>CAMZMU010000039.1:47615789-47829662 GCA_947311845.1 Poa pratensis
GAAGCTCGGAACACCCCGGAAACACCTCGGACTCAGCTCGGAGTGCCTTCTTCCTCCCGTCTAGCTCCATCTTTACCTCGAGTTCTCACCATTGTAGCGTCATACAGCTCGAGGAGCAGCTTGTACTTGTCACTCTGAGCTATACACTGGCTAGGATAGTGCTGCAGTAGGGGTGTTACCTCCACAAGAGGGCCCCGAAGCAGGGTACATCGTGGTGTGCTTTGTGTTCTTGCTTTCTTGGTTCTTCGTTCGTGTTCTTGCGTGTGCACTTCTTGAGTGCATAAACCCTCCCCGGATTCCCCCAACGACCATTCGGCCCCATCTTAGCCATACCTATGGCATCTGCTGTGATCCCACCACGACACAACAAGCTCATCAACAGCAAACCTCTTCCCTTTTTCTGAAAACAGCTTGTGCTTAATGATCCATAGGATATTGCATTATATTGGTTGGATAAATCATTAATTATGATGCATGTTATGCAAACATTTTCTCCAATTGGAATATCAACCTGCAATCCTGCAGTTGTCACTTACAAGAGAGCCCATGTTTTTTCTTGGCCTCACTTGCAAGACATGTTTTGTATGCACTGGTTTTCATTAGTGGGAAAAGTAGGTAACAAGAACTACCATTGTTATCCTTTTCAGTTGAAATCTTCTCTTTTACTTCACATTGATGGATCAACTGCGGTTTCCGAGAATAATGGTCGCCAGGTATGTATAGTCTACTTTTGTCTTGGCCTTCTCAGTACCTATAGCTACTATTCTCCTGATTAAGAGAAGTTGCTCACAACCATCTCGTGCAGATGCTAACTTATGGGCGAGTAATGCCATTCTTGGAGCTTTTTGCTCGGATTGATGCTGTTGACTGCGCTGCAATAATGGAAACAGCCAAGGATTTCATAGTTGATAAGGTAGATCTCCTAAGACTCAATTTGTGGTTGCTGAACTGTAATGCACTTAGCTAAAGCAAGAGAGGCGAGTAGTCGAGCCATTCTGAAGTTTATGCACTTACATGTTTGACATTTATTTTCAGGATGTTGCCCTTGCTGCAGTCGGACCGCTCTCTAATTTGCCAGTGCTGAGTTGGTTTCGCTCACAGACAAGTTCTGATGACGAATTTACTGCAAGAAGAATATTCTCGCTGGGCGCATAAAATAACCGGAGCTGCTGCTCCGGGATAGTGTTGTTGTAACTCTAGAATGTTTATGAATTGATAGCTAGTTTTTACAGATATGGGTTCTTTTGTCAGTGTACGCTATTTATTTGATAGTATCAAACATGCAAAAAACTTTGTTCTTAAATTCATTCCCTCTACTCTACTTTGAACCTTGAATCGTCTTCAATCTTCACGAAAGGGCTCTTTGGTCAAAGTAATTTTATAGGAATTTTGTAGGATTCCATTTCTTAGGAATTTTCTTATAGAGCTTGTTTGGTTTATTACAAACAATATGATTTTTCCCTATGGTCTATCTTGCATGCAATTCCAATGGATACTACAATCCATTGGGTTATTTTTTTTTTCCATGGTCTATTTTCCATTCAGTTTGAAAAAAAAATTCCTTGAACGCATCGTTATGGAAATTTCTCATTGTTTCTCTGATAGTTATGACATACATAATACATCTAATTCTATTGGAAAGTTCTTGTGTTTTCCTATAGCGTAACCAAATATTTTGCATTGAAAATTTATGTATTACAGAATCCTGTAGGATTTCAATATGGCATACCAGCACACAGTTTTTGTTTTCACATTCCTACGTTTTGATAATCCTGTGAACCAAAGACGCTCTGATAAAATAAACCGGCAAAACATATTAGAGAAGAAGATTATTTTTACAGAGGATGTTACCATTTTAAATCTCAGGTTACCTCTAAAAAAACCTCAGACGGAAATTATTGCCTTTCTCCTGGCCGAATTCTTCTGCCCGTTGATGAATAAAAAAGGGGCAGCGCTAAGCGTCTCCCGGGGATATTTTCCCTCGATCCCCGGGTCAGGAGCGTGACACGTGTCCCATGTGAAAAGTCTACCAGCCTAGCAAAAAGTACCCAGCCCCCCGCGGACGGAAAAATTCCCGCGCTATGGAATCGGAAGAGGCATGCCGCGCCGTCATCGCTCGAAGCGCACATGCGGCTCTCAGTTCCCGTCGCCATGGGCCGTCAGCTCGTCCCCTGGCTGCCGTCCAACTCCGGTGAGGGCACCGCCCCCTGCCGCTTGTAGCACCACACTGTGACCGTAGAAAAAGGAATCCTCATCCCAGCAAAAACAACAAATAGGTACGAGCGCACACACTAGCGTAGGCGAGACCGCTGCTTATGATGCGATGGTTTCTATGATGCAAAAATTGAAAGAACGGTTGCAGCAGATGATGCAAATCAGAAAACCAACCCAAAACAAATTCTCCTTCCTGTGATGCAAAAAAAAGACCAGTGGTAGCAAATTTACCCTTTCATGCAAAAAAAAAAAACTGGCGGTGGCAAATTTAACCTTTCCCTATGATGCAAAACAGAAGACCGGTGGTAGCAAACTTCTCTTCCTACGATGCAAAATAAATGAGCGGTGGTAGCAAATTCCTCCTTCATATGATGCAAAACAAAAAAGTGGTAGCAAATTTTTTGTCTACGAAGCAAGAGAAAAGACCGGTGGTAGCAAATTTCTTCTTTGGTATAAGATGCAAAAGAGAAGAACGGTAGTAGCAAATTTATTCTTCCGGTGATGCAAAAGAAAAAAGTAGTAATCTACGATGCAAAAGAAGTCTGGTGGTAGCAAATTTCTTCTTTGCTAAGATGCAAAAGAAAAAAGGGTAGTAGCAAATTTATTCTTCCTATGATGCAACAGAAAAAAAAAGTAGACTGTAGCAAAAATCTTGTGTTCACAGGCTAAATTGTGCAGCTGCGACGATGGCCCATGAGAGCAATGCCGCCGTACCATTGGAGCATCGTTGTACTTCTTCGATATCACCACTTCCCGTCGTCAGCAGCACCGCCGTGCTTCCATGGGAGCATCGCCGCGCTCCCATGAGAGCAACGCCGCCGTACCATTGGAGCATCGCCGTGTCTCTTCGATAGCACCACTTCCGTCGTCGGCAGCACCGCCGTGCTCCCATGGGAGCACCACCGCGCTACTTCGACAACTTTGCCGCCCTCCCATGGGAGCACCGCCAATCGCCGAAGGTAGCATCCTCGGCCACCGCATGCAGCATCCCGAATCCCAGCTGCATCGGCGACGCTGCTCCTCGGAGCACCGGTGCACCGCCGCCCCATGGCTGGCAGCTGCACCGGTACCCAATAGCAGCAGCACTCCGCCGTTGTTGAGGCGTGGGCCGACGACGATGTTGAGGCGGTCAGAGGTCGTAGTCGTCGCCCTGCTTGAGCTTGGGGCGCGCGGTGAAGGACGAGGAGACGACAGGCACGGGCACGAGCTTGGGGCGGATGGCGTCGAGGAGATGATCCCCGCCCCAAGCACCTTCGCGGGGGAACATGATTTACTGCCGGGGAGGAATTCGAGGACGCGCGAATCACAACGTTCCTCCCCGGCGGCGATGGCGGTGGCCATGGGGGAGAGGGAGGCGGGGGTGGGTGGGAGGACGCAGCGGCACAAGAGGAAGGCAGCGGCGTGTAGGTGCTACTGTTGTGCGCCCCTGTGCGCAGAGACGAGAGAGATAGCAGGAGGAAGGAGAAGACTCGGGAGGGGATAAGACTGGAGGTGGTGGGCCCTCACTGCGTCGCTGTCTCTAGACCGAGGACGCGTGGCATGCTGTGGAGCCGGAGGACGCGAGCGACGCGATCCTCCGGGGCAACAGAAGCTTTTTCCATAAAAAAGGTCAACATTGCATTTGTGAGACTGAAAAACAATAACCTGTTTATGGATGGAGTATTCTTTCTTTGGAAGTGTCATGTCCACGAAATTTGGCTTCACGAGTCTCTCATAGCGCATATCCTCGTCGCCGCCGCCGGCGGGTGCTGCCGGGCGTTGCCCGTGCAGTGTCGTGCGGCCCCGGCGGCCCTACTTTTCCCCGTTGTTGCAGGTGCCCGGCTCGGGAGGTGGCATCCTGGCGGCGGTGCTGGTCGGCTAGCGGCGTTCCGGTGCAGGCCGGATGGCAGCGGGGCGCAGTGGCTGCTTCTTGGCGACGGAGACGCTGTGGTGCGGGCATGGCCCCGCCGCCCTCCGACCGGATTTCGCTCTGTCTCTTCCGGCTGGGGCTGCAGAGGTGCTCGTGACGGGGATGGCGACTACGGCGCTGCGTCTGCTGCAGCGTGGCGGCGGGAGCTTCACGGGCCCGATCTGGCCCGGCCGGGCAGTGTGGCCCGGTGTGCTCCTGCTGCTGTGTCCGGTCTGCTACTGCCTTTGGTGGTGGAGGTTGTTCCCTCCCACGCAGTTGCGGTATTGTCGTCCCTTGTCTACCGGTTCTTCTCGGTCCGGCCGGTCTCGTTGCATTTGCCATGGTGAGACGTCGTGGATGACCTCAAGACTGTTAGCGCATGTTCGTGGGCGGCGAGCTAGGTGGAGCTGACGGCTTGTCCGGGGTGTGGTTTGCAGGAGGTCGGGAGAAATCCCTGTCGGTTCTTGCCGGCCTCGACACGGTGACGACTCCGGGCGCCACCATCCTTCTTGAAGGGCGTCGAGTGTACCCCTTCCCCACTCCACTCCGTGTATCGGGAGAAATCCTAGGATCATCCGGGCAACAGTCTTGAAGGTGTTGCTTTATACGAGGCAATTCGGCGGCATGGGCTTGTGGTGGATTTCTCCGGTGGGCGCAACAGTTGCGAGTCATCTTCGCTTTCGTCGATCTGACGTTGCTAGCATTAGTTTCTCTTTTTATTTCTTTTGTTTTTCTTTTGGTCTTGATTGTGCTGTTTGCCCCAGCAGTGATCTCACGGTTGTATTGGGTTGTTGCTATATTAATATAGCTCCAGCAAACCAGAAGAAAAAACAGGATCCATCTGTCCACAATGCTGCCTTAGCAAATGTGCCTCCGGCACACACACACGCTCTCGTTATGTAGCTGCTACTATCAGAACTCCAAAGGCCAGAACAGAACATTGAGCGGACACAAACGCACCATCACAGAAAAGAAAACTCTTTCCTTTTTCCAGTTAGTACATGCCGTAACTTGTACTGTTCACTGGCTCAGATACTGACAGCAATGGGCGGACTTGCATCAGTAATCGCCAGCTATTCAGTGAGTGAAATGCTGAGCAGTGATCACTGTATCGTTTTGGCTTTTCACCCCTGCAATTAGCGGCAACAAGACGCTGATGCCGCTGTCACCGTTGAGCGCTGAGCGAACTGGAAACGCGACTGCAAACGACACCCGTCGCCAGCAAGCAGTTTCCGCTCTCCTTGGCGCCGTTCCCTCGAAGGGCAAATGGGCTCACGCCGCTCACGTTCCCGCGCCACCATCAACCCCGCGCCCTCCCCCATTTAATCCATCATCACGCACTCGGCCGTTGCACAATCAACTCCACCTTCTATGCATCCCCTTGTGCTGCACTGGTGTCAGCGCTACATACAACTCGTTCTCGATCAAAGTCCTGACCTCTGCAAACAGCTATCTTTGCTCCATCTTATCATTTCTCTGCATTTGTTTCATGGCACAAAGCGTGCTCCTCATGACGCTGGCGCTCCTCGCAGCTGCCTGTGTCTCCTCTCCGGCCCCGAGCCCCGACGCCGTGGCGCTGCTCGCGTTCAAGTCGGCTTGCACCGGCCATGGCACCGCTGCACTCGATTCCTGGACGGAGTCCTCCGACCCTTGCTCCGGCGAGTGGCGCGGAGTTACCTGCCAGCGATCGTCCTCCTCTGTCCCTCCTCGGGTCCGTGGCATTGTTCTAGAAGGCCTCAGACTTCGCGGGGATGCCGGCGCTCTTGCGGCGCTCGTGGATGTCCCTTCGCTCTCATTCCTTAGCCTCAAGAACAACAATTTCACTGGATCGCTCCACGATGTGGACTTCTCCCCCATGGCCCGCACCTCAAGCTCCTCTACCTCTCCGGCAATGGCTTCTCCGGGCGGTTCCCGAGTCCATCTTACGGCTTCGCCATCTGCGCCGTGTCGATCTGGCCGGGAACCGACTCACTGGTACGATTCCGCCCGAAATTGGCCACCGCCTCCGCGCGCTCGTAACGCTGCGTCTCGCGCGCAATTCGTTCGTCGGGCCCCTGCCCACCTCTCTGGAAGCGATGTCAAAGCTCGCCCAGCTCGACTTCTCCGGTAACAACTTCAGCGGAATTCCAGAGCACCTGGCGAACGCCTTCCCTGCGTCAACTTTCGCTGGCAACCCCGAGCTCTGCGGTGCCCCGCTGCGTCACCGGTGCAAGAGACAGCAGCAGAGAGTGTACGGTGGCGGTGATGGCGAGACAACACACGGACAGAGGAGGAGAATTCCCACGACCGGTGGATGGTGGTGATGATCATGACGGCGGTCGGCGCAGCCGTCGCCACACTGATCGCCACGGTACTGTGCGCCGTGCTTGGTTGAAGAACAAGAAGTCCACGCCGCCGCGCGCCAACTCGCGTACCAGTTCGACGTCGGCGTCGCGGGAGGAGACGGTGCGCTTCGACGGGTGCTGCGAGGAGTTCGACGTGAGGACGCTCATGATGGGGGCCGCGGAGATGCTGGGCAAAGGCGCGGCGGCGACGACGTACCGCGTGGTCATGGGAGGCCAGAACGACGTGAACGACGACAACGCTGGGGTCGAGGAGACGAAGGGCGAGCGGTGGTGGTGAAGAGGCTGAGGAGGAGGGAGGGCGCGACCCGGGACGACGAGAGGCGGCGGAGGGAGCTGGTGAGGGAGATGGGCTCGTGGCGGCACGCCAACATCGTCAGCCTGCGCGCGTTCTACGCGTCGGCGGAGGAGCTGCTCCTCGTCTTCGACTACATCTCCAACGGCAGCCTCCACAGCCTCCTGCATGGTCAGTAGGAAGTAGCCTCTCTGTCCCTCATCAGTCGTACGGTACGTCGCACTTGCAAACTTGTCAGGTCATGCTTTCTAATGTCTGCACGCTCGATTTAACAGAGAACAGGGGGCCGGCACGAGTGCCTCTGGACTGGCGGACGAGGCTGAAGCTGGCGCAGGACGCGGCGCACGGCCTTGCCTACCTCCACGGCGCGTCCGGCTCCAGGCTCTCCCACCGGCACCTCACCTCCTCCAACATCCTCATAGACGCCGGCGGCAACGCGCGCGTCTCTGACTTCGCCCTGCTCCAGCTGCTCGTGCCAGCACCGCCGACAGAAAAGGGCTTGCAGAAGCAGGACGTGCGCGACTTCGGGGTCATCCTGCTGGAGATCCTCACGGGCCGGTCGCCGAGGACGGGAAGGTGGACATCCCGCGGTGGGTGCGGACGGTGGTGCGGGAGGAGTGGACCTCCGAGGTGTTCGACGTGGAGCTGCTGCAGACCAGGGGCGCCGAGGACGAGATGGTGGCGCTCCTCCAGGTCGCGCTGCTCTGCGCCGCCGACGACCCGAGGGAGCGGCCGAGGATGGCGGTGTGTCCAAGATGATTGAGGACATCAGGGACAGGGGAGCAAGAGGAGCAAGTGCTCTGCTTCTCCGTCACAAGCTGGGTGTTCCTACGAGTCGTCCCCCTGCGTTTCAGAGGACACGACAAAGTCTACTACTGCTTCAAGCTCTTGACACCAGTGAACTGTGTATTCGTTTCTTTAACAGAGAAAGTTTTAATAATTAACAACAGCTTACATGTACAAGACTACAAGGTTGCATTGCAAAATGCATGAGAGAGCAGCTATCTCTCTGCATCTGGGCAAGTGATGTTGCCTGAATCTAGACACCGTAAACCGAAAGAAATGCTCGGCACTTTTCAGGGCTACCTTAGCCTGACGATGAGCTTGAAACATGTATCTTCTGTATGTATGGTAGATCCTGCAGGCTTCAAAGGCTGGCGAGCGTGCAATGTGAGCAAGTTATGGTCTGATGGACCAACGACCTGGGTTAGAATCATGTCTTGAGACGCTACATCATTAGCAAAAATTGAGCTGTCCGTCAGAAACGTTGGCTCATGCAGATGAAATATACGTGCTATCTGTATGATATACAAACATGAGACTGAGTGTGTCAGCCTGAATTACGGATGTCACTGGCTCGAAATGGTGGAGATGCACAACCCGGAACAGCGCTGACCTGTACTCATCTGCACAAAAACGCATAATCCATCAATTGCTGGTTGATTACACTTGGAGTCGAGAACCAAGCGCTGGCTTGGTGGTTGGCGCACCGGGTGTGGAGCTGGCCAGCCCGGGTTCGAGTCCCGCCTGCTCGAGAAAATCGAGTCCCAGCTACGTGTGCTCGAATAAACCGGTGTCTCACCTATCTAACAACGTATGACCAAGGAGGATCATTCCCCCGTTGGCAACTTTTTTTTTATTACACCTAGAGTCCAAGCTCCATCTGAGAAAACAATGGGACATGATACCAGGGGCGGAGGCAGGATTAGAGGTCAAGGTGGGCAGACAGGGTAATCCTTCATTAGGGGGCCAAACATGATGTTTTCTCTCTCAAAATCGTTTGTATCAGGCTTATGCATAAAAAATCTCTTGTTGGGGGGGGGGGGGGGGGGGGGGGGGTGGGGGGGGGGGGGGGGGGATATCTTGCTTGCACACCACCAAGTACCTCTGAAACAAATGGTTGCAGCGAGTTGTGTATTCGTTTTTGTTATTGATTAACACAACACGTACATGTACAAGGGTGCATTGCAAGATGCATGAGAGAGCAGCTATCTCTGCATTTAGACAAGTGATGTTGCATGAATCTACACACCTGAAACTGAAAGGAGTGCTCTGCATTTCAGAGCTAGGTAGCCAGATGATGTGCTCGAAGTTGCATCTTCTGTTTATTTGTTTGGTTGGACTTTTTTCTTGACTTTTGGCTTTGGCTTATAAGCCCAAAAAGCAAAAGCCAAGAAAAAAGCATTCCAAACAGTATATTCTAGACCCTGAAGGCTTCAAAGGCTGGCGAGTGTGCAATCTGAACAAGTTGTGGTCTGATGAACCAATGATCTAGAATTCTGTCTTGAGACGCTACAACAATTGCCAAAGTCGAGCCATCCGTTAGAAACGTTGGCTCCTGCAGATGAATCATGTGTGCTATCTGATATGTTAACATAATGTTGAGTGCCTCCGCCTGGATTAAGGATGTCACTGGCTCGGAAATTTCGGAGATGCACAACCTTGAACAGCGCTGGCATGTACTCATCTGCACAAAAACACCTAATCCAGCAATTGCTGATGGATATACACCTAGAGTCCAAGCTGCATCTCGGAAAACAATGGGACCTGATATATCATCAACGCTGGCAACACTTCTGTAGTTTTATCTAGGATACTATTATGCCATATTTTTCTTTTTTTTCTTTACCGAAAGCACGCTTAAGTGTGTCATAGGATATGTGACCGATTTAGCTATCAGGAGATTATTTTCTTTTTGTGCGGCTCGACTGCACCATGTCATCTTCTTTTAGCATGACATGAATTAGTGCCATGAATTAGAAGGAACAACTTTGTTGATATTTTACGTACGATTAATTAAATACTCTCTAGGTTGGACAATAGCTTTGTTTACCAAAATAGTATCAATCAATTAAACACCAAACCTTCTTGGCTATCCATATTAGATTTAGGAAAGGAAATTTAAGGGGATGGATATTCCACATGTTAGATATCTCATAATCACAAGCTTTCTGGCAAGCAAGCGGGTGGTAGTCTATCCTCTTTGCTTGACAATAAAAAATATTGCTCTTAAAATAAATTAATACTCATACGGATTAATATACATTATAAACATTGCGAAGGTTGTGGCAAAGAGAAATGTGACCATCCTGCTACATCATCATCTGGAGGACCGCTCACAACTTGGAACAACAATATTATCACATGAAGGCCACCACGAAGTTTTCAAAGAATCGTGCATGATAGGAGGACAACACAATCCTGCGAAAGAACAACTTGGCAAAGTTTGACTTTGACTAACCCAGAACGCAAAGTAAATAAAAACGGAGGGAGTACTAAATGAAGTTTAAGTATACTGAAGGATTTAATCCAGCTCATCCAGCCTCTGGTAGTCCAAATGCATGTCAAATATCCACCAACCCTCCCTCATCAAACAGTTATGCTAGAATATATAATAGCACTTCAGCGCACACATTGTTAATAGAACATCAAAAAAGTTATACCAGCCGGCTCACGGGGCTACAATTTTCTCAAAAAAAAAAAAGTTTCTCCCAAATGTAGGAACCATGTGGTACTTCTCTTTTTCTACCTCACACATATTGCATAGTTGATATCATCTGTAACCGTACAACTCCGTGTGACTAAAAGCACTCAACTATGTTTCTACCTAAGCTTTCATGTGCGGTAATACAGAGATGACTATTTTTATCATATATGTTTTCTGGTATTTACATCTATTTCAAAAAGCAAAGCTCACTTATGTAGTTTTATCTAGGATGCTATTATGCCATATTCATTTTTTCTTCACCGAAAGCACGCTTCAGTGCGTCATAGGATTGTGACCGATTTAACTATCAGGAGATTATTTTCTTTTCGTGCGCTCGACTGCACCATGTCATCTTCTTTTAGCTTTGTTTACCAAAATAGTATCAATCAATTAAACACCAAAACCTTCTTGGCTATCCATATTTGATTTAGGAAAGGAAATTTAAGGGGTTGGATATTCCACGTGTTAGATATCTCATAATCACGAGCTTTCTAGCAAGCAAGCGGGTGGTAGTCTATCCTCTTTGCTTGACAATAAAAAATATTGCTCTTAAAATAAATTAATACTCATACGGATTAATATACATTGTAAACATTGCGAAGGTTGTGGCAAAGAGAAATGTGACCAATCCTGCTACATCATCATCTGGAGGACCGCTCACAACTTGGAACAAACAATATTATCACATGAAGGCCACCACGAAGTTTTCAAGAATCGTGCATGATAGGAGGACAACACAATCCTGCGAAAGAACAACTTGGCAAAGTTTGACTTTGACTAAACCCAGAACGCAAAGTAAATAAAAACGGAGGGAGTACTAAATGAAGTTTTAAGTAACTGAAGGATTAATCAGCTCATCCAGCCTCTTGGTAGTCCAAATGCATGTCAAATATCCACCAACCCTCCCATCATCAAACAAGTTATGCTAGAATATATAATAGCACTTCAGCGCACACATTGTTAATAGAACATCAAAAAGTTATACCAGACGGCTCACGGGGCTACAATTTTCTCAAAAAAAAAAAAAGTTCTCCCAAATGTAGGAACCATGTGGTACTTCTCTTTTTCTACCTCACACATATTGCATAGTTGATATCATATGTAACGTACAACTCCGTGTGACTAAAAGCACTCAACTATGTTTCTACCTAAGCTTTCATGTGCGGTAATACAGAGATGACTATTTTTATCATATATGTTTTTCTGGTATTTACATCTATTTCAAAAAGCAAAGCTCACTTATGTAGTTTTATCTAGGATGCTATTATGCCATATTATTCATTTTTTCTTCACCGAAAGCACGCTTCAGTGCGTCATAGGATATGTGACCGATTTAACTATCAAGAGATTATTTTCTTTTCGTGCGGCTCGACTGCACCATGTCATCTTCTTTTAGCTTTGTTTACCAAAAGTATCAATCAATTAAACACCAAAACCTTCTTGGCTATCCATATTTGATTTAGGAAAGGAAATTTAAGGGGTTGGATATTCCACGTGTTAGATATCTCATAATCACGAGCTTTCTAGCAAGCAAGCGGGTGGTAGTCTATCCTCTTTGCTTGACAATAAAAAATATTGCTCTTAAAATAAATTAATACTCATACGAATTAATATACATTGTAAACATTGCGAAGGTTGTGGCAAAAGAAATGTGACCAATCCTGCTACATCATCAACTGGGGACCGCTCACAACTTGGAACAATATTATCACATGAAGGCCACCACGAAGTTTTCAAAGAATCGTGCATGATAGGAGGACAACACAATCCTGCGAAAAACAACTTGGGAAAGTTTGACTTTGACTAAACCCAGAACGCAAAGTAAATAAAATCGGAGGGAGTACTAAATGAAGTTTAAGTATACTGAAGGATTTAATCCACCTCATCCAGCCTCTTGGTAGTCCAAATGCATGTCAAATTCCACCAACCCTCCCATCAACAAACAATTATGCTAGAATATATAATAGCACTTCAGCGCACACATTGTTAATAGAACATCAAAAAGTTATACAGACGGCTCACGGGGCTACAATTTTCTCAAAAAAAAATGTTCTCCCAAATGTAGGAACCATGTGGTACTTCTCTTTTTCTACCTCACACATATTGCATAGTTGATATCATCTGTAACAGTACAACTCCGTGTGACTAAAAGCACTCAACTATGTTTCTACCTAAGCTTTCATGTGCGGTAATACAGAGATGACTATTTTTATCATATATGTTTTCTGGTATTTACATCTATTTCAAAAAAGCAAAGCTCACTTATGTAGTTTTATCTAGGATGCTATTATGCCATATTATTCATTTTTTCTTCACCGAAAGCACGCTTCAGTGCGTCAGAGGATATGTGACCG
Source organism: Poa pratensis (assembly GCA_947311845.1). Classification (NCBI taxonomy): domain Eukaryota; kingdom Viridiplantae; phylum Streptophyta; class Magnoliopsida; order Poales; family Poaceae; genus Poa; species Poa pratensis. The sequence goes on from CAMZMU010000039.1 coordinate 47,628,370, forward strand.
ATTTAACTATCAGGAGATTATTTTCTTTTTGTGCGGCTCGACTGCACCATGTCATCTTCTTTTAGCTTTGTTTACCAAAATAGTATCAATCAATTAACACCAAAACCTTCTTGGCTATCCATATTTGATTTAGGAAAGGAAATTTAGGGGTTGGATATTCCACGTGTTAGATATCTCATAATCACGAGCTTTCTAGCAAGCAAGCGGGTGGTAGTCTATCCTCTTTGCTTGACAGTACAAAATGCGCTTAAAATAAATTAATACTTACAGATTAATATACATTGTAAACATTGCGAAGGTTTGACAAAGAGAAATGTGACCAATCCTGCGACATCATCATCTGGAGGACCGCTCACAACTTGGAACAACAATTTATCACATCAAGGCCACACGAAGTTTTCAAAGAGTCGTGCATGATAGTAGGACAACACATCCTGCGAAAGAACAACTTTGCAAAGTTTGACTTTGACTAAACCCAGAACGCAAAGTAAATAAAAACGAAGGGAGTACTAAATGAAGTTTAAGTATACTGAAGGAGTTAATCCAGCTCATCCAGCCTCTTGGTAGTCCAAATGCATGTCAAATATCCACCAACCCTCCCATCATCAAACAAGTTATGCTAGAATATTCAATAGCACTTCAACGCACACATATATGGTTGCTAATAGAACATCAAAAAGTTATACCTGACGGCTCACGGGGCTACAATTTTCTCAAAAAAAAAATCTCCCAAATGCAGGAACCATGTGGAACTTCTCTTTTTCTACCTCACACATATTGCATAGTTGATATCTCTGTAACCGTAAGCTTACAACGTGTGATTAAAAGCACTCAACTATGTTTCTACCTAAGCTTTCATCTGCGGTAATACAGAGATGACTATTTTTTATCATATATTTTTTTCTGGTATTTACATCTATTTCAAACAAGCAAAGCTCAATTCTGTAGTTTTATCTAGGATGCTATTATGCCATATTCTTCATTTTTTTCTTCACCAAAAGCAAGATACGGTGCGTCATATGATATGTGACCGATTTAGCTATCAGGAGATTATTTTCTTTTTGTGTGGTTCGACTGCACCATGTCATCTTCTTTTAGCATGACATGAATCAGTGTCATGAAATAGAAGAAAATCCTTGTTGAGCTCATTTTCCTTTTGTGTGGCTCCTGCACTGTTCATCTTCTTTTAGCATCGCATGAATTAGTGCCATGAATTAGAAGGAACAACCTTGTTGATATTTTACGTATGATTAATTAAATACTCTTAGTGGGACAATAGCTTTGTTTACCAAAATAGTATGAATCAATTAAACACCAAAACCTTCTTGTCTATCCATATTAGATTTAGGAAAGGAAATTTAAGGGTTGGATATTCCACATGTTAGATATCTCATAATCACAAGCTTTCTGGCAAGCAAGCGGGTGGTAGTCAATCCTCTTTACTTGACAGTACAAAAGATTGCGCTTAAAATAAATTAATACTCAAACAGATTAATATACATTGTAAACATTGCAAAGGTTGTGACAAAGAGAAATGTGACGAATTCTGCTACATCATCATCTGGAGGACCGCTCACAACTTGGAACAACAATATTATCACATCAAGGCCACCATGAAGTTTCAAAGAATCGCGCATGATAGGAGGACAACACAATCCTGCGAAACAAGGTCGAAAAAAATCATTTCATAGGTCAATTCCAAAGTGTTGTTTTAAAGGAAAGGGAGAGGACTCTAGGAACTTCATAGGTTTACTTCATCCAATGATCCACAATCGATAACGTAGCCTTAGAAACATATGATTATAAAATACCTCAAGGATATTGCTTTCAACTGCGGTGCATGAGAGGAACTCGTGATAATGTTCCACATTCAGCAAAGAAGGAAACATGTTGATATTTTACATGGAGATAATTCCCCCCTTTATTTGACAAAATAAAAGTCATGTCAACAAAAAAAACGACAATTGTGAATGAATCAGTTGCTCAATAAACACTCCAATCCATGTTCATCAACAACACATTTTTTTGGTTAAATCTATTTATAAAGTAGTACTCCTATGCATTACATGAGAGGCATGAAGAATGTCAAGGGAAACTACTTTAGAAAGTACATGAACTATTCATGGTGAACTCGGCGACAATGGCAAGGAAGGCAGAACAACCAGATGCACTCGTCTGATAGCTCCTAATGGCTAGGAGTGGTTATTTCCGTTCATTGCAGGAAACCCCCATGCACGACCAGCACCTCCAGTAGTAGCCACAAAGCCATATGAATCAAGGAGTGGGTCCAAGATAAGATTATTGTTCAAAAGATTATAAAGATAAGATATTCACTACTCCATGGGTGTATGATATACTCCCGTTTTTTAATATAAAATGTTTTAGCTTTTGTCTACATTCACATGCACACAATATATGTAGATACATTTTAGTCTAATGTTCACTCATTTTAGTATGCATATAGACAACATGTGTATAACACCTAAAACATCTTATATTAAAAAACGGAGAATACTATATAACAGTGTTGTTTCCTCTAAACTTTTTGGCATGGCCTTTGATTGATAGCTTCACAAAACTATATGCCAACATTTAAATATCCCTCTCAAAAAAAGCAGAGAATTAGAGTCCAATCCAAACCAAAGTCAAAGAAGATTTTTTTTTTTGTTGAAACAAGCCACTGTGACAACACCATGTCTTCGTACAGAAATAGAAACCGTCTCCACAGTCAATGTGACCACCAGTGCTTATTTTTCCAAATCTTAATATAGGTCAATATATATGCTTAGACTTGAAATCCGACTAAGTAAAAGTTGTAATAATAATCTGGTACTCGGGAAGCTATTCTAAGGATCAGTGTTGGGATGAACATTTGTAGAAAATTAACTTCCTAATACACAAATCGAACATACATCTAGCTAGTCCAAAGATTCGAACAACCTAACACCTAATTAAGAACTCGAATCCATCTCCCAAATTATTAGAGAAAAACCAATCCAACTCACTTCCTAGCGTATTTCTGCAAAGAACAACTATATCTTGACGGATTCACACAAAAGATCACAGAGAAGGAGCAAAGCTTTACCTGCTCTGGACAGTATGGAGGCACTTGTCTACTACAGCTCGTCGGGGAACGGGTCACGCTGGACTGCCTTCAGATTACCGAGCTCGCGGGGAGAGGCAACCGATGACCTTGGACCTTGTAAAGATTGGCGATTGGTTGCGGCGTTCTTGTCTCATAGATGGCAAGAACATCGGAGAACGCGTAAACCATGAACTTGTGGTCAGGGAAGGGGAAAATAGCTCTAATATTTTGCACAAACATGAGCAATATGAAACTTTAATCTTATGTAATATTCTATGCACTTACATGCACGTTAGTACCTATTGTCATCAGCCAGGTAATGTCATCACGTCGGCAGGACAACATCACGATCTTCGTGTTTCCATTCCAGCCCACCTGATCAATGAAGTTCTTCCAACAACAAATTCTCACACGTCCATCATGTGCAAAGAGCACATTGTAGGATCCTACAACAGTAACATCTGGATGGAATCAAACAGTTATAGGTCCACTTTGCGCCAAATCATCTGGAACCGTACGCATAGATATTTTTTGCAGTATGAAAATCATGGTTCAATACTATGTATCAAGAATCAAAACAGAACAGTTTAAAAATCAGATAAAATAACTTTAAGTCACACTTAGCATTTGCTTCTTCTTCACATCGGTTTTTGTGTCAATGTATGCACAAGGACATAACATGTGTCATCCGCGCAACCATACGGTTGATAGAAAGTTCTGTATCATTGTCATCTTGACTTTGCTAACAGTGGTGTGATCAGTCATAATATACTCCCTCCGTCCCAAAATAACTGTCTTAGATTTATCAAAAAGTAGATGTATCTAGACATGAAACAAGTATAGATACATTCACTTTTGTACAACTTTGAGACACTTATTTTGGGACGGAGGGAGTATGATTTAGCAAACTTATGTAACTCTTCAAATTACGAGAAAAGAATTCTGTCATAATACTATCAATCTAACAACCACATGCAATTAGAAGAGAGGGCAGTGAAAATAATGGAAAATAACAACTTGATTCTACAAACAAAAAACTTGTAAAATCCTGTTACAGTATTCAAATTAGTTGAAACTGAACCAATAACTGAATAAACAGCTACAATTAGGCCACATCAAAGTTTATATATATTCACTTAGGCTATAAGAGGTCAGTAATTGTCATTGCGTTCTTCTATCCTAATTTGAATATATATATAAACTTCGATATGGCCTAATTGTAGCTGTTTCTTCAGTTATTGGTTCAGTTTTAGGTTTTGGCAACGTCACTAATTTGAATACTGTAACGGGATCTTTCAAGTTCTTTATTTGCATAATCAAGTTGTTACTTTCCATGATTGTCACTACCCTCTCTTCTAATTGCATGTGGTTGCTAGATTAATAGTATTATGATAAAATCCTCTTCTCGTAATTTCAGGAGTTAGATAAGCTTGTTAAATCATATATTACGACTGGTCACACCACTGTTAGCAAAATCGAGATGACAATGATACAGAACTTTCTGTCATCCGTATACACGGTGTATGGTTGTGCGGATGGCACATGTTCTGTGCTTGTGCATACATTGACACAAACCGATGTGAAGAATAAGCAGATGCTAAATGTGACTTAAAGTTATTTTCTCTGATTTTTAATTGTTTTGTTTTGATTCTTGATACATAGTATTGAACCATGATTTTCATACTGCAGAAAATACCTAGCTGTGCGGTTCCAGATGATTTGGCACAAAGTAGACCTGTAACTGTTCGATTCCATCGAGATGTGAGTGTTGTAGGATCCTACAATGTGCTCTTTGCAGATGATGGACGTGTAAGAATTTGTTGTTGGAAGAACTTTATTGATCAGGTGGGCTGGAATGCAAACACGAAAATCATGATGCTGTTCCGCCGACGTGATGACATGACCTGGCTGATTATTGACCCTCTCGACGTGATGACATGTTGTGGGCGTCGTAGAAGACGGGACGCGTTGCCTCTGCGACACCCAATCGTAACCATACTCCAATCACATTCTCCTGTCTTTCACACACTGAATTTGGGACAACAAATAGACAACAAGTCGGGATAATATGTAGATTCGGCTGCTAGATAGGCCTCAACATAACACTCGACTATTCATCCACCTATACTACACACATCCTTCACTAATTACCTAACACCTCGGCAAAGCTATTCTAAGAAATCACAGATACATACACTAACATACGAGAATGCAACAATCCCTAACGGCTTGGGGGTGCTAGGGCTGGTAGTCTGACGGCTGCTTGAAAGTTCACTAAACAGCACCAACAAAATACTAAGCACAAGAACCGATCAGTACACGATGTCCTCTCTAACCTTGCTTGGATTGGGGACATTCGCGTGATCAACTTCACGGTTGAACATATCTCTCAGTTTGTTCGCCTTTGGGATCTGGTGTCTGCGGTGGCAAAAATCCTACATTACACATGTGTCTTGCAATTCAATTCTAAGGGTAGCCTGAATATCAAGATTTCATAAATCACTACAAGATACTCATTTAGTTGAAGGTAGGCAAGATACATCACGTTGAATTAAGACTTGCGCAAATCATCTCCAACAATTGCAGGTGGCCCCATCACAGATAGATGAATATCAACAAACCTACACATCCAAGAAACAAAAATCACACACGCGATTGGAAGTACCTGCATTTTTTGCCTTTCCAGACTACTGATGTAGCGCTAGGAATGCCGAGAACAGGGTCAGCATCGGTAGTCGGCGCCTCAAGCTCCCGGTTAGCGTCGGAAGCGTTCTCGCCGCAATGGATTGTAGACCGTCTAGAGTGCATCGCTGGGGAGTCGTCGTAGACATTACTTTTCATGCCTTCCAATATTTCCATTTTCTGGATGGATATTCAGATCCATAGCACCTATAATATAGACCGTATAAACTGTACAAGAAATTCAAAAGTAGCTCCTATAAACTGTGCAAGAAATTCGAAGGTAGCCCTATAAAAGGTATAAGAAATTTGAAGGTGTTCTCGGGGCAACTTTTCATGTTCAATATTAAGGTACAAGGAAATACTTTCCAACAGATTGAAGATATTCTCATGGCAACTTTTCAATAGTATGGTAAAGGGTGTTTAAAAACATACACATATTTTTTTTGATGTAAATGTTTTGTTTGAGTTGCAACAGATGGAGGATAAAACTATCTTAATCGGTGCTTAAAACATACATATATACTTCTCTTATGAACCTTTGCTAACCTGCCAAGAACAATTGGCTTTCTATCTGAATTTTGTGAAGAAAACACTAAAACATCAGGAAATGCCAAGGCAAATCATCAAAAGGAGAAACATAGCTTGATAATGTGAACCTAACGATAGACAGAAGGAGTTCAAAGTTCTTGGCATCAATCAATCAGTAGTGATAAAAAAAATCTCGTAAAATAGTCCATTTGTTCATCTCCACTACTTATAAACGAGCAAACATGACAGGAAAACAAGATCTCAGCCATCCATACACAGCCATCGCACGCTCCGGATTCATTTGTTCTCCCTCCCGTAATTCACGTCCATTTCCTAAACATAATCCCCAACATAATCTCCACTAATCCCGCAGTCTCAAGTCAAAAAAAAAATCCTGTAGTCTCTTCATCTACCAATTCTCGCCCGCGCCTCCCTCCTCCCGCTACCAGCTCCTCCTCGCCGCCGGCTGCCGGTGCTACCGCCGCAGGATTGCCGCCTTCTCTCGCATGGTCTATCGCTGGAACCCAGGGAGAGCCGCAGCCCACGACCGGAACCATCGCCTTATTCTCAGGCGAGTCGTCGTCGGAGCCAGTGGATCCAGCAAGGGATCCGGCACCGCCTGTTGTCCTCGGTTGCCGAGGACCCCTCCTCAGGCGGTGGTGCTTCTTCCCGTGCCATCCTATGCCGAGGTCGACACTTATCTATCCTCACGCTCGCCCCGCCCATCCCATGACTGCATACATTGCCTGCTCTATTGTAGCTTACATGTCCTCGCAATGCCATACAGAGTTGATCACGTAGAAAACGGAAGAGCAGAAAAAGAAAGAGGTACGCACTGGTGTTCCCTAATCATGTTGAACCCATGATTTTCAAGAGGTCGTTCTTGTTGTTGTGATTTCTCCTGATGTGCTATATTTTCTGCAGTTCGAGTTAAGATTATAACAAGGAAAGCCCAGATAATTGTAGTGTTTGGCTTGGACAAGCAAAAGCGTACAGATGCGAGTCGTGGTATGACAAGTTCGACTCCATGAAATCTAGAAATTAGTCCAGATCTGCTCAAATTAACAGGCAAAAATCTTGAATCAATTTTATGTCCCATTTAGATTGATCCTTATTATGAGCTAAAATTATGGTGTTGACAAAGTTTCATGAATATGAGGATTATCAAATGCAGCTCCTGGATATGGACGAGATTATCAATGGCAAATGGAGCGAGATGAAGTTCATCTCTTGCCGCTCTTCAGTTGTGTACAGAAAATTAATTCATAGGGGAGAAGACTAGATGTCATGTCCTTGTATCTGCAAACAACCTGTAGTTGGCAGCAAGTTTTTTCATAAAAGTTCATATCCAATATGACCTTTCGTAAATGTTAATTTGTCCATCTGATTATTTGCATGCAGATGGATCGACATGTTGACACTGTTATCAACATTATGTAGCTATGTCAAGAACTGTGAAGGACCCATACACTTGCGCATAGTCTGTGAGGTCCAAAGCCACAATAATGAGCGCATTCTAGAATTGTGAAAGAAATTGGATTCTGGAGAGAATTTGTAGTAGTGTTCTTCTGAGCTCTGATTGGATAATGACGTTTGGTTCCTGCTCCTCTCAGCTGTGGGCTCATAGGTAATATATTTAGGCTAATTTTGGACCTTTCGCTTTACAGGTCTTAATACATTTTAATTATACATATTAAACATGTGCTTGCATAATGACCGAGTGTATATTATTCAATCTATGCGTTGCCCCTGCTGAGTAGCATTACTAATTTCGCTTATTGTTAATATTATAGCACTGCAGGCCTGTAAATCAGACCACTACACATGATGTCACTAAATCCTTTCAGTGTCCTCCGGGTTTATAACAAATCTGATTCTTTTTATCTATAGAAAAAGGCATTCCCTTTAATTGTAATTTAGAGTAGCGTGGTGTAGCCACATTCTCTCTTCTCTACAAGTTGTCTTCACATTGCTATGCTTAATTTGGTCAACACGTGCGTACATTTGAATTGTCAGACAAGTATATAACATATTAAAATTACATAAAAAGTAATTCATTAAAACAGGAATGACGTTCAGGAGACCGTATGTTGTGTTATAAATTTTGGCGACGTGCGTTGCACGTGCAAAGCAACTAGTGAAAAAAAGGTAGCGTTAGGTGTGTTCATAATGATAGAAATAAGATTTACCAGAAATAGCAAAAAATATAGAGAACGAACTTACAACAAAAGCAATATCAATTAGCTCAATCACTGCAGACATCAAACAGAAAGCTAATGACATATTCAGGACCAGATAGCTCTTTACGAAAACAGGGGACCAGATCAATCACCTTCCTCGCGACCTCCACTCAGCATCCGTTCCTCCCATCCTTCTTCCCACCTCCAAACGGGCACCTGCACCCACGACAAAGAAAGAGTTAGAGTCCACTGCAAAATGGATTACCAACATACGTGCGGGTATGAGGTCGGAAAAGCGGGCGCGTGCCTTGCACCGGACAGCGGCCACGCGGAGTCCGCCGGCGTGAAGACGGCAGAAGCCATTCACGGGTAAGAATCCGTTGGCGAACGGCCCCATCTATTATCGTGGTGCTGGAAGAGGGGACGGGGCTAGCGTCGGGAGGACGGGGTGACGCCGGGGAGCGGAGAGGAAGGGACGGCGCCGGAGCGGAGGGAGGAGGGCGGGAGGACGGGATGCTGGGCGTGGGCGTGCGCGGCGGAGCCCTAGGCGGCGTGGGTGGGGATGGACGAATGGGTCGATCGAAGGACGAAGGTAGATATGTGTACGGGATAAAAAAATTGAAGTGGTGTACGGGAGTTGTTAGGGAAATGCCGATTTTCATGATGAGTTGTTACTTTTTCAAGAACATGCAGACATTAAGAAGAGAAAGAACAGGTGTTACAGGGTTTTGTTACAACGCAACACCACACCATAACACCCTAGCAGCGGTAAACAAAAAACCGCCGCCAGCCTACTAAGACTACTCCTCCCTACGGCCTGCCCCTGCTTTTACTCTCGCCTTGGTCCAGAGATCAAATTCTTCTCTGATCCGCCGTATGATCACCTCCATAGATGCCTTCTTCCTTTCAAAGCATCTGTCATTCCTCTCCAGCCACATGCGCCGGCAGCCAGCAACGACTAATGTGGTCAATTCTCTTCTCTTCTTCCTCGGTTGCAGTTTCGGAGCGAGCACCACCAGCTCTTCAGACTAGAGGCAATTGTTGGCATAAAGGCTCTAAATCCTCTATCCGAGAGTATCTGAAACCAGATCGATCTCGCCGTGGGGCATTGCAACAATAGATGGTCCATGGTCTCAGGAAGCTGATCGCATAATGGGCACAACCGCTGGCCCTTGGAGCTGCTTTCGCCGCAACCTTTCCCCTGTCCAACACCTGTTGCGGAGCGCTAGCCACATGAACAACTTTTCCTTTAGAGGCGCCCAACAGCTCCACAGATTTTTTGCATAGTCCGCTTCTTTCGGTGACGCCAGGATCGGAGAGATGGCGCTAGACGAGAAATTAGACCGGGTTTAGTTAGCGAGGGTGTGCGCTGGCATTTGCTTCCTAATTTGTTAACGTGTGACACCAATCACATTCTCAGCTTTAAAGATAGTTAGCGAGGGTGTATGGTGGTATTTGCTTCGTAATTTGTTAGACGTGTGACATCAACCACGTTCTCTGCTTTAATAGTAAACACTACGTGGCAAGTACAAATTAGAACCTATTTAGATGACTGGCCATATAGAGCGGGCAAAACAGTATTGGAAAAAACAAGTGTCTTATTCTCTCATCATGATGATAAAAGAAATATTTTTTTACTTCTTTGCCAGTTACGCTTTTTTTTTTGATAAAAGGAGCCACAGACTCCCAATTTTTATTGAAATTGGAGTGTTCCGATCACAACAGGCCCAGCCCAGCATTTTTCTACAAAAAGCTTAAACATCGAAACCTAGGAATCTTGAACAAGTCTTATTGAAATTGGAGTGTTCCGATCAGAGTTACGCTTTGCAAGGTTTCTTTAGTAAGGATCACCCCCTTGCGAAGGTACCATCCAAAGATTTTTATTTTAAGTGAAATCTTGATGAACAAGTGCTATATGCATAGCATATACCGAGAATTTCCCATTCTCATGTAAATTCCAACGGAATACATCAAACCCTGCGATAACTGAATCATAGCTAGTCGCCCTAATAGAGCATTTCATGCCGCAAGTCTGGGCCGATTAAATCTCGTATGAACGTCACATTCAGCGGAGATGCCTCCAAAACGTGTAGCGATTGTATCACTCTTGTGACAAACAATAGTATATAAAGGGATATTGTTCCCGGAGTGTGATATTTACTAACCACTTATCCTCCAGAATATAATCTCAGAGCCATCCTTAATGGAAAAAGAGTAAAGCGGAAGAAATATTTCTTTGTCGCCATAAGAACAGCCCAAAAGCAGAATCGCCTGGTTTCTAATAAAACCGTGATAAAACATTTGAGGCTATATATTTCCTTTTAGTAGAGTCTGCCAAACTCCATCTTCAAAAAGAATTTAGCCGTTTACCTATGAGAGACCCAGGGTTATGAAAGCCCAGATTCAATCATCATCTGAGTTGATGATATATGCAGTTTTGACCACAATGGTGAAACTTTTTTTTCCTCCAAATATTCCTCCGAGGTGAGAAATAGTAAATGCATATCCCATTTATAGTCTATTTTTCTCTTCTGCACATCTGTCTCTTTCCTTCTAACCTATTGCACTATCTATTGCACTATGTACATATATGTGAAAAAGTGGTGCTCTAAGTTTATCGCTACAAGACTTCCAATAATTTGCTTTAAAACTGTACCTCCATTTCTGGAATGTACTGTAACTTCTGAATAATGCCATCGGCCATGGTGTAAACATGACTGAAGCTGCAAATGTACGGTAAAATCGGCCATGGTGTAAACATGGCTGAAGCTTCAAATGTACGGTAAAATTCAGCCTGTGTTTTTTCACAGTTAAAATTAAAAATGCTATTGTATTATTTCATTGAATAGGCCGCAACTCAAGAGCCTTAGCATATTCTTCTCAGGAATGAAATTACATGATCTCAGTGTACGGAACATCCCCTTGAAGCCTCTTTTTGTCAGCTAATAATACGACTTCCATAATTTGAAGCTTTCAATTGATGTTGTTGCAGTAGCCAGAATTCGTTCCATTCCAGACTGACACATGGTTTAATAATCAGAAAGCATAACTGACACTCATATGCTAGAAAGCTTATATATTATGTACTTTAGTTTCCTTTACTCCATCTGATCCATAATAAATATTTATTATGGATCAGAGGGAGTATTTGGATACCATAGACCTTGAGATTAATTTGTCTCAAAATTCTATGATATTAAACTGAAATATATTTCCCCAAAATTTGGCTACCTTACATGTTCTTTCATTTCGCTAGTCCTAGTTTTCAAGGTGACGTGCCATTTTTTGCTTCCTCGTTTTTATTGAGAATGGCATAACTCCACTTGGTTAACGCGGGCTTTTCTTGTATTCTTTAGTATCTGATGTTTTTTTTTGTGATGTTCGTCCCGTTTGGTGAAAACACGTCACCACTTGATAAACCACACGTATTTTGTTTCTTTGTTGGTGAACACTGTACAAAGTTGTTTGTTTGTTCCATCAACAATCTGACATCACTGGATACTCCCATTTGGCACTATCCATATCGTTTGTTGTTTGTTTGTTTGTTTGTTAAACAATGGAACTTTCTTTTTTCACAAAGCTAAACAATGGAACTTGCTTCCCATTAAAAATGAAGTTGCTAATTTGCTATCACCACAACTATGTACTACTACTACTTCCACAAACAACATGCCCGGTTTAGGGAAACTCGAACTGTATGCTTTTAGAATTGACAATTTTGTGAAAACATCGACATGACAAAAATAAATATTCTCCATGTAATTATCCGCAGAATTGTGAATTCGTGTTTTAAACTTGATTTTCACATTCAATTTTGTATTGGTAGTTTCCAATATACAAGATAATATTATGCTTTTTTTTATAAGTTTCGGAATTGTGAATTAATTCATGGATGTAAGTAAATCTATACCATATGCACTTATAAATGTTTATCTGAAAATATGGCCGTGTCCTACTTAAACCATAGAAGACAATATATGAGTAAATAGTGCTCAAGTTATAACATGATATACATTTATGCATTTTCCACATGCTATAGTAAGTCATTTTTACAAGTTTATGTGGATGCACATGATGCAGTTACATCCATTTATTATTTTGCACTAAGTTAAAGATTGAATTGAATATCAGAAAATCTTATACAACTTAGATTTAGCAAAACAATTTGTAAAATATAAACAATTTTGTGCTCCACTTCTGAGTTAGTTCTTCCGCACCAAATTACACAGCGTACAAATTTAGTCAAAGACAAGCTTATTAAGTTTGACCAAATATATAGAAGGGAATATAAACAAGTACAACATTGAATAAACACGTTATGGAAAATTCACGACGACAGATCTATGATGTTGACTTGGTGTTGTAGGTCTTTATAGTTTTGTATATATACTTGAATCTTTGATTTTTTTTTACTAAGTTTTATTTGGGTTGGAGGGAGTAGAAAAAAAACAATCGAGTTTCCACCCTACATTGATCCCACATATAAGCACGGACGTACCCAAGTATAGCCGAACGGGGGCCTGGTCCCCGCTCAAAATTTTGAATTATGATAGTTTTTGTTCATACCGGGAAGGAAAAATCTGCAACTTTATACATGTAATGCCACCCTTCACTTGATTTCCCCCTACTCATGGTACGCCCCTCCATATAGGTCCCGAGGAGCATATATGTGAGGGTGAGTGTTGTGCATGTAGCTCAATAGGATGTTGGTCCACATTATTGTGTAATCATACCAACAAAAAACTACAAAACTATGAAAAAGTCCATGCAAAACTTACATGTCAACCATTGGAAAGACAACATTAGCACCTTGTTATGGCATTAAATATCGTCATTTATTCAACCTGAAATGAGATCAAGTAGATTGTAGAACATACAATTTTCTTTTTAGTACTACCAAGACAAATTATTTATTTTGTTTATCCTAGCTTCAATATTTTTATAAAGTAAATTAATTCCTATCAAAGTAAAATTTTCTTTTGGTATACTTTTCTCCCCATTTCCCACGAATGGGCTTGAGTATGGCGCGAGAACTGACAAAAAATGACACTATTTCAAAGTTCGAGAACAATAGTTCTACTCCAAATTTTTAGCCAAACCCGACCTGATAGTGAAAGTCCTTCGGGACTTGAACTTGGCCAAGTGAGTGCCATATATCTTGGTGTCAGACAAAGCGAGCAGTTTCACCGATGAAACATAGATTTCAGTGACTAACTCTAAGAATTATGGAATTGAACTTTGAGAGGTCATGTCCAAAGGCTCTATTCTCGTCCTATCTGTCAGCCTCATCTGTTATGCGACAATTTGGTACTCAACTAGCCCACCTTCAGAGTCATTGGCGCAGACCTTAAACCACATTTTAGTTCGTGAAATCCTAAAGCCCTGTTTGGATCAAAAGAAAAAATATTGGAACTTTGGAGGAGTCCTTTAGGAAAGATTTCTACGGTAATGTTTGGAACAAAGGAAAAAAGAATATTATAAATTTTGGAGGAAAACAAACATGAGTTCTTACCTCATGTTTTCACCACTTTGTGACCAAACAAATCTTCTGAATTTTTCATGTGCTTTTCGTTTCTGCAAGAATTCATGATACATGACATCTCAACTCTTGTGTGTTTTCTTATTCGTACAAAAGGAGATCTAGCGCTTACTAGCCAAGTTTAATACTTACGAGGTCAGTGCCGAGCAAAATGGTCAAATGTGGTTAAACATTTTTTTGGGTCATTTTTATGCATATGTTAGACCGAGGCATAGCCCAGTGGTGGGTGATAACCCACAAGTATAGGGGATCGCGTGTAGCCTTTTCGATAAGTAAGAGTGTCGAACCCAACGAGGAGCTAAAGGTAGGATAAGTATTCTCTCAAGTTCTATCAACCACTGATACAACTCTACGCACACTAAACGTTTGCATTATCTAGAAAATAAAACTACGGTAGCAATACGGGTATGAGAGGTAGTTTTGCAAGATAATAAATACAAGAAAGTAAATGTTAGTGCTGCAGCAATAAAATACACTAAGTAACCATATACTAACAGTACCATGAGTGTGGAAAAGTGGTGGTAATTGTGGTGGCTTTGTCCAAGATTAATTAGTGAAGGTACTTGGTTCATTGTCTTCGATGCAGTTTTCTATGTGGGAGAGGCTAAATATACATGCACTCCACTACTTGGGATTACAAGTACTATATGATTGGATTGTTAGAAGCATCCGCAAATACTAACAATGCATTAAGGTTTCCCCAACCATAGCCTTAAGTTCAAGGTCCTCTTACTCCCATACGTGCAACTAATCGGTTCGCGTTCTCAGGTTTCTGTCACTCCGGCAGAACTTCCCCCGCTTCGTTACAAATACTACCAACCCTAGGGTGTTTGATCCATGCGCGCACAAATATAATGGACACCAAAGGACAGCACCATATAGACATACAACTCTAATGAACCTCATGCATTCAATTAAGCAATCAAAAGACAAATAAACTACGGAAACATGATGTAAATCATAGGATAAATATTATAGCATCAAACACCATGTTTACATAGGACGGTACAGAGGTTTGTGGGAGGATGAACCACTGAATACAAGGAGGAGATGGTGATGGAGATGGCGGTGAAGACGGCGGAGAGGGGCAGCGCGGCGGCGCAGGGCGGCGGCGGCGCCGGCGGTGCGGGGAACTCCTTTCCCCGCCGCCGGCAAGCTTGGGGAGCGCCGCCCCTTAGCCTCCCTCCTTCATGGCTTCTTGGGAGCCCTCCCCCATGGAGATGGGATCCATGGGGGAGGCAAAAACGTGGCTTTTGGTGGCTGAAATTCGTGGGTGGAGGAGTCCTCCACGAATTAGGTTTCCTCCCTTTATATATCTTCTCGGATTTCCGTCACCCCCTTTTAGGGTTCCACCAAAACGGGCCTACAGGCCGCGTCCGAACTCCGATTGGGCTGATCTCGGGCTTAAAATCTTCGTATGGAAAATTGTGACAACTTTCGTAACAGCCAGGTCTCCATATACGTCATCTTCGAGGGTCAAACTGGCAATCTTCGTAAAAAGTTCTCAGACAGATTTCAGGAAAGTCCCAATTCGACTCCAACAAGGTTTCCTCTTGTATTCTTGATAATTTCTACACATCAAAGAGTAAAACAAGAACATTGTGCACTTTTGCAACTATTAGTAGGTTAGTCCAAATAAATAATAAACTTAATATAAAACAAGTGCTAAAAGCATAAAAATGGCATGAAACAATCAAAAATTATAGATACGTTTTGGACGTATCAACATCCCCAAGCTTAATTCCTGCTCGTCCTCGAGTAGGTAAATGATAACAAAATAATTTTTGATTGTAAATGCTATGATCAGGTCTTTAACAATTGCATGATGTATGGATAATAAAACTTAGCAATCATGTTTCCTAATGAAAAGTATCAACGAACTAAGAGCTTATAACATGAAATTTATAAACATCAACAAGATTGTAATGACCATAATAAAGCATGATAGAGTGGTATCTCGCTTGCCCTTAATTGTGGAGCAAAACATAAATGCCAAGGCACCTCTGAAGTTCAAGTGAAGACTAGATATAGAGATATCAAAGATAAAAGCATCATGGTTATACCTCAATTAATCGTATTCTGGGACAAGCACATTACACTAAGAACGACAGCTATGCTCTCGAAGAAGTGCTCAAAGAAAGGATGGTGACTCAACATAAAAATAAAAGATTGGCCCTTCGCAGAGGGAAGCAGGGATTAACACGTGCTAGAGCTTTTTGTTTTAAAAACAGAGGTAAAAATGTTTTGAGAGGTGTTTGTTAATTGTCAACGAATGGTAGCGGGTGAGAACAGTATTCTACCTGTCAAACGGACTTTTAAGAGCGGCTCCCATGAAGGACGTTATTTCTACCAGCAAGGCAGATCATCCCTCTTTCTCTTTGGTTTACACACATTCAGGTATTTCACTGTTTGTCATTGCTTACTGATGAATCAGGGCAAAAGTGTGAAGAGAATTAATTGGTTAAAGTTGTAATTAATTGGGACTGGGCACCCCGTTGCCAGCTCTTTTTGCAAGTTATTGGATAAGCGGATGTATATGCCACTAGTCCAGGTGTAAAAGTCCATTTGACAAATAGAATAAAGAATAACCACACTAATTCCTCATGAGCTAGTAAACATTGACACAAAAAGAGAAATATTTTGAAGGTTTTAAAGGTAGCACATGCAAATTTACTTGGAATGGCTTGAAATACCATGCATAGGAATTTTTTGGTGGACTCTTTGGGATAACTTGGTTTTAAGGATTTGGATGCACGAGCAGCATTCCCGCTCAGTACAAGTGAAGGCTAGCAATAGACTGGGAAGCGACAACCACGAGAGCGATAACGGTCATAATCATGCTTGCGACAAAATAAAATTAACGGAGGCATAAAAACGATACTAAAACTCTGAGGCAAAATAGATCATCAAGGCTTAATTGACTTTTATTTTTCAGTCATAACATGTGTGAGCATGTGCCAAGTCGATTCAAGTGAATTATTCAGAGGAGGATACCACAATACCATACCATCTTATGAACAGGACAATGCATGTTGATATCAAAATAACATAATATGCACTATTAGCTAGTTGAGACTAACCATAAGAAAACATAAACTACTAAACAGTATTATTCACACATCATTTTTAAGTTTCAACAAGTAATCCATTAACCAAGTAAACATTGAAAACAGAGGATAAATAAAATATGTGACGATCCACTTATTAATGTAACTGGTGTTTGATGCTAAGATAAATAGATAATAAAATACAGCCGCTTCAAGTTTAGTTAAGTTCCTATGTTGCTCAAAAAAAAAGTTTAAAGGTTTGCAAACCGTGGGGTTATTGATGAAGAGGGATGCGGGGACATCCCCAAGCTTATGACTTTGGTAATTCTTCAATATTCCATAGTTTGGTGTTCCTTCATTCTCTGTGAAAAAACTTCAACACAAAAACTTTCCCATTCTTTTCTGCGGTTAGACATTAGTACAATAGATAATATTTCCCAAGTGCTACTATTAAACCAAATAAAATTTTGTTTTTAAGTTACAGAAAGGTTGCTTAAATGGCCAACTTATAAATGAAAGGTAAGAACCATTAAAAATCAAATGAAAACGAAAAGAGGCCACTCTTGCAACAAAAGTCAGAATCTGTCCAGAAAAACAGCAGCTGGAAAACGCAATTTTTAGGTGCACTTAAACATGCCCGAAATTTTAGCCAATTTTTGTACATGCAGAGGATTAGGTGCTACAACATCAGTAATTTTTCGTGATTTTTAGAGCTTCCAGTAAAATATGAAAAATCGCGCAATAAGCAGTAGATACCGAAAACAGAAAATCACTTTTTACATATGTATCAACTAAGCTAAATGGATAAAACTTGGTACTTTATTTTTGATAAACTAAGAAACCAGAGGCTAAGCAAGACCTAAACATGCTAGCTACAGCAAGGAAAACTCTAAATAAAAATCAAAAGTAAAACCCAAATAAAATTAAAATAAAGAACCAAACAAAGAAGCAAAACAAAAGAAAATATTTTTGTTATTTTGAATTTATAAGTGAAAGTAAAGAAGCAATCGAAACCAAATAAGGAGCCTAATAAAACTAAAGAAGGTAAAACCAAGACATATAAAAGCAATTATAATACAAGTTAAGACAATACATATCATGTGGACGGGTAATATAGAGTATGAACGAGACAACCTCATGTTAGTTGATGAATAGGGGGATGACTCGGGCATCCCCAAGCTTAGATGATTGTATCTTCTTGAATATGTTCTTGGGATGCACCTACACATCCCCAAGCTTGAGCTCTTGCGTCTTCTTATTCATCTCATATCACCATATTGATTAGATCTTATAAGCTACATCCACATAAAACTTCACAAAACTCATTAGTAGGGTTAGTACTCATTAAATAAAATCCACTCATGTTCAAGCATTGACAAGTTTTATAATTTTTACTCAACATTAGCCACTGTATATACTAAGGTGTTCATGATTTCCGTTGTCCGTCGAAAAACTAATGAAACTAACAACACCAAGTACAATATTGAATAAACAAAGAAATCTGTCAAAACTGAACAGTCCGTAAAGATGGCATTCAACGAGATAGTTAAGTAGCTCAAATCGAAAAACTTTAGTCTAATGAAAGAAAGATAATAATCTCAGGTTTATGCACAAAAATTTTCAAGTCAAAATACTATTCTGAGATTTATCACGATTTTATTTACAGAGAAGCACAAAATCTGTCTAAACAGAACAGTCAGTAAAGATCGAATTTTTCGACCTATCTACGTACCTTAAATCAGAAAAAGTTAGTCTAATGAAAGAAAGCTAATAAGCATCACTTTGCACTCAAGAAATTTCAGATCAAGATCACGTTCTGGTGATTTTAAACATTTAATACGGTGGAGCACAGAAAATCTGTTTCTGGACAGCAAAGTAAAACTATCAACTTTCAATTAACTAAAGACTATAATTAGCATTTTATTTTTATGTACAGAGGTATATACACAATATTTACAATATTTACATGTTTTTAATGAAAAGCTTCCATGGAAAGATTTGTTTTGGTTTCATAGGCATGAACACAAGTGTTCAAGGTCGACCCCCATTTAACCATTACTCATCTTTCCAATCACTTTTCTTTTTGAAAACGTTTTTAGATAACAACTACACCTAATTTTTTTTGTAATTCGCATTCCCTATCCATAGTAAGATAAAGAACAACTTAATACTGAAAATAAAAACTACTTAGAGATAAAGCAAACAAGTGCACACAAGAACATTAACCTACGCTATGGCTCCCCGGCAACGGCGCCAGAAAAGGTCTTGATAACCCACAAGTATAGGGGATCGCGTGTAGCCTTTTCGATAAGTAAGAGTGTCGAACCCAACGAGGAGCTAAAGGTAGGATAAGTATTCTCTCAAGTTCTATCAACCACTGATACAACTCTACGCACACTAAACGTTTGCATTATCTAGAAATAAAACTACGGTAGCAATACGGGTATGAGAGGTAGTTTTGCAAGATAATAAATACAAGAAAGTAAATGTTAGTGCTGCAGCAATAAAATACACTAAGTAACCATATACTAACAGTACCATGAGTGTGGAAAAGTGGTGGTAATTGTGGTGGCTTTGTCCAAGATTAATTAGTGAAGGTACTTGGTTCATTGTCTTCGATGCAGTTTTCTATGTGGGAGAGGCTAAATATACATGCACTCCACTACTTGGGATTACAAGTACTATATGATTGGATTGTTAGAAAGCATCCGCAAATACTAACAATGCATTAAGGTTTCCCCAACCATAGCCTTAAGTTCAAGGTCCTCTTACTCCCATACGTGCAACTAATCGGTTCGCGTTCTCAGGTTTCTGTCACTCCGGCAGAACTTCCCCCGCTTCGTTACAAATACTACCAACCCTAGGGTGTTTGATCCATGCGCGCACAAATATAATGGACACCAAAGGACAGCACCATATAGACATACAACTCTAATGAACCTCATGCATTCAATTAAGCAATCAAAAGACAAATAAACTACGGAAACATGATGTAAATCATAGGATAAATATTATAGCATCAAACACCATGTTTACATAGGACGGTACAGAGGTTTGTGGGAGGATGAACCACTGAATACAAGGAGGAGATGGTGATGGAGATGGCGGTGAAGACGGCGGAGAGGGGCAGCGCGGCGGCGCAGGGCGGCGGCGGCGCCGGCGGTGCGGGGAACTCCTTTCCCCGCCGCCGGCAAGCTTGGGGAGCGCCGCCCCTTAGCCTCCCTCCTTCATGGCTTCTTGGGAGCCCTCCCCCATGGAGATGGGATCCATGGGGGAGGCAAAAACGTGGCTTTTGGTGGCTGAAATTCGTGGGTGGAGGAGTCCTCCACGAATTAGGTTTCCTCCCTTTATATATCTTCTCGGATTTCCGTCACCCCCTTTTAGGGTTCCACCAAAACGGGCCTACAGGCCGCGTCCGAACTCCGATTGGGCTGATCTCGGGCTTAAAATCTTCGTATGGAAAATTGTGACAACTTTCGTAACAGCCAGGTCTCCATTACGTCATCTTCGAGGGTCAAACTGGCAATCTTCGTAAAAAGTTCTCAGACAGATTTCAGGAAAGTCCCAATTCGACTCCAACAAGGTTTCCTCTTGTATTCTTGATAATTTCTACACATCAAAGAGTAAAACAAGAACATTGTGCACTTTTGCAACTATTAGTAGGTTAGTCCAAATAAATAATAAACTTAATATAAAACAAGTGCTAAAAGCATAAAAATGGCATGAAACAATCAAAAATTATAGATACGTTTTGGACGTATCAGTGGGGAGAGGTTGATGCCTTCCCAGCCAGCTGAGTTCAAGTCCTATTATTTGCAATTGCAATTTCGGTGATATTGAACCATTGTTTTTAAACTTCATATTGTTTATGCGTATATGGTGGCCATATATACTCTGGTACTTGTAGGAACTTCCACATGCAGCTGGCGTCGAAGAAAAAAATTCCCACCTGTAGGGCTTGTTTACTAGGGTTTTCATCCCCAGTTAGATTGGGGATGGAAGTAGATTTCATGAAATTCTTGCTTTCACCGAAGTCCCACAAATATCCCCTACCCCCCCCCCCCCCCCCCACACAATATACTGGAAGCTGCATTCATATCGTCGGTGGACACATTCTTACAAGGAGGTCCCTACAATCAACAAGAATTGCATCTAGGACCTTACAGGTTACAGGAAAGACCCTGAGACAAAATGTAAAAACGCAATCAGGCCCCTGGTCTTCTTCTCCACCGCGTTGACTCGATCTCCAGCTCCGGGTACCTGCGCTGCCGCCGGGGAACGCGCCACTTGGGGCAACGCCGGCAGGAATTCCCAGACCGAGATCCTCGAAGATCCTCCAGCATGGAGGAAGAAAAAGCTCAGGCACGCAGCCGAGCGCAGAGTGGCCACCATGGCCAAAGATAGCCGTAGCATGAAGACGCCACCGCTTGGGAGCTCCGCTCATTGTCGAAGCAGCCTCTGGATCGCGTAGATGAGCACGCGGTCCAAGATCCCGAGGCGCATCGATCCCAGGCCGCAGAAAAGGAGTTCGTCCTCTGTCCGCGCCGCCGTGACGCCAACAAACAGGAACCAACTCCCTCCGGCAAACCCAAATCGACGCACCAGCACAGCACAACAGGCCAGATGCAGCAGAAGCAGCGCAGAACTTCGTCCTCCCCTCGCCGCCAAGGCCGGCCAGAGGAAGAAACCCTTCGCCATCCCGCACATCAAGCCCTCCACCGCTCGATGCAGTGACCGACGCGCCCGTCCGTCCCCTCCCCTCTCCACCATGGCCGGCCGGAGACAACTTCCAAGCAGATCGACATGAGACCATCGAGTAGTGGCCGCAAGCCACAACTTTATTGAGAAGAGCGTCGGCCTCCTCCGTCGCTTCTCGCTCCAACCAAAGAAGCATCAAAGCTAGGAAGAAAATCCCTAAACTCCAGGTCTGGCCGGCATGACCCGAAGCTCCGTTCAAACCTACGGGCAGAACGCCCCTACACGGCATACAACCAGAACCTAAACTACACCTCTGCACAAGAGGACTGCGGGCACCTCCCCTTAGCCATCTCCGACCGGCGGCGCCGGCCGGAGAGGCCTTGGTTCGGCCCGGAAACCACCAGGGAACTCTCAGCTACAGTAGACTAGGAGAGAGACGGGGAGGATAAGAATGAGAGCCGTTGGTGGGATATGTAGGATTATCCTTTCCAAAACTAGATTAATAAACGGACTATTGAGAATTTTTCAAAATCCGGAACAATCCCCTCTAATTTCTAAAGTACATTTCAAATACACAAGTAAACAAGACCGTAGGCTGTAGCTCCGCCCAATCAAATCCAGCATAAGACCAAAGTTGTTCTAAAATATGGGCAGGTTGTTAAGTAATAGTACTACTCGGCGGAGGTTGGTGGAACAACGACGTGCGGCCTCCCACCCCACGGGAATTCTTTCGCGGTAGGTGATCCCGACGAACGTCCTGGTCTGGTCCACTTCGATCCGCCCAATCCACCAAACCCACGCCGGTTCACTGACGCACCACCTTCGGATTGCTCCGGTGAACCTCTGCGCCCGCCCGTGCGCGGATCTAGTAGTAGCAGACATCCGTCGCGTCGCGCTCGCCAGCACCGCACCAGTTTGTTTGGCAGCTCCATGCGCTGGCCGCCGGGGGTAACGGACGCCGCAAAAAATACGGCGATCTCCCCTGCAGCCACCACAAAATTTTCTGCGGCGGGAGGAAGGAAAGCGATAAGGTCCAGGCAGCTTGCAGGTTGCAGGTCAGACGCGCGTCGTGCCCGCAGCCCTTCCTCAGCTCGGCTCGATCGATCGTCTTCCTCCTGATACCTCCCCGCGCTTACGTTCCCACTCTACTTGCTCGTCGATTCTGTGGCTGGACCTCTTATACCTGCCGCAGCTCGGCTCCTCGTCCATCCAAACGCCATCCTCCTCCCCGCCTCCCGTTGCCGATGAGTCCCCGTCGGTCGCAGCGCAGTGTCAGCGCCCACGTCATTCCCTAACCTCTCTCTCGTGCCGTGCTCTCCACCTCACTCCACTCAAAACTCTCTCCTTTCCTCTCTCAACGAAGGGGATTGCCGCCGATATATAACAGCCAACCAAATCACACTCCCTGATCCAAGCCCACATCCGCTCTTCTCGCCAGGAGCGGAGGCCACCTCCCACTCCGTTCTTGCGCATCCCCCAATCCGCCGATGGAGCGCGCACGCCGCCTCGCCAACCGCGCGCTGCTGCGCCGCCTCCTGGCGGCCAACGCGTCCGCCACCTCCCCATCCCCGTCCCGCGGCATCTCCACCCTGGTGCCCTCGCCCGCGGCCGGGTCGCGCGCCGGCACCCGCCGCGCGCGCCCGGCCCACCAGTACACGCCCGGCCGGCCCGTCTCCGTCTCCGCGCTGCAGCCCAGCGACACCTTCCCCCGGAGGCACAACTCCGCGACCCCCGCCGAGCAGGACGTCATGGCCTCCGCCTGCGGCTTCAACACCCTCGACGCGCTCATAGACGCCACCGTCCCGGCCGCCATCCGCGCGCCGCCGATGCACTTCACCGGCAAGTTCGACGCCGGCTTCACCGAGTCGCAGATGCTCGACCACATGGCGCACCTCGCCTCCAGGAACAAGCTCTACAAGTCCTTCATCGGGATGGGCTACTACAACACCCACATCCCGGCCGTCATACTGCGCAACCTCATGGAGAACCCGGCCTGGTACACGCAGTACACGCCCTACCAGGCTGAGATCGCGCAGGGCCGCCTCGAGTCGCTGCTCAACTACCAGACCATGGTCGCCGACCTCACCGGCCTGCCCATGTCCAACGCCTCCCTGCTCGACGAGGCCACCGCCGCCGCCGAGGCCATGGCCATGTGCAACGGCATCCTCAAGTCCAAGAAGAAGACCTTCCTCATCGCATCCAACTGCCACCCGCAGACCATCGACATTTGCCAGACGCGCGCCGCGGGGTTCGACCTCAACGTCGTCGTCTCCGACGCCAAGGACTTCGACTACAGCAGCGGCGACGTCTGCGGCGTGCTCGTGCAGTACCCCGGCACCGAGGGGGAGGTGCTGGACTACGCCGAGTTCGTCAAGGACGCGCACAAGCACGGCGTCAAGGTCGTCATGGCCACTGACTGCTCGCGCTCACCACGCTGCGCCCGCCTGGCGAGATTGGCGCAGACATCGCCGTCGGCTCCGCGCAGAGGTTCGGCGTGCCCATGGGGTACGGCGGCCCACACGCTGCGTTCCTCGCCACCTCCCAGGAGTACAAGAGGCTGATGCCCGGCCGCATCATCGGTGTGAGCGTCGACTCCAGCGGCAAGCCGGCGCTCCGCATGGCGATGCAGACCAGGGAGCAGCACATCCGGCGGGACAAGGCCACCAGCAACATCTGCACGCGCAGGTACGCACGCACTCCACCCGCTCACCAAATTGTCTCATAGCGACTGTGACAGCACAATAGTTTTTAATTGTTTGTGATACGCTGGGTTAGAGCATCTCCAACAGCAGCCCTAAAAACGCCGCGCGTCCAAGAAATCGCCGATATGGCGCGCGCACCCGAAACGGTGTCTCCAGCAGCCGCGCTAAAACTCCGCGCGCGGTAAAAAGGGGCCAGCGCGCTGGCCCAAGCGGTACTCGCTGCGCTGAATTTGGGGCGGCCGCTCCAGCGCGCGCGGTCGAAAAGATATTCGCGCGAATTGACCAACCGCCGCCGGATCTGAATCCTCCACCCGCGCGCGCCTCCGTCCGCATCTTTTCCCCATCTTCGCCGGCGACCATGGCGCGCGAATAGACCAGCCGTCGGCGCTTCCGCCGCTCGTCCCTGCGCGTCGCCGGGTGTACCGCTGGGCAGGTCGCCGCCGCGTCGATTTGCCCCGCAGCGCCACCGACGCCACTCCGGTTCCGCCGCTTCCGCGTCTACTCCGCAGCGCGCAGTCGCCACTCCTTGCTCCAGCTCCTTCCTCGCCACCAGCCAGCGCGCAGTTCCTCCGACGAACAGCGCTTGGAGGAATGCCGCCGGTGAACTTGGGCATAGCACCTTTCAAAAGGTGACCGCCGCCTTGCGTATGTTGGCATACGGTATTCTGGCGGATCTAGTGGATGATCACTTGGCGATGGGCGAGAGTCAAGCCATCATGTGTGTCAAGCGCTTTGCAGTTGGCATTGTGCAAGTGTTTGGTAAGTAATACTTGAGACAATTTCAAGGCCATAAGAAGGATTCCACCATAATTCTTGAAGCGGTGGCCGATCATGAGACTTGGATTTGGCATGCTTTTTTTGGAATGCCCGGAGCTCTCAATGATATTAATGTTCTTCATCGGTCACCACTCATGAATAAGATTGCAAAAGGAAAAACTTGTCCGGTGGAGTTTGTAGCAAATGGCCATACATACAACTATGGCTACTATCTTGCGGACGACATCTACCCAAGGTGGCAAACATTTGTGAAACCGGTTCAGAAACCGGTAGGTAAGAAAATGCTTGACTTTCACAATGCTCAAGCGGCGGCTAGGAAAGATGTGGAGAGAGCATTTGGGATTTTGCAAGCCCAATTTGCTATTGTTAGAGGACCGGCAAGATTTTGGGATCAAGAAATGCTTTGGTACATCATGAAAGCATGTGTGATCATGCATAACATGATCATCGATAATGAGCGCGGGCAAGATTTGGACTATACTCATTATGAGTTAATGGGTGTTCCCGTGCAACCGCGGAGGAGGGTTGAGAGGGTGGCACGCTTTGTTGCATCCTACCATGCCATTCGACGTAATGACACACATGATGAGCTTCAAAAGGATCTTATCGAGGAGTGGTGGACATGGAATGGGCAACATTGAGTTGAATTTGTGTGTTTGTTTCATTTGTTGTGTTGTGTAATGAACTATTTGTTCTATTGTTCCGGAACAACTATTTATTTGTGTTGTAATAAATAATTAAACTATTTATTGTTGATTTATTTCGTGTCTGTTTGATTCGGTTTGTTTGCATGTTTGATGTGAATGTTGTTTGCGCTGGGCGCGCGCGGTGGAATTTTTAGCGCGTCTGCTGGAGCTAAAAATTGTGCAGCCGCGCCGCGCTAACTATAGCGCTTCTGCTAAAGCAAAACAGGCGCTGCGCGCGCAAAATCGCAATTCTGGCGCCGCAAAAAAAAATAGCGCGCCGGCGCGTAGCGCTGCTGTTGGAGATGCTCTTAGTGGTCGAGCATATTCGTCACCATAGAATACTCATTTATTAGATACTTTGTCATTTTATAGGCCTTGCTCGCCAACATGGCAGCGATGTATGCTGTCTACCATGGTCCTGCTGGGCTGAAAGCTATCGCCGACCGTGTCCATGGCCTGGCTGGTACTTTCGCCCATGGGTTGAAGAAGCTCGGGACAGTGACAGTGCAGGAGCTGCCGTACTTCGACACGGTCAAGATCACTTGCGCCGACGCCAATGCTATTGCCGACGAGGCTCGCAAAAACGAGATGAACCTTCGCGTTGTGGACGCAACCACGGTTCGTTTTCTGCTGATGATGTTTTCTGTTTCAGGACAACCCAGTTAACTAGTCGAGTTATGTGCCTTGAGCATTAATTTTGAGTTGTGATGTTGTAGATTACCGTTGCCTTCGACGAGACCACAACCTTGGAGGATGTTGACAAGCTGTTCAAGGTGTTCTCTGGTGGCAAGCCAGTAAGTAGTCGTTCCATCAGTGCAAAACCCGCGTGCTTGATGTGGAATCATGTATAGCAACAATATTAAATGTTCTGTCACAAACACTTTCAGGTGGACTTCACAGCTGAATCCATTGCACCTGAAGTCTCAAGCTCCATTCCTAGCAGCCTTGTGCGCGACAGCCCCTACCTAACTCACCCAATCTTTAGCATGTAAGTGTGGTGCTTGCACCTCTGTTTAATTTATTTATTTTCCAAACAAGAGCATTGCACACATAGCACGAGCTTAACTAATTTGTCAGGATGTATTAAATAACCTGAAATTATCTTGTGGCATTGCAGGTACCACACAGAGCATGAGCTTCTCCGTTACCTGCACAAGCTGCAAAACAAGGATCTCTCACTATGCCACAGTATGATTCCTCTTGGTTCTTGCACCATGAAACTGAATGCTACCGTCGAGATGATGCCTGTCACCGATCCCAAGTTTGCCAACATGCACCCATTTGCCCCTATTGATCAGGCTGCAGGATATCATGTAAGGACCAATTAGCATTTATTTCGTTCCTAATGGCAAAGTATCTATAATATAAATAATGTAGGCGTTCTGAAATGACTTAATCTTTTTTATGAAGGAAATGTTTGACAACTTGGGCGATCTGTTGAACACGATCACCGGGTTTGATTCTTTCTCTTTGCAACCAAATGCTGGTGCTTCAGGAGAATATGCTGGACTGATGGTTATTCGGGCCTACCACAGGGTATGTCATGATAAATACACTGTGCTACTTGTCTCGCTTTGTTGAGCATTCTTTGTTTACAAACCATGTGAACAAAATGTAGGCAAGAGGAGACCATCACCGAAATGTCTGCATCATTCCTGTCTCAGCACACGGTACAAATCCTGCAAGTGCTGCTATGTGTGGAATGAAGATTATTACTGTTGGAACTGACGCCAAAGGTAACATTAACATTCCGGAGTTGAAGAAAGCTGCTGAAGCAAACAAGGACAACCTGTCTGCTCTGATGGTACTGTTTCTACCTCTGCCCATATGAGAATTTATCATGGATTCCAACTTCAGTTTATCATGAAATATTTGCCAAGAGTAACACAATGTTACATGATCACCTTGTTCTTCAGGTTACCTATCCTTCAACCCATGGAGTCTATGAAGAAGGCATTGATGAGATATGCAGGATCATTCATGAGAACGGCGGGCAGGTCTATATGGATGGGGCTAACATGAATGCTCAGGTTAGTTTTCTTTGCTAGTTATTATACAACTCTGTTGTCTACTTTTTATTTCTGCAATTCTCCCGTCAAGTGTGTTATACTAATGGATTGTAATATATATATGTTGGTCCACATATTCTAATACATATGTTGGTCCACATATTCTAATACATATGTTGGTCCACAGATTGTAATACCCTTCCAACAAAATGATGAAGTTTACTCAAAAAAATTGTGTACTGCAAATTGAATTAAACATGTTTTGTCTAGTTTCCATTTGTTTTTCTTAGCTTTTAAAAGAATGATGTTTTATTTTTCTGTCCAATTATGCATGGTAAGATATGTATTCTGTAAGAAAATATCTTTTCAAGTTTATCTAAACCTAATTGAGAAACTGCGATATGGTAATTTCAGATATCCCGTACAATATATTGATATTCTAAGGGCCATATAATTCTCTTTTAACATACAAAAGTTGTGTTTTACAGGTTGGGTTGACAAGCCCTGGTTTCATTGGAGCAGATGTTTGCCATCTTAATCTTCACAAGACATTTTGCATTCCACATGGTGGAGGTGGTCCTGGCATGGGTCCTATTGGTGTTAAGAAACACCTGGCACCATTTTTACCATCTCATCCAGTGGTAGGTGTCCTGAATTTTTTATGCCATCTCTTCAAATAAATTTATAGTTGTCAGATTTCAGTCCTAACAAAATAACACCTACTGACCAATACATAACTTGAATAACAGATGTGCTTTCTATTAGGAAGTGTGTGATCTCTTTGTATTCCTCGTTTTGCATGTTTAAAATATTAAGTGTTTGGTGATAATGTGTTAACTACTCAAGCCATGATTAAATGTGGAGTACTATAAGTTTATAACCAAAAGAATCAATCATGTTTTTTTGCCTTGTCGTTTCATTTGAAAGGAGATGCAACTACATTGTCAGACTAATTCGGTAATTCATCAGATCCCCACTGGTGGCTTTCCGCTCCCTGAGAAAACCGACCCTCTTGGTTCCATTTCTGCTGCTCCATGGGGATCTGCTTTGATTCTTCCAATTTCCTACACATACATAGCCATGATGGGGTCCCAGGGACTCACTGATGCTTCAAAGATTGCAATCTTGAATGCAAACTACATGGCAAAGCGTCTGGAGGTACTTAACGTTACTCTTGGTCACATATACATACGCTTTGCCACAATTTGTACTTATAATCGAACTACTTTCTAACTGTTCCATTGTAATGTATTTTGCAGAAACACTACCCAGTTCTTTTCCGTGGAGTCAATGGAACTGTTGCCCATGAATTCATCATTGATTTAAGAGGGTTCAAGGTACTTGTCCGAACTATGTTATCACCTGAACCTTGCGTTTATCCATTTATGTTCTCTGACTGGATCTTTGATTTTTTTTTACAGGCAACTGCTGGTATAGAGCCCGAGGATGTGGCAAAGCGCTTGATGGACTATGGATTCCATGGACCTACCATGTCATGGCCTGTTCCAGGCACACTTATGATTGAACCCACTGAAAGTGAAAGCAAGGTAAGCATGTCCAGTTTAATCTATTGCTTGACTTTGCACACACGGTTGGTTTTTTCATTAGCTTACTGACACATCATTTGTCTTGCAGGCTGAACTAGACAGGTTCTGTGATGCCCTTATCTCCATCAGGGAAGAGATTGCACAGGTAGAAAGTGGCAAAGCAGATGCGAACAACAACGTGCTGAAGGTAATCTACTCCAAATTTCTCAGTATATACTAAAACATTTTTCCAACAGATTGAGCATTTGGCTGAACTGGCTGGGTGCATGCAACTCAATATACATGAACAGGGTAGTTGACATGTGTTTGCATGTTCTATTGCGCAGGGCGCTCCTCACCCACCTCAACTCCTGATGAGTGACGCATGGACTAAGCCATACTCCAGGGAGTACGCCGCGTTCCCTGCAGCTTGGCTTCGCGGTGCCAAGTTCTGGCCAACAACATGTACTGATAGCTCCAAGACTTGTTACTTTATCGTTTTTGTTGACATACAAGCTAATAATCTATGTTCTACTGTTACCAGGTCGTGTGGACAACGTGTACGGAGACCGCAACCTCATTTGCACCCTGCAGCAGGCATCCCAAGTGGCAGAGGAAGCTGCAGCTGCTACTGCCTAATCTTCTGATGATGACGATCCTGGTGTGTGAAACAGTGTAAAGAAGTTACAATGCTTCCTGTAGGAGGGAAGCATGCTTGCTTCTCAATCTCTCATGTACTGTATATATTTTCCTCAGATGCCACCTTCTCCTGTATCTCTGTACCCCACATTGCCTCACCATTCCCATTTAAAAGTGATTAGCTATATTGGCTAGCTTTTATACTCTTCTCTGAATACAGGAAAAATAATTGAGATCTGTTTTTGTGTCCTAGCCATGTGTATAAAGAAGCAAAATCTAGATTATTAGCTTGTTGGTCGATATCATGTTTGTCAATGGGAATGGCCATGTAATACCTTCGCATCTTAAAGAAATTCCTATTTCCCTGCAAAAAAAGGGAATGGACATATATTTCAAGGGTAAAACCTCTTGTTTGCGTGTCACAATTTCACTCTCTGAAAACACAAAACAAAAACCTTGCATAAATTTTTTTGTACCAGACATCTGTTAAAGAGGCGAGGGATGGGGATTTGAGATTTCCTGCATTTTTGTCACCAGTAAGTAGGAATGTGCACCAAGTTAAACAACAATGGCCGATGAAGATAGTGGGTCACCCTGCCTCACACCTTTTTAAGTTTGAGAATGAGGTCACAAATCAGCATTCATTTTGCTATTCACCTTTTCACTTTGTGATATGCTCTTAATGCAATTGTCCGTGATAGATTTTTATGTACTGTTACGCGATACAGAAGCAGATCAATCTATAGCACACAATTTGCGTACTTTAGAAAAAGCGAATCAACCGTCTGCTAAAAAATGCCAATTAAATTTATGATATTTTCTGAAAATCAATCATGAAATGCACACCCGATAAGTTATCTCCGAACCTTAACTGTTTTCTATGATTTTTTTTTATAGATCATGGTTTAGGTAGGGACTTGGGTAGGCCTTAATAATCCGTAAAACCTAGGGTTTTGACCATTAAGTTAACCAACTCAAGGCTCTTAACATCTTTTACCTATGATTAATTAACTTACAAAATTGCAAAAAAATACCCTACCATGGTTAACCCTATCAAATTTTGTTAATAAGAACTGATGTCATCCATATATAATGTTGACAAGAAGTGATTAGGGGGTTAATTATGTCGGTTAGGTTATCAACAACTTTTTAGCCCCACGGAATTGAAGGATCGATAAGCGAGACCACCAAAGTAAAAGCATCGCTTGTAAAATGGACCATCTTCATATCAACATATCTTCTCCGTCCTTATTTTGACCCGTTGTATTATTTCCTAGCTGAAATACAATGCGCTTCCGTTCTTTCCAATGACAAACATGAATTCGGGTTTAAAATAGCATTCTATGTGGGTAACTTAATTTGGGTCTAGGAAGCCAAAGCTACCGATCAAGCTCCGTTTTATAGGAAGTCCTAGCTCAACCCTCTTTCTAACAATTCATCACCGATCTCCCGCTATTTGCCTCAATAAGGGGAAACAAGATGCAGTAATTTGTTTATTGATTCATAGGAAACACATCACTATTAAGAAGGGTTGGGCTTTACAATCACGTGGGGATCATTTATGTTAACTTATACCTATTCACAAATATTCCCGTGGAAAGAAAACTCCAAAGCTTTAATAGCAGCTTCCTAGGTTTTTGCCCTACTTTGATCCGTGACATCACACGGATGGAGGTCGGGATGAGGGTATGGGCAAAGTTTGTAACTAAAACCTCGCCCAGAGCCTCACCCAGATGTCGGCCCTGGCGGCTAGAGGTCCAGGTGCCCATCTCGAAGGTCCGGACTGCTCGTAGAAGGGGATAATAGGTAAATTTTAAGTGGATCTATATAAAGTCTTCTTCCCCAACGATTTAAGGATGCTACATTCTCTCTCATACACTATTGTTGACCTCCCAAAGCTTGAGATCTCCCACTTTTCCAACTAATCTTGCAAATCATTGAGAGAAAAGAAAGAGGAGACATAAATCTAATTCCACCAAGCCAAAGTTCCCATTGAATTTATTGCATTTTTTCCAATCCTTGGGTGAGTTGGGAATCCTAGGAAGCTAGGGTCCTGGAAGCTTCCAAGTTGTGGATTTACTCGGATTTTTTTTTCATAGGTTGCAGAACACCTCAAGCTCGTAAAAGAGTGAAGTGGCCAAGTACTTAATTTGGCTTGACCAAGGGAGAAGAAGTCTAGATCCGTGAGGCCATGTGGTGTTTTTGTCACGGACTCTCCAATGGAGATTAAAGTTCCCCAAGGAACTTGAATTTCAGAATAAATCTTGTGTCTCTATATCCATTTCATGCATTTTCTATCCTTACTTTACTTTGCTTAGTGATAATCTCTCGTTTGTTTACTTGTACACCTTGTTGATAGTGTTATCCCTTTGTGATGTAGGATTGTGGCATCTAGTTGCATTTTAGAGAACCTCTGTACTTAGCTCTTTACCTAAAATCAATGAAAATAAATAAATACTTGTAGTCATCTTTCCACAAATGATAATATTAAAAGCTGGCGATGAACAAATGACATTTGCAGAGGTTGTTTTCTTGGTAACCCTTTTAATTTATTTTCTTAGATAGGGATAAGATGATAATCTACATTTTTAGCGAAAAATTCAACTTTAATTAGAATTAGCGTGAATAAATTTAACCAAAGAGGCTAAAGTATCATGAATAATAAAGATCTCTAGTAAAACTAAAAATTACATCAAAGACATTGTAGTCTATCACTTGATACAGAAGACGTGTTGCCGCGGTGGATCGCTCAATGATTGGAAGACGTGTTGCCGCGGTGGATCGCTCAATGATTGGGACAACCAACTGGACGGCGTAAATCCAACTCGGCCACGCAGATGGCTAAACTTGGGCCAGAACAATTGGGCGGTCACGTCGATCTGCCAATTCCCCCCAACCCTGACGGCCGCGCGCCGACGATCTCGGCGACCGCCCCCGGCGAGGAAGAAGACGCCCCGGCGATCGATGGTTCGCAGCCAGCTGCTCGGCGCATGGACTCCTCCCGCTCCTCCGACGTTTTCGTAATAGCGCCTCCGCCGTCTCGCCCTCCTCCATTGATCGGACCATTTCCCATCTTCTTAGTCTGACCCGGTCGTTGTTCGCGGATGCGGCAGGAGTCGAGAAGCTCTCTGACGCTGGGGGAGCTCGCGTGCATGGCATTGTTCCCGTTGCTCGCCGTGGTGGACGCGGTCGCGCTCGCGGCCGCCCGTTGCTTCCAGAAGCGCCCGCCAGGGATGTTGTCCTTCATCAGCTCCCGTGCGAGCCAGCGTGACCGGAGCAGCGGCCGCCTCACCTTCGGTGAGCTCGCCGACCTCGCCGACGAATCCCGCTGCTGTAAGTACAACTAATTTGTTCAGTTGCGTGCCCTCCTGTATCTAGTTTTGTGGCCTGAGGTGGTTTCTGGGTTGTGGTGATTTGGGAGTCTCGGTGAACGAGGTGGAGGCGCTCTACGAGCTGTACAAGAAAATCAGCTGCTCCATCATTAACGACGGGCTGATCCATAAGGTTTGCTTATGTTAAAACGCCTCTTCATTTTAGCCTACCGGTCCAGTTTATCCTATCCGTATGAGCAATGGCGTTAGATTTCGGAACAGTCGAGCTTGTCTTTCTCAGATTGCCATGCTGTCATGGAGCTCCAGAACTGTTTGACGATTGGGGAAGGTCAAACATGGAATCTGATAAAATGGTTCTCCAATTTATTATTGCAACCAAACAAATGTCCTGTGTCAGTTAGTTATATAAACACATATTTAAGAGGACCTGGTAGTTTACTCACTACTTTACAAGTTATTCACTATGTTTGGTAACAACAAATTCTCAGGTGAGAATGACCCTAATGTTCTTATAGAAAACCAGAAAGCTAAAGTATAGCAACATTTTGTTGGGCATGGACAGTAGGACTTCCGTTAAAGATGTTGACTTGTGACTAGTCTAGGATTTTATATTATGCAGTAGGAAGGTATCTTCCAGGCAAAGGCAGTCGATAGATGTGATCAGTGTAAAGCAACATTTCCTTTTCTTGGTCACTAATTGTTAAGATTCTTCTTACATTTTTAGGAGGAACTGCAGTTAGCATTGTTTATGACGCCGTCAGGGAAGAATCTGTTCTTAGATAGGGTAAGTGCAAAAGTTGCTCTCCCACTCATGTCGTTTAAATATTCTTAGAAACTTTTGCCTATGGAAGTCTAATTTACTTATTCTTTTGTCCTGTATCTAAAAGTAAGGCGAACTAGTCCTAGGTGACAAGGTTATTGCCTTATTGGCAATCTTGCCGCTGTAACTGTATCTATATCAAATATTATTTAAAAGCCTCGAAACTAGGGAGCTTGTGTTGTGGGGTTTATTTCTTGATAAGAAGAAATACTGTATGACTAAACTTTCTAAATATTTTGTATTATTCGCTCTGAACAAAACTATTCTTCACACATGACACATGGCAGAAGGAAGTATGCCTTTGGTCTGAAATTACCATTAAATGTCGGCACAACTGTATTCAATGTCATTATTATTATTGAGTGGTTTGAGTATGTATTTTCTTCTCTATGTAGGTTTTTGATCTTTTTGACGAAAAGAAAAATTCTGTTATTGAATTCGAAGAGTTTATCCACTCAATAAGTGTGTTCCATCCAAATGCTCCTATGGAAGATAAAATTAATTGTAAGTATGCTTAGACTGTCTAGATAATGAAGAGTATTTCTCATTTTAAGTTATTCTTCAGTTGATGATTTATTTATTGTATTTTTGCTAGTTTCATTCAGATTATATGATTTGAGGCAAACTGGTTTCATTGAGCGTGAAGAGGTATGTTTCACTGGTTTGTCTTCTGTGATTTTTATTGGTGTGCTAACATCTGGTACTCAAGTGTTTTTGCGTTGCCACTGCCAGTCCTATCTGAGCTTGGTTGCTCCTCATGCTTTGAGAGTTTAACCGATGTGCCATGATTTGTGCACGCATATTCTTCAGTTACTTGGTTTCAGTGTCACTTTGGATTTCAATATAAACCTCGATGTTAGCATAGTAGAAATCGCCTGAAATGTCAAAATGAACCGCACCATAGATCATGAACTTTGTCAGCGCTTTTGATAATAATTTACTTTAGATATTTATGTCCTCCCAGTAAGCAAGTTACTGGCTCAGAAATTCATGTAGATACGTGTTCTTTTTATAGAAACAGAGTGGGGGAACTGGTGATTTACTAATAGGAAACTAGACATGCTCTCTTTCTAGTTATCATGTAATTTCCTTCCTAGTTTCTGGCCATGTACTGTAATAACTTCTGGTTTCGTTCAAGTAATGGAACCGGGGCGGTTTGCCCTGTGAATCTAAAAAAAAAACTAGACATGCTCTCGATGTGAAGTAAGTCGCAATTGATCTTGAATTGTTCCCCGCAAGAGAAGTCTTGAATAGAAAAAAGAATAAAGTCAGGATTGTTGTGTGGCATGCTCCTAGTTGTTACTTATAAGTGCATACCTCTGTTTTTCCCACAGGTGAAGCAAATGGTTGTTG
Source organism: Poa pratensis (assembly GCA_947311845.1). Lineage (NCBI taxonomy): Eukaryota > Viridiplantae > Streptophyta > Magnoliopsida > Poales > Poaceae > Poa > Poa pratensis. The sequence goes on from CAMZMU010000039.1 coordinate 47,663,973, forward strand.
CTACTTTAATGGAGTCACAGGTTGAGCTGTCTGACGATCTTGTGGAGGCAATACTGGACAAGGTATCACCAGTCTCCATTGTACTCTCACCTCAGCCTACCATGTTTTGAGTTGCAGATTCAGTAATATGTGCTTAGAATTTCTGACTGAACCTATATATGCTGTATTCTTCTGTAGACATTTGAGGATGCCGATACTGACAAGGACAACAGGATAAGCAAGCAGGAGTGGAAAGCTTTCGTATTGAAGCATCCATCTGTTATCAAGAAGATGACACTGCCTTACCTCAAGTATGAATACATACTTGCGCTTAACACATTTCATCAACTAGTCTTTTCTGGACTACATTTTGTTCTGCACAAGCCATTAGTGCCTCCAAAAAAAAACGAGTACTGCTAGGACGCAGCAGCATGAACAAGTTGTCGTCACTGACTAAAGCTGCATCCATGCTAATGTTATGTATCAACGAATCTATGTCAATGATCCACTGTCATTAAATGACTAACATAAGTGTTTTTGACTTTACCAGGGACATTACATCCACGTTCCCCAGCTTCGTTTTCAACACACAAGTTGAAGACTAATGCGAAGTCTTCAGGCTGCTTAGTCAACTTCCAGAAAAATTGCCTGCTAGTCAGAACGGAAGATGTACATTCTTCAGCTCTACGAGAACAGAAGAAATTGATGATACTACAGTAAATAGAATTGTGCCCACCTGGTGCTCCTGCAGTTCAATTTTTTTTTTTTGCGAAACACAGTACAACGCAGACGCTCACATACACGTGCATACACTCACCCCTATGAACGCACGCACGCACACCCTACCCTATGAGCACCTCGAAAGACTGAGCCGGCGGTCGGGTCTTGAGATTGACGAAGTCACCACAGGCGCCTCGCTGTCGACGGAAACGTCGCCTCCCACTGAAGAATATTCCGTCTAAATGAGAAACACCAGTGTCAAACCTGGGGTTTGAACTCTGGTGGGCTAGGGGTATAACCACCCTCCTAACCATCTTGCCACAGGCAAGTTCTCCTGCAGTTTGAATATTTGAGTAGCTGCTGATGGAGGCTGGCGATTTCAGTACTCACCGTTGGTTACCCGTCATGTGTACTTGTGTAGTTAGCACGTTCATTCGTTAAATCGCTGTCTGGCTTCTCTTTGTACAAATAATCAGCATCTTATAGAGCCATTCTATTTATTAGATTAGATTGATATTCTTCCAATGTTTTGGCCGTGATTTTCCAAGCATGATCATTTCATTAGGCTTAGGGAAACTCCAACGCACCGACTCAAGTAGACACGTTTTTTGTCCTTTTTTGTCCGTTTGGGTCAGCCTTTCCAGACCAGTGCAACCAACAGGGCGACCCATTTGGTCCGCCCTACCCAGTTTTTTTCGGAATCAACATATATTGAGACACATTTAACCCAAATAAGTTAGGAATCTAGCTTGCAAAATAAAATTGTCATGTTGGCATACAAACATTATACCAAAATAATATCATGCCATGTCGGCATACAACATTGTAAACAAAAAATTGCACATGGCCACTTCCATGTCCCGACCATAGTTCCATGAACCACAAAACACAATTGAGATGATCAATCATCTCGCTCCACAAACCACTTTTTATTCTTCTCAAACCAAGCCCTTTTCTTCGGGGTCAAGGTGGCAAGGTCGGTCGTCATGATCCGGGCCTCCTAGGTGAGTAGAGCGTGCTCAACCTCCCTAGCCTTTGACTTCACTTCAATGGCTTTAGAGCGGGCATTCTCTTCATCGATCTCGAGCTTCCTCTTTTGTATTTCGAAGAATTTCTTTGAGTTCTCTCTCCCAACGCTTCCTCTCCTCCTTCTCACTTGCCTTGTCCTTTTGGGATATGAACCCTTCAAGGTTTCTTGCAAAGCAATTTGCTTGCACATCACGCTTGGCCTATATCTTGGTGTTGGTCCCTCCCCCCATGCCTCTTGTCACTTGGGCCCTCTTTCTTGTCGGTCGGTTCAGCCCCATCTCTCTTCATGGACGCCATTAAGTCCTTCCACTTTGGACAATCCTTAATCTCGCGCCAACAATAGATCAAGGTAAATGCCTTGCCTCCATTTTTGAGACTTGAAGGTTTGAAAGGATCGTATGACACCTAGAGGAGGGTGAAAAGGTGCTACTTCAATTTTAGTACTTTTTCAAATTAGGCTTGACACAAAAAGTAAATTCTCTAGATATGCAACTACGGTGAATTTACCTATATGACAAGCTAGCAACTAAGCAAGGTACACTAAGTAAAGACGGTAACAAGGATAGAAGTAACCGAAGTCAAAGCACGCGGAGACACGGATGTATTTTTGAGTTCCTCCTTTTTAGGGGAGTACGTCTCGTTGGAGAGGTGTGAACCAACACAATGGTTCAACAGCCACAAAGGCTTCACCTTCTTCTCCGATGAACTGCGCCACAAAGGTTTGGTTCACCTTCAACTATCGGAAACCTTCAAGGCGGAGTCCGGAGCCTTTACAACAACGATTCGGGGCACAGCCCACAACGGGATTGGGGGCTCGCAAACAGCTACATTCTGTCACAAAGACAATAAGTGAGATCAACAAGAAGCTAGGTTTTCCAATGGAAACCCTAGCAAAGGGGCCCTCAAGTAAATGAGGGGGAAATGTAAAACGGCTTGGTGAAGATGTAGATCCGGGCCTTCTCCTTCAATCCTCCAAAGATCAACGAGTTTGGATGGAGGATTTGGGAGATCTAGTGATTCTTGAGCTTGCAACAATGGTGTTCTTCTTTTTGGGCGAGCTACCAAGCTGGAGATAGGTGGAGGGCATTAAATAGCCCTCCAAAAATTTGGCCGTTGGAGCTTTTTTCCTGAACCAGCGGTAGTACCGCTGCGCCGGGCGGTACTACCGCTGGCGCCTTCTGCTCCGCGGTCAACCAGTGCGCTGACTGCGCCTCGAAACATCACGAGCGGTACTACCGCCCGTAGTACCGCCGGTAGTGCCGCACATGGTCTTCCGAAACTCCATCCGGCGGTACCGCGAGCGGTACTGCCGCCGTGCTGGTCAACCTCCAGCGCTGACCATCCTGAACCAGCGGTACTACCGCCCATAGTACCGCTGGTAGTGCCGCACATGGGCGCCCGAACCCCCTTTGGGCGGAATCTCGAGCGGTACTGCCGCCTGCCTTTTGTCAAAAAGGACCCAGCGGTACTACCGCCCGAAGGCAATAACAACTCCTTTTCTTCCTTTTCTCGATGCGAGATCAACGGAGATGTTTGCATAAACCTGATCACACTTAGACAATAAGTTAGGGGCACATGTTGTATTGTCAACATCACCAAAATATGAGTAAGAGCAAATTATGCTCTTTCAATCTCCCCCTTTTTGGTGGATGATGACAATACAACAATTTGCCACAAACAATTTGTAAAATTTAGACGGAGCTCCCCCTATATGTGTGCATATTGAAGGATAGCTTTTGAATGCTCAAATGCACAACAAATAGGATCAACACTCCCCCTAGATTTTACAAACCGTGCAAGATAAAATATAGAGCATAACACAACATAAGCATGGGAATAAAAGGCTAAAGTTCAACATGTCTTACACCATGCATAACAAACGAGGTTCACAACTTAAAAACGACAAACAACCAAGTTCACAAGCTCATAAAAACAACCAAGAAGCACAAAGCTTGTAACTTTCCCATGCAAAACCCTTCGAAGGCCTAATAGATGTTTCTCCCCCTTTGGCATCAAGACACCAAAAAGGAGAGAAACCGATGCTAACGTCCCGGGTTCACTCGTTGCTTGAGGGGCGAGGGCGACGACGAGAGGACACTTCTTCTTCAACATCTTCATAGTCCGACCAATTGAAGATTTCTCCTTGGGAGTTTTTGGCTTGCCACTCTTCATAAGTTGGAATGTTCTTCTCCGAGCCGGAAACAACTTGTTCACCTAGTTCACGGCGACGTTGAATGTCGAGTTGACTAGCAAGCTTCTCTTTCTCTTCACATTCCCAAGTGCGCTTCTCAAGAGCCTTGGTCACACCAAAAACTTTCTTCATTTGACGAGCCATCCAAGTGAAACCACTCTCCTTGGCAGCCCGAGAGGGGCCTTCGTCACCTACAACTTCCTTGTCCTTGCCTCTAGCAGTTTTGGTACCCTTGGCCTTCTCGCTATGATCTTTGACACGGAGTTGCTTGGGCTTGTGGATGATCCAAGTGTTGGGGTCACTAAGTCCCACAGCGGGATGCTCTTTGGCCCACTTCCAAAGGATAATCTTCATGATGAGGGGGCCGAAGCAAGCATTCTTCTTGTATATGGTGACGTTCCAAATCTCATTCCAAAGATAATCCATAACATCCAGTTTCTTCCCTTTGGTTCTCAATTGATGAGTCATGACCATCAAGGTAACTAGGTAGCTGTGAATTTGATCCAAATTTCCAACCTTGGGGTTGATGGTTGCCCGGTAAATGCGATGCATGATCTCATACGGAGGGTAAAGACCCTCCGAGTTACCAACGGTGTACTTCTTCCAAAAGTAGAAAGGAGCAAGGTCATCCTTGGGCAAAGGCCTTGGATTAACATGAACCCGGAAGTACTTGTCTTTGAGGGCATCGGTCCAATGAGGACCAAAATCTTCATACCCAAGCATAGAGCCAATATCACTCCAAAGTGCGGTGAGCTGCATGTCTTTAGACATCCAAGTGATGTACCTTGGCTCCTTGGTGCCAAAATAGACCGTGGCAAGGAATTGGCAAACAAGAGCTTCATCATAATTCTGTTGAAGGGCGATGAAAGGAACAATCCCAAACTCATGGCACATAGACAAGGCTTCTCCAAAGTATTCTGGCTTTCTTTCCATGTGAGGGATATCAATGTACCTCTGTTCTAGCACATTGTCATTGGGCTTTCGATAAAGTATCTCATTGTAGCACTCCTCTTGAAAGCGGGTATAGAAGAAAGGATTGTTGCCCCGAAACTGAGGTGTCAAGTTCACCCTATCAACTGCATATGGATATCTTTTCCTCATGGAAGTGTAATCTTTGTCAGACAATTCACTGGTTGTCAAGTGCTTGTTCTTGGATGCAGGTTTCTTCTTGGAAGTGCCTTTTCTACCTTTGGTAACAACGCGATCGAACTCCTCTTCCATCTCATCACATCGTTGCTTCTTGCCCCGAGCATCGGAACCACTAGAACCGGTGCCACCTGTGAAAAGCAAGGGATAGGGAAAGCATGGAGATGAATAATGCACAAATTTTCATGAATAGGAGACCAAGAACACGGATGTACACAAATTGGAGAAGGCAATTGCTAAGTGAGAGTACCACATCTAGTAGTGTTGGATTTGACAAAGGATGGTGAGCAAATTCAAGAGAGAACATGAGGAACATCCATGGGCACATCCAACAAATCTAGATAAGGAACTACAAACTTAGCCAAAGATTCATCACAAAAATTATACACAAGGTTCTAGATGGCCTAAAATACATCTCTACCGAGACAATTTGACATGAACACCAAGAGGAAAGCAATATATTCTTCTCCATCCACCAACTAGATGAGAGAGAGGGTGAGAACTTACGGGTGCTCATGGCAAAGGATCGAGGGAGGGAGAGATGCCCGAGAGGTCCCGGGGCCAGAGTTGCAAGAACCACGGCCGGGGAAGCTCGGTCCCGGCTGAAAGAGCATGGTGCCCCCAGGTGTGGTTTTGGTAATTAATGACAATCCTTATGGACTAATGTTTGCTTTGATATATCCTTAGATCTTGTCCATAGGAAAATGTTGGAGTTCATGTGTTGGACTCTAGAAGATTATAAGATGACCAAGATCCTATTAAAGAGTTTATATGAAGAATGGTCATGTGTAGAGTTGAGCATATTACAAGCATGTCTTGAAGAATATGATTGGCATGGATATTCATGTTCACCTTCAAGACATCATCTTTGTGAAGAAAGAAGAAAAGATACAAGTTGATCAAGGCTAAGTGGAAAGGATGGATTCAAGTGATCAACACACAAAGCTACATGTTGTACCATGTGGGATCTTGTGATCCAATGGTATGGTAAGCAATTGTCTATATAGCTTTGTGAACTAACCCATATATATGTGTGTGGAGTATCTATGTGGGGTTAGGTATCTTCCCATGGGCATGCATCAAAGGAAGATTCCATATAGCCCATGGCGGATGACGTCAAGCGGTGGTCGTCATCAAGATAATGGCCAAGTGAAGATGTTCCATTTCACAAGCCTTCACCAAGCGGAGCGCGATCAAGAAAGGTGATCCATCTTGAGGTGATCAAGATCGTCATCATCTAGCTCAAGTGGATTGCGCAAGGCAAAGGTATGACCTTGATAGGGTTTCTATTTTACCGGTCTCATGGTGTTAGTGAGAGACCGGATTATAGGATAGATGCCACACTTTCAAGAGGGGCTCTCGAATTAGTAACTTGATCGTATCATTCGGAGAGAGCTCAAACCTTTGCATACTTGGCATCATCTTTCTTGGTTCTTATTTGGCTTTTATCTTTGTGAGGTTTTGGTGCTTGTCGTGTTCGTCATGATAATACCAAGTTGTTCGAAAACGGTTTTACTTTGGAAAACTTGTTGCGTTTTCGTGTTGGAAATATTATCGGTTTATCCGTGAGGAAAGTTCCACACCTTCCCATGTGTGTCAACTTAACTCTATTTATGGTTCTTAATATTTCCACTTTTTGTAGGCCTTCTCCTTGTCGTTACCTTTCCATCAAAATTGGATTCACCTAATTTGGAGCTTCCATGCAAAAGTTGTTGCCGTTTTGGTGCTCGCTATTTGCTGTTTTGCCTGTCGGCGGTAGTACCGCTGGCTTAAGCGGTACTACCGCCAGTTCCCCTACGGCGAGCTGCTGAAGCGGTACCGCTGTTTTGCCGTTCGGAGCCTTCTTCCGGTACCACCAGCGGTACCGCCGGCGGTACCAACTGGTACCGTGGGCGTGGGTTCGGTGAACCTTTGACCAGTAGTTGACTGGCTCGGCGGCTGCGTTGTAGAACCCAGCGGTAGTACTGCCTATCCCAGCGGTACTACCGCTGGGCTCGAATACTGCAGCCAACGGTTGGATTCGTGGGGAGCCTTTTTAAGGGGTCTTCTTCCCCAATGGTTCCCCAACTCTTCTTGCAAGTTTTGCCCTCCATTGTTGACCTCCAAAAGCTTGCTTTCTCTCAATCCCTCCAATGATTCTTGCTCATTCTTGAGGGAAACAAGAGAGGAGATCTAGATCTACATCTCCACCAATCAATCTCTCCTCTAAGTGAGGGGAGCATATTGGATCTAGATCTTGGGATTCATTTGTTGCTTCCTTGCTCTTCCTCTCATCTTCCTCCATAGCATTAGTTGCTTTGGTGGGATTTGAGAGTGAATTGCTTTGAGCACTTCTTGTGTTCTTGCCTTTGCATCAGGTGCATCGGTTTGAGTTCTCCACGGTGATTCGTGGAGGTGAAGTTTGAGAAGCTCATTACTCTTTGTGGTTCTCGTTGCATCTTGGGTTGCTTGTAACCCTAGGTGCCTTTGTGAGTCTCGGAGGAAGTCCGAGGCATTGTTGGGAGGCTCCAACTCATTGTGGAGTTCCCCGACCTTTGTGTATCGGTTTGGTCAACGCCTTCAAGTCGACCTCATAGTGGAACGAGTGAATCCCTCACGGGTGAAGCTCACGGAGAATAGGGTGAGCACATTCGTGCTATTGGAGCGCCTAGGTGGCTCCACACCCCTCCAACGTAGACGTACTTCCATTGGGAAGGAACTACGGGAAACATCTCCTCGTGTCCACTTTGCGGTTACTTCTATACCCAAACCCTTTACTTATGCATTTACCTTTGTGATAGCCATCAAGCTTGAAGTTATCTATATTGCTATCACATAGTTGTTAATCTTGCTTAGCCTAAGTTGTTGGTGCACATAGGTGAACCTAGCTCGTTTAGGTTTTGTGCTTGATAAATTAAACGCTAGTTTTATTCCGCATTTATTCAAGCCTAAACCGTAATTATTTTAAAACGCCTATTCACCCCCCCTCTAGGCGACATCCTCGTTCTTTCAATTGGTATCAGAGCCAGGCTCTCTTTTATTAGGCTTCACCGCCTTGAGAGTAAATATGTCGTTTAGAGACTTAGCAAATGATCCCACTTTCATATTCGATGGCACAAATTATGATGTTTGGAAAATTCGCATGCTTAATCTTTTTCGGGTGTATGGCCCAAAAATGGAGAGAATTGTAGATATGGATTTTCCTCCTCCAAAGGATCTCCAAAAGTTATCTTTAGAGGATGAGGAAAACTCTTATCTCAATTCTCTAGTATCTCATGCTATTGTTGGTGTTTTGAGCAATGTAGTTCTTGAGTCAATCATGCCTTTTCGGAATGCTCATGATTTATGGACAAAGCTTCAAGACAAATATGATGTGTCCAATATTATTGAGGATGATTGTTCTCCCTCCACTTCCGGGCGTGATGAGTTCTCATCTTCCTCTACTTCACCAACATGTGGTAAGCCACAACCTAATGAGATGGTGAGTAGTGCTAGACTTTGCAACAATGATAGTAAACTTACTATTGATGATTCTTTGCCTCAACATTGTTGCAATGATCTACCTTTGGACTTAAACACATCTAGCACCATTCATGCTTTACATGCTTGTGTTGATAGTCCTTGCATATCATGTGGAAATTGTTTGTCTAAATCTCATGATGATATGCTTGCTTTATCTTGTTGCCATATTTCAAATGCGTGTGTTTCCTCTATTCCGTTGGTCACTAACATTGTAGAGGAAACCCAACTTCCTATGGAACAAGATGTGTACTTGAGTGGTGCCTCAAGTAATGTTTCATCTTCATCGACCATCTTTTGCCTTATGGCTAAGGAGTCAAAGGTATCTCCTACTTTGAACCCCATTGAATCTAAAGTTGATGATGTTAACAATGAAGAGAATGATATTGTTGATTCTCTAAATAAGAAAGGTGAAATTGTCTTTCTTGCTTTGAGTAAAAATAAAAATGCTCGCTCTAACTTCATGGAAATCATGGCTAATGCTATTGAGGTCAATAAACTTATTTATGAGCATGAGGACACCATTGTGGAAATGGAAGGTCGTGAGAAAGGCTACACCGATGAGATCGGGGATCTTTCTATTGCTCTTAATGAAGAGCAAGAGCGTAGAAGGATCCTTGAGGAAAAACTTTGTAGTCTTGAGGAATCTTATAGTTTAGACTTTTCTAAATTAAGAGAAGATCATGCTCTTGCTCTTTCTAATGTCCTCAAATCTAAAAATGATGATGCTTGTGCTACTAACTCTACTTATTGTGAAGCATCCATATTAAAGGAGAATGTTGAGCTAAGGGCTCAACTTGAGTTGCTAACAAGCAATTATAGGAAATTGGAAGAAAGTCATGAAAAGCTCTCGAGCTCTCATAATGATCTTCTAGTCTCCCATGATCGGCTAAAGTTAGCTCATGTGGCTACTTCAACTAAGGTAACATCTTGTGAGCCTCATGTGGACAATGGCACAACTTCTACTCGAAATGATATATTGTCTTGTGCTAGTCCTAGTAGTTCATCCACTCATGATATTGTTACACCTTGTGATGAATTGCTTTCCATGCCTTGTTGCTCTAACAATGAAGCTTCTACTTCCTCTAGTTCTTGTGTTGTTACTAACCATGTAGAGGAGATAAAAGAGCTCAAGGCCCAAGTCACTTCTTTGAAGAAAGACTTGGAAAAGCGTCATGTTGGGAAGCCGGCACTTGACAATATGTTGAGTGTGCAAAAATCTCCCAATGACAAGAGTGGACTTGGATTCAACTCCGATGTTAAGAAGAAGTCCATCATTAAGAAGAAGCACAAGACCATCAAGAAGAAGGGCCTAGAACAAGTAAAAGATTCGGCCAAGATTGTTTGCTTCAAATGCAAGATTGAAGGGCATCATCTGAGATCTTGCCCAATGAAGAAGAAGCATTTAAGTGAGAAGCAACAAGGGAAGCGGCCTCAAGTTCATACTCAAGTATCCAACGTTGAAGAAAGGCCACTTCCCAAGGAGAATCAAGCTAAAGCTTCTCAAGTTGAGAACTCAACTAAGAAGAAAGGTGGAAGTAGATGTTGCTATCTATGTCGCGAGAAGGGTCATCTTGCTTCTTCATGCACTAACGGTACCTTATCCAACCCAATCATAATTGATGATGTTTACTCTCTTGAGAAGGATAAGGTTGGCAATGTGTTTGCCAAATTTGTTGGTACTCAAAGTGGTGTCAAGAAAAGAACCATTTGGGTGGCCAAGCCTATTGTGACTAACCTCTTAGGACCCAACTTGGTTGGGGACCAACAAACTAAAACTTGATCAATAGGTGTTGGTGGAGGGCGTTGGAGACTTGGCTACATTATGAAGAATTAAGGGATCTTCATCAATCATATTTCCCAAGCCAAGTCATTTGGATTTTCATATCTCTATCTTACATCCAACGTGCCTCCTTGCGGTAACGTGTATTTAAATTATATATACATTGAAAGTTGCTTGCCCCTTGCATGTGTTTGGTTTTGTACCTTGCATGTGTTTGACTATGATGTGCCTACCACTTACCTATCTTGAGTAATCTAGTGTGTATATGTTGGTTTGCACATCATGGTTGTGTGTGTTTGTGTTGAGCCTCTATTGCTTCTTGTTTTTATCTTAGTTGGCTCTTGTGATAGTTTAATGGACTTCCCCATCTTGGCGACATCCTCGTTCTTTCACCGGCGGCGAGGATGGCCGGCGGCGGCGGATCAAGGGAGGAGAGAGAGGGACGGATGGGGAAAGTGATAGGTTTGACTTTCACCCATCCGCCCAACCCTTTATCCAGAAAAATCCGCACGAGCGGTACTACCGCCCGATCCAGCGGTAGTACCGCCCCCGATTCCTGCGCGGCCCGGGAAGGGGTCCCACGCGCTGGCAAGGGGCTGAGGCACCCAAGCCAGTGGTAGTACCGCTTCAAGGACCGGTAGTACCGGTGCCAGGGGGCAAAAACTTGTTATGGCCCCAAATGAAGCCGTAAAAAGAATTTGTCACCGGTAGTACCGTTAGAGCGGTAGTACCGCCACGGCGGCAGTAGTACCGCTACCTTCAGATCTAGCGGTTGACTTTCCGGTACTCGCTCGATCTATGGAAACTTCCAATAAAACTTTGCAATAAGGATCCTAGACTAAGTACCATCTATTTCCTACAACTTCTACCACTAGAACTACGGAAAAACCTAACTCCATTGCATCTCAACGAATCGACTAGGTTGAGAGGTAGGAGAGAGAGATTACCGGAGCTCATCGTGGAGGAGAGGAGGAAGGAGAGGGTGCTTGAGCGTCCCTCTGGCCGGAGAGGGGCTATCCAGGCCGGAGGAGGGCTCCCCGGCGATGAACCGTGGCGGCAGCGGCTGCTGTGGGTGCTTTTTTGAGAGTGGGGGTCGGGGGTGGAGGAGGTAGAATGAATAACTACCCCTCCACGCCCAACTTAACCCCTGGTAAAAAGTGCCCAGCGGTAGTACCGCCAGCGCTGGTACTGTCATTAGTCAGCGGTGGTACCGCTCCTGGGAGGGAGCGGTAGTACCGCCAGACTAGCGGTAGTACCGCTGCCTGGTACTATTGGCTCCCAGCACAAGGTTGCTGGAAATCAACGGTAGTACTAGGCACCTGGTAACTACGGTACCGTTCGAGGGACTGCGGTGCCTGGGAAACTCCAGGCAGAGGTAGTACCGGGCGCTTTTGCCACAAAACATCGACGGGTTGGTCACAAAGATTTTTACAAATAGAGAGAGAGGTTTAAAGGATAAGTCATTGGCTTAGGATAGACGATGTAACTGGGGGAGGAGAGACAACCCAAGTTTGCAAGAATCAAAAGTAAAGGCCAAACTTGGTACTCTCCACAAAATGCAAAAGGAGGTCTAAAGAACCCAAATAAAAACAAATAAGGTCAACTCCTCATATGGAGGAGGGCGATGGCCTAGGCCACCATGTATGAGTATATGTGGTGTGACACCGCGAAGATATATCTTGGGTTCACCGCCACGACTCGTCATTTAAGCTCACAATTCATGAAATGGAAATAGAGACAAATGAGTTCTTACTATCGGCATAATGGGGGGAGGGATAGTCCAATGTATTAGGACCGCACTCCCCCTATGTCCATGCCTACACCTAAACCAAATAGATAGTCAAGAAATAGGTGTGTATGCAAGATAGTCAAGCCACACTCCTTGAATCCACGATATTTAGCTCATGCCTCAAATAAGTGAATCTTGCTTCATCAAGTGGCTTCGTGAACATATCGGCAAGTTGGATCTTGGTTGGAATATAGCCAAGCTCAATGTCACCCGGGTAATGTGATCACGAATAAAGATAACGAATCTCAATATGCTTCGTTCTTGAGTGTTCCACCGGGTTGTGACCAATCTTGATAGCACTTTCATTGTCACATAAAAGAGGCACTTTGTCACAATGGACACCGTATTCCTTTAAAGTTTGCCTCATCCATAGCAATTGAGTGCAAGCACTAGCGGCTGCCACATACTCGGCTTCGGTGGTGGAGAGAGATATACAATTTTGCTTCTTAGAAGACCAACTCACCAAGGACCTACCAAGGAATTGGCATGCCCCGGAAGTTGATTTCCTATCATCCTTACAACCAGCCCAATCCGAATCCGTGTACCCGGCAAGAGAAAATTAGTCCTTAGGATACCACAAACCAAACCTTGGGGTATGAACCAAATATCGAAGGATTCTATTGACCGCTTGCAAGTGGCTTTCTTTAGGAGCCGCTTGATACCTTGCACACACCCCTACACTCAACACAATATCGGGTCTAGATGCACAAAGATAAAGCAAAGAACCAATCATAGAGCGATAAAGTTTTTGATCAACATCGTTACCCTTGGATTAAGTTCAAGATGACATTTGGTGTCCATAGGAAACCTCTTCTTTAGCATTTGCATCTTGAACCTCTTGAGCATGTCTTGGGTGTATTTGGCTTGAGAATGAAAGTCCCTCCACTCAATTGCTTGATCTCAAAACCAAGAAAGAACTTCAACTCTCCCATCATGGACATCTCGAACCTATCGGTCATAAGCTTTGAAAATTCATCATTAAAAGCTTTGTTAGATGAGCCAAAATAATATCATCAACATAAAGTTGGCATATGAAAAGCTCCCCTTTAACCCTCTTGGTAAAGAGGGTGGGATCGATTTGCCCCACTTCAAATCCACGGTCTAGCAATAGCTCTCTTAGGTGCTCATACCAAGCACGAGGTGCTTGTTTGAGACCATAGAGCGCCTTATCAAGCTTGTAGACATGGTTAGGGAATTTGGGTCCTCGAAACCCGGTGGTTGCTTAACATATACCAACTCCTTTAAAGGACCATTAAGAAAGCACTTTTCACATCCATTTGTTGCAATTTAAAGTTATGATGTGATGCATATGCAAGAAGGATACGGATGGACTCAAGGCGAGCCACGGGTGCATAAGTCTCTCCAAAATCAATGCCTTCAACTTGAGAGTACCCTTGTGCAACCAATCTTGCCTTGTTCCTCACAACCATTCCATGTTCATCTTGCTTGTTCTTGAAATCCACTTGTGCCTATAACATTGCGGCAATCTTTTGGCTTCTCAACTAAATTCCACACTTTGTTGCGCTTGAAGTTATTGAGTCTCATGCATAGCTTCCAACCAATCCGGATCTTCAAGAGCTTCAAACACTTTCTTTGGTTCCACCATGGAGATATGTGCTTGATGTTCACTAAAGCTTGCCAATTGCCCTTGTGGTCACCTTCTCTTCACCAAGATCTTCTAGCTTATGGCTTTAATTCAAGTCCTTGCAACTCTTGCTTTACGACGGGCTTCGATATCTCTATTGCATCTTGGAGGTATCTCTTGATCATCTTGATCATTTGAGTCCCCGTCTTGACCGGAATGTTGACCTTGATCATCTTGATGCACATCTTCAACAATGGAAGGAGAGGGTTGATCTTGGTCATGACCTTGGCTAGCATCAACAATAGGAGAACTTGGTTCTTGCATAGCAACTTGGTCAACATGAGGAGGGTCTTGAACTTGTTCTTGGGTGGTGCATCATTTGCTTCCATGATAGGCGCCGTTTCAACTTGTGATGATGAGTCTCCACTTGAATGGAGCTTGGACTTGCTTGAGGAGATCAATGAATCTCAACGGGCGATGGAAACCAATGCCCATTCTTCTTATAGCATCTTGAGGCTCTCATTATCTACATCACAAACATGAAATTGCGCCACTTGGGAGCCGTCATTCTCATCGAACCTCACATCACAAGATTCTATGACTTTCCCAACGGTTTTGTCATAGACTCTATAGGTGTGAGATTCGGCACCGTACCCAACAAAAACACCCTCTAAAGCTTTAGATTCAAATTTAGACAAACGAACACCTTTGATCTTATAGAAACACTTACAACCAAATACTCGGTAGTAGGAGACATTGGGCTTGTTGCCGGTGAGCATCTCATAAGGTGTAAACTTCTTGCCAACGCGAAAGAATAGCCGGTTTGATGAATGACACGCCGTGGAGATAGCTCGGCCCATAAGAAAGTGGAGACTTAAACTCCGCCAACATAGACCTTGCCATATCCATGAGAGTCCGGTTCTTCCTTTCGGCTACACCATTTTGTTGAGGGGTATATGCAGCGGAATATTGATGACGAATCCCCTCTTCACTAAGAAACTCATTTAGGTGTAGTTCTTGAACTCGGAGCCATTATCACTCCTAATGACCAATATAGGGACATTGTGTTGGCGTTGAACTTCATTGGAAAAGTCGATGACGGCTTGTTGGGTCTCATCCTTCGTCTTGAAGAAATAAACCCAAGTAAATCTTGAATAGTCATCAACAATCACCAAACAATATTTCTTCCCACCAAGACTTGGTTGAGGACGGCACCAAAGAGATCAACATGAAGAAGTTCCAATATCCTCTTTGATGAAATGATGGTCTTGCTTGGATGGGGAGAATCATGCATCTTTCCTTCAACACAAGCCCTACAAAGACGATCTCTAGAAAAAGAAACATTGTCTTTTAGTCCAAGAATGTGGCCACCCTTGTGAAGACTTTGCAAAGTTCTCATGTTGACATGGGACAAGCGGCGATGCCACAACCATCCCACGTCGGCCTTTCCGAATAGGCATATTGCTTGAGTGTTGGTAGACCCCGAAAAGTCCACCACAAACAACTCATTTTCAACATACCCAACGAACATGACCTTTAGAGTCTTGCTCCTCAAGAGTACCACCATATCAATAGTAAAATGGACATCAAAATTCATCTTATTAAGTGCACGAACGGACATAAGATTGTAACCGAGGGACTCGACAAGCATGACATTTACAAGGGTGATATCCTTTGCAACTACCACCTTGCCGAGACCTTTACCTCCGCTTTTGATTTATCACCATAGGAGACGGTTGATGATTTATATTTGGTCCCAACTCCGTCATGATCTCCTTGCTTCCGGTCATATGACTAGTGCATCCACTATCAACCACCCATTTAGACCCACCGGAAGCATAGTCCTACAAGAAATCATTGCTTGGTTTTAGGTACCCATTTCTCAATGGGTCCTCTTTTGTTAGCAACAAGGGTCTTAGGAACCCAAATAGAATAAGCAATGTAACCATCATAAGGACCAACATATTTTGCATAAACATCCCCATAATAATCAACATAAAGAATGTAGTTGGGATTGTTATGCCCCGCAAAGTCACTACGAGTGGTCTTGCCCCTAGTGGCATTACCACCCGCAATGGAAGTCTTGGCTTGTGCGGGCTTGGCATTGTTCTCTTGTTGTTGCTCTTCTTTCTTTGCCTTGGCTACATAACCAAGACCCTCCTTCCCTTTGTGTGGCTTTTGCTCAAAAATGAGCAACAACCTTTTCTTTACCTTTGGAATAGAGGTCTTGGCACTAGTGGCCTTGGCAAGCTCAACCTTCAACCTAGCATTTTCCTCAATAACATTTGCATGATCACAAGAGGGAGTAGAGGTACTAGGTGAGTTAGATTTAGAAAGTTGAGTTTGAAGTTGCTCATGAGACTTGACAAGAGTGGAGTGACTTTCCAAGGCCTTGTGAGCCTTGTCAAGTTTCTCCATATCCTCAAGAGTCTAGCATTAGCAACCACAAATCGGCTTTCTCCTTTTTAATCACTTTATATTTAGCAAAGACATGGTCTCTATCCTTAATGATTTTAGCAATTATTTCATCATTTTTATCATCAAGGACTCAAGTCTTTCCTCAAGAGAAGTTCTATATTCACTCTTCTTCAAGGAAGCATTCAAGGATTCTATGGAAGCATTCAAGGATGCTATGGTGAGAGATCCTCTCTCTCAATTTTTCCCTTGTCCAAGGAGTTCTTCGGCCGCACCAAGTTGTCTCATGAGAGACTCAACATGTTTCTTAGCATCACCTTGCAAGTTAGCCACAAAAGTATCGAAAGAAACAAGTTCTTTCTTAATCACAAGACTAGTTTATCATCATTTCATGCATGGACTTGGGTGTAGAAGATGATACCTCGGTAACATGAGCCATGAGGCAACGAGCGTTGTTGATGGAGAGATTTTCATTGGGGGATTCAAAGAGAGAAGATGATGAAGTTGAGACAATAGCCAATGCGGCCACCTCGTTAGTGGGTTCATCTTCTCCTTCGGAATCTTCAGAAGGATACTCTTCTTGAGCCACCAACACAATTCTCGGTGCCTTCTTGAAGAATGGCTTCCTCTTGACAAAAGGCTTCTTTTGAATCAACTTTGAGTGATCCTTTGGGACAAGCTTTCCACCATGTTGTTCTCGGTTCTCATACGGGCAATCTTTGATGAAGTGATGCTTGTCATGACAATTGTAGCAAGTCTTCGTCCTTATAGCAAACTCCTTCTTCCCACTTGGATTGTTCTTTAGATCAACTTGAGCCTTTGCCTTGGCCGGGTCACGCCAAAAAGCTCTTGTGGCAAGAGCCACGTGATCATGGTAGACTTGTTCAAGATCATCGGGAGAATGTTGCTTGGGCATGCTTCAATTTCCACACATCATCAAGACTCACCACCTTGGCCTTCAAAGCAAGTGAGGGACCTTGTTTCATTCCCATGGCCCTAGCACGGTTGTCTAGAGCATTCTTGGTGGCAACCTTGGAGGCTTGCACTTCTTGCATAACTTCATTAGATGACATAAGAAGATAGTTGTGTCTTCCTTGTATGGCCTTCAATTCAATGGGCTCGAAGGGCATGAGAGCATTCACATACTTCCTCTTGATCCAAGCATCATCCACATAGGTTGCCCCACATTATAAAAGGCTTTGGCAAGAATCTTGAGTCTTCCATACATCTCCTCATGAGTTTCATTATCAAGCATGTAGAAACCTTCGGCCTCATTGCTCAAGGCATCAAATCTATTCCTCTTCATGCTTTCATTTCCAAGAAATACCACCTCAAGGCAATCCCAAGCTTCTTTGGCGGTGGAGACATGTTGAATGTGATGCATACCATTTTCTCCAACGGCAAGTTCAAGCATGTGAAGAGCGGAGGCATTGAGTTGAGCATCAACCACCTCTCTTCTTGTCAAGTTGTTTGGATCCACGGCCTTGAATCCCACTCGTATGATCCTCCAAAGCTCGATAGAGGCACTGTTGACATGAGATTTCATTGAGTGTTGCCAACTAGTAAAAGCCAATGCATTAAGCTTAGGTGGAGGACCTAAGGTATTTATGCGAGGATGAGGGATAAGTGGGTCGGGAGAGTAGACACCATGAGGAGAGACCTCATGGTACTCGGGCTTCCCACTTTCCGGCTTGGTTGTGGATGGAGAGGACTTCTTAAGGTCGGAGTTTTCAACCCCTTTCTTTTTCTCTTTTTCCTCCTCGGTATCACCGTCATTGGAGTTAGCGAGTCCTCTAGTGGGATGATGGTTCCAAAGGAACCTTGCCATTGAGAGTTTCATGATCAACTCACGCATCTCATCAAATTGGATAACCATGGACGATTTCAATGATGTTTCCATCGTTTTGAGATCGGCCATGGATGCCGAGTGGCTTGGTCCTTCGCGGAATCATCATCACTTTGTGTCATACTTCTCTTAGGCGGTTAAGCCCAACAAGAGAGCCGAGGCTCTGATACCAATTGAAAGGATCGTATGACACCTAGAGGGGGGGGGGGTGAATAGGTGCTACTTCAATTTTAGTACTTTTTCAAATTAGGCTTGACACAAAAGGTAAATTCTCTAGATATGCAACTACGGTGAATTTACCTATATGACAAGCTAGCAACTAAGCAAGGTGCACTAAGTAAAGACGGTAACAAGGATAGAAGTAACCGAAGTCAAAGCATGCGGAGACACAGATGTATTTCCGAGTTCCTCCTTTTTAGGGGAGTACGTTTCGTTGGAGAGGTGTGAACCAACACAATGGTTCAACAATCACAGAGGGTTCACCTTCTTCTCCGATGAACCGTACCACAAAGGTTTGGTTCACCTTCAACTATCGGAAACCTTCAAGGCAGAGTCTGGAGCCTTTACAACAATGATTCGGGGCACAACCCACAACGGGATTGGGGGCTCCCAAACAGCTACAATCTGTCACAAAGACAATAAGTGAAATCAACAAGAAGCTAGGTTTTTCCAATGGAAACCCTAGCAAAGGGGCCCTCAAGTAAATGAGGGGAAATGTAAAACAGCTTGGTGAAGATGTAGATCCGGGCCTTCTCCTTCAATCCTCCAAAGATCAACGAGTTTGGGTGGAGGGATTGGGAGATCTAGTGATTCTTGAGCTTGCAACAATGGTGTTCTTCTTTTTGTGCGAGCTACCAAGCTGGAGGTAGGTGGAGGGCATTAAATAGCCCTCCTTTTCTTCCTTTTCTCGATGCGAGATCAACGGAGATGTTTGCATAAACCTGATCACACTTAGACAATAAGTTAGGGGCACATGTTGTATTGTCAACATCACCAAAATATGAGTAAGAGCAAATTATGCTCTTTCAAGGTTTCCAAAACTTGAAACGCCTATTTGAGAGATGAGACAAAGATGATCGAGATATATTCATATGAAGGAGAGAAGAAACAAAAGACAATGGACGGAAATGAAACCATACCATGTCTTTGAACCCAATTCCACTCACGGACGACGATCAACATCTTCATAGGCGCCAACGAATTTGCTACGCTCCGATTGGATGAACCCCCATCTCTTTTGGAGTGACACTTCGTTGCGGTCACTCTCAAATTTATGGGGCTCGAAGCACCTTTGCTCATGGAAGTCGTCGAAGCAACTCTTCCAAAAGGTCGTCCCTTCTTGCTCGGCCCCAAAGATTGCGTTTTGCCCCATTTCCATCCATGCTTGCAAAGCATCTTGTCCTCGTCCGTGGAGTATGCCTGTGTCCTCACGCTTTACCGCCTCTTTTGTGAGCCAGCTAGCCGAGTGTGCTCGTCCACGAACAATGGCTCTTCGTCGATGTAGACGGTCTCTTGGCCTTGGGTCCCTTGTTCTTGGGTCTCTTAATCTTCAGTCCCTAGGCCACCCTCATTGATCACGCATGCCATGAACGCGTCCCCATTGTCCTCCACGTAGTACCTCGGGTCGTCCGACAAATGAGGCGTCATTTCGTGGAGTAGGTTGCACGTGTCAAGGAGGTTGGCCACAAGGATAACCCGTGGCTGTTTTCTTGCCAGCATCGGGGTGTCGCCGACAAGAGGGGCAGCGTTGAGGTCGAGCTGTGGCACCGCCGGGGCGATCGACATGGAATCACCCATTTTCGACGACATGGAGATGCATGACTTGCCGGGCGGGGCGGTGCCGTGTCTGGGCAGGTAGCCGTATGGAGGCGAGGGCGATGTTGACACGGCCGACGATGGCTTCCGGGGCGACTTTGCCGACGAAACGGAGTTGGCCGCCGCGGTGGAGGCGACGGTGGAGGCTACGCGGGCAGACCCTAGCCCAAGCATGAGGAGGGCGGCCGTGGTGGCTTTGGTGGCGATGGCCTCAGTGTCTGCAGCGGCGGCCACGACAGCTTTGGCGGCGGCCTCTGCGGCTAGGGCGGCGTTGGCAGCGGCCTTTCTTTCGGCCTTGCTCTTCACCTTCTTCCACCGGTGTTCCGCTTCACCGTATCTGCCACCCTCTGCTCCGCGGTGAGCTCCTTCTTCGGCTTCAACAAGATTGCGGCCCAACCCTTGCTGATTGCGGCGACAACGACGGCTGGTGCAACAGACATAGGGTTTTTCACGGGAGGGAGCTGGGAGGGAGGTTGGAGGGGAAATGACAGTAGTGGTGAATTGTGTGGCTGGCGGGGAAGGGGGAGGACACCGTGGTCGTCCGCGAGTGTTCGTGCTAATGCAAACCCGGCTCAAATTTGGGCCGAAAATAGATCCGTGCGAACAGAAAAACGGACGTCGGTCTGTTTAGGTTTGACGAGATGGATCGGCTTTTCTTCAAACACACACTTTCGGACCGAAACGGACCTGGATCGCTGAGTTGGAGTTGGCGAGACAGCATTCCCATCGGCAAGTTGCAATGCGTCCTGCCAAGCTCCCCCCGGCGCGTTGGGCAGACCTTGTCAGTGTCTCAGTGACCAGTAAACCAACGAACAAATTCGGCGGGCGGAAACAAAGCGTTGTGGCGTGCGCCTACCGTTTTCGCGGCGCCCATCCAGTACAGCCGAGCCGAGGACTGGAGGTGCATGCACCTTCCCTTCCCTCCTCTCCACTTTCCTCTGCAACTGCGCCTCCCTGCTCCTCCCGAAAAAACTCCCAAGCCAAGTAAAGCCGCCTTCACCTATACGCGGCGCCCAATCGAGCGGAATCCCACCCCTACGTGCACCAGATCGCGGGGGACCCTGCCCGCCGATTCTCTGGTGAGCTCTCCTCTCAATCTGCGCCACTCCTCGATTCCATTGGTTCGTCGGGCGCTTGTATTTTTAGGGCCAGTGTAGGAGCTCTGATACTTTGCTTTTTGCCTTCTGAAATGAAAAACCGGTACTGGATTTTGAAATGGAGGTGACTGTCTTGCGATTCAAACTGTTTCCGTATCATACCAAATGGAATTTGTCAGGCCAATGACGGGACACAGCATCCGGACGCTGGACTGAATGTTAGAGGCTGCCATTTAGTACCAGATGTAGTTTCTAGGAAGCGATTCTAGTTCATACAGCTGGGCGCATTATTCTCCTTTAATAAAATAAAGCTTCTCGCCCCGCTCAAGCCACTGCCTGCAATCTGCTCCTGCATTCTGTTTGCGCATTCGGTCAAACGGCTGGCAGAAGGTACGGCAGCGAGTTGCTTTGGAATGGGGGGGGGGGGGGGGGAGTAGGCTTGGCTTCTTTGACAAGCGAATGCCATATTTTATGAACCAAAAATTTTACTGGGCTGATTGGTGTTACTTTGCTTGACAAGCTGATATTATGTTGTTCAACGTCTCTTCTCCTGTTAAAGAGATCAGTTCATAACATGTTTGACACGCAAAGTGTTGTAGATAGATACATTTCCTTTGTTTTAGTCGTATCTTTGTCAATCTGAAGCGTAAACATTAATGCTTATGGTCGGTAATGAGGTGTTACTTTACCACCTTAGTATAGCAAAGTTAACTCTTGTTCTACCCTGCATTACCATGACAAGGGACATGCTACCTTTTTGGGCTAAAAAAATGGCAGACACCAGGAAGACTAAAGTTCCTACTTACTGGGCAACAATTTGATTGAGGAGAATTAGTAGTGATGGCTGTCATTTGATTCAGAAAAGTGTTATCTGCTATTCTCTTGTTCATATCTTAATGTGCAAAGAAATTTACACTGATATTTTTATATTGATTTGCAATATTGTTGAAGTACTACTCCATATAACTTCCTCAGGCTTCCATGTGCATTGACTAAAGAAGAACTAAATCTAAGAAAAATTTAATTAGAAACGTCCGTGCATGTCCCAATTAAATGACGTACTGCAAGCCTACAACCACTTACCTTTACCAAAAATTTAGAGAGTGGAATCATTGCATTAACACGATCAATCTTTCCTCAGTGGACAATTATTTGAAACGGAAATCCCACGGCTGGCGACAGTTATGGTGAAGTAAGGTGGAATACTAAACCACAGCTGATTATAACTCTTCACCCTTTTCTCGAAAAGCATTGGGGGCCTAATTTATTTGTTCTTTTCAGCAAGCATTGATATTAACTGAAGTATTTTCCTCGATGGAGACTGAAGCTGATTTCGATGTTGAAGATATCAGATCAAAGAATGAACTGCAGGAGCTGTGGCCAGTTGGTGAGATAGATCCAAAGAGAGGAAGATTCCCTTGTTGCATTGTCTGGACTCCTCTTCCCGTAGTTTCATGGCTTGCTCCTTACATAGGGCATGTTGGAATCTGTCAGGAGGATGGGTCTGTCCTGGATTTTGCTGGATCAAATTTAGTGAGCATGGATAATTTCGCATACGGTTCTGTTGCCAGATACCTCCAGCTTGACAGAAAAAAGGTATATCTGATCAAACATAGTTGACGTCCTACTTTATTAGTTTAGTCTGCTAGTAAAATCTCTACTATTTACTTGGTTGAAAATTCCTACTAGTCCTATGTGACACAATCCCTTGTGGACAAATTTTACTTGTAGTATTTCATTTTGACATGTAGCTTGTATGTCAGTAACTTCATTCTTCTGACATGCTGTGCGTGAAAGATTGTTTCATGATTTTCCATTTTTTAAACAATATAAATGTTTCTTTTCTGCGGGAAAACAGTAAATATTCCCACATTAATACCTATTAGGCTTCACGGTAATACCTAGACTTAGCATTTGCAATCTGATACAAATGGGCTGGGGACACTGGGCGCACGAGTGTCTGTCTCCTGCCTGCTATCACAGACAGAGTATGACTGTAGGCATTCTGAAAATCTTATCATCACTTCTAGTTTTTGTTCTCTATAGTAACATTTTTTTTTATAAATAGTTAATACTGCATGACAGAGGTGACATCTGATCATCTATATGGTGAAATTGCAATTGTTGTTCCATAATCTTGTCAATTTGTTATCTGCACTTTCGTAAAACCTACTTGCATTGTCATTTTTTTCTCTTTCAGAACTTTCCTTTCAAGTAGACGATTATTGTTGAACTATTCTTGTTTTGTTCTTGGGCAGTGCTGCTTTCCTGCTAATCTCGCGGCGCATGTATGCGAATGGTCCTACAAGCACGCAGAAGTGGGAACAACAACATCATGGGATGACGCCCTACAACTGGGCACGAGACATTTCCAGCACAAGTATTACAATCTGTTCACCTGCAACTGCTATTCATTCGTGGCAAGCTGCCTGAACCGGCTTGCGCATGGTGGTTCTGTGGAGTGGAATGTCCTGAATGTGGCCGCTCTTGTTTGGCTGCACGGCGAAGGGTGGACAAGATGTCTATTGTCCGGTCATTCGCCCCTTTCGTAATTGTGACGTGCATTGGTATTTTTATGGCCGGCTGGTCTTTTCTAATAGGGATATCGGCATTCTGTTCTCTTCTGGTAGGGTGGTTTGTCTTTGCTGTATACTGCACGAAAGGTTTGGTGTGCTGATATAATATTGCGGCTGAAACCTGGTGTAGAAATAAATCTGTCCGAGACCATTCATCCGTTCTCATGATTATTCGTACGAAACTCGTCGAAGCACTGCACCCGCTAAATATTGAACAAAGAGTCCATATCACAAGATGAAGCCACATCACCCTTTTCTACTCTTCTCTTACCTGTCCAAGCTGCGAATGATGTACTCATTCCGAATGATTTTCAGGGTTTGCTCTATTAATCATTCTAGTTTCTATGCAAGCGTCTGGCCATTTGCAGAAGAGTTGTTGCTTTGAATGCTCGTCGTCCTTCTGGATGCCTCGAGGCAAAAACATTTTTTTTTTGCGAAACCTTGAGGCAAAAACATGGTCATGAAGGAAAGTGGGAAAATGCAACTTCACACCTAGTTGAATGTCCCCGCTTATCTGGGATGTCCAATTGCTTTATGATCCGTGCACAAATTATCAATGTTTTTTTCAAATATCAATGTATTATCAATAATTTTATGATTTATATAGATTCATGTACTAACAAGAAATATCTGGGCATACATTAACAAAAAAATTAAAATCACCTATTAACATGTTTTTTTTTTTGTTTTATCAATATATCAATTAGTAGGAATCATATATTCGTCGGGTGTAAAATCGATGTAGTTGGTGGATATCCAACTAGGTGTGGTATCACCACGTTGAGGAAAGTGCCTTCTGTCCGCAGATTGCTTAGCCCCGTTCATCTTCAGCGATCAGGTATATTGGTTGGTTTGCTCAAGGGTCCTTGATCAGGCTGTCACAGACTGGGTTTACAGATTTTGAGTACGTATAACAGACTAACGGCCCATCTGGATCCTGGCACAAAACGTACTGTACGTTAGAGGGATCTTTTGAACGAAGAGATATTCGCCACGTGACGGCTCAAGTCGAAGCTGAGGTCTTCAACATCGATCCAGTCGGAGACTCGAACCGATCATCTTCAAAGCCATGCAAAGGAGTTGTAGAAGCACGCCTCTATCTACTCCCGTCGTGCTTCCGATGGCATCCAAGGATCACGGCGGTGCTGCTTCTTGTGGCGCCGAATCTGACGACTGCGGCTGGGGGTGCTTCATAATCGGGGTGCTCCTGTACTGGTCCTTCTGGGTTGCGATGGTGACCCTGGTGCCGATGATTTCCGTACCCGGGCTCCAGCCGGGATATTGCGTCGACGACAAGCCGACCACGTGCTCCGTGGAGTTAGTCGCCGCCACGGGTCTCGAGCCGGCGCTGGCTCCGGGCGCGACCTCGCCGGCCTTCGATCTCGTCGTGCGCGTCGACAACGGCCACGTCTACGGGCTGAGCCATGGCGGCGGCGACGTCGTCGTCTCGTACGCGGGCGTCCCGCTCGCGCGGGGGCGCACCCCCGGGTTCCGGCTGTGGGCGAAGGAGGCGGGGCGGTGGGCGGTGAACGTGACGGGCGCCGGGCTGGGGTTGCCCGCGGATTTGGCTCGCCTCATGGCGGCGGAGCGGAGATGGGGCGTGGCGCAGCTCGAGATCGACATGGGCCTGGACTGGCAGTCATTCACCTGCGACGTTGTGGTTGATGGGCAGCCCAGCGCGTCGGCGTGCAGGCTAGCTTGACGATTTTTGTTTTACTTCGGTAGATTCATCGTGAAGCCACGCAAAAGATTCAGCAACTAATTACAGATACTACCTTGTATCTGCTCCTGCATTTGTGATTTTGATTTTTTTTAGGGAATTTGTGATTTTGATTTGATTGGTCATATACCACATAATACATTATTCATTTATGATAGTGGTTCCACCTTTGATCAAAAGATTTGCAATGTAAAGGGGAGGTTCATCTAGCCAAATACACCCTTTTTTGCGTTTGAACTCTGATGAGCTTGGGATACAACCACTCTCCTAACACCATTCTAATCATCCGACCACAGGTTGTTTCTCATCTAGCCAAATATGGACTAGATAGTTTTTCCATTTGGGCTCTCTTATGGAATTAACAAGATATTTGAACTAGTCACGGTGCTTTTGTGCCCAACTTTGACCTCAACGTTTCTTCCGGTATTTGTTTTTGTAACCGAGGAGACAAATGGTATGATTTTTGAGAATTCTGTGAAAGTTGCGAACGAGTAGAATGGCACCGCGACACAGGTCAGCGACACTGAGCGGAGCACTGCGCCGGCGCTTGCATGATCTGGAGGCGCGGTGAGGGTTGTAGAGTGCTTGAGCCACATTTTTAGTATCATGCTGAGGTGGCTGGTAAGGGGAAATGGCCCATCACTCTCTTGATTCTACTCAATGACACGATGTACAAATTGAACAGGGCATGTTGTCCATCTTGAAGAGCTGCGACGCGTGTTTGATGGGGCGCACATCTATCTCAGCGTCCAGAGGACTTTCCCATCTTCCGTGTCTCAGAGTTTGAACTATTGTATCCATCCTGATCATTTCCTGCGTCAACGAGGTCATCATACACATTGTTTTCGGAACACTTATATCAGTTGCTTGCAGTCCTTGTTCAGTCGGGATCAGGTTCAGAGCTTGGAGGCTTCCCGGAAGGGGGATGATCCCATTCAGGTTCAGTCCATCCTCTGCTCCATTAAAGTGACACCATTGCTGAATGTTTGTGTTCCCTTGCTCTTCGGCGTTGCCATGGGGCCAGTGAAAGGGTGTATTCAGGATTGATAGTAATGGGCGGTGCAAGAAACCTGCGCATGAGGCAAGTTGGAACAATCCATGATCTGTTGGCTCCTCATATTTGACGGAAAATCAGGCTGCGTGGAACCAGAGTATCATCCAAAAGTTGTACATGCTTGACCAATGTAAAACACGTTCTGGTAGTCTAACGGCAAATGCTAGGAAAGCTAAGGTGTTTAGAGCCATAGATCAAAATACTTCTGTAACGGTCGGTAACATCGTCTCGGACTTAATTCTTTGAACTAATCGGTGCAAAAGACTGAAACAAAAGGAAGACGCCGACCTGTGGTGCTCATTCCTCTCTTCACGCCGTGCGTGACCTTGTATTATGTTGCTTAATATAATTCAGGTGGGGGAGTTACTCTTGTGGATGTTATTGGAGCCAGAAAACTGCTTGTCAATGCAAGACTGAATTGAATACAAAATTGTGCCTCGGAGATTACATTTTCAGTATCTTTAGCTTGTTTAGTAAGTTCAAACCACAAGGCTGGAAGTTTTTTATCTGCTGTATCATATGGCCTTAGATCTAATTTGTATTTCTTCTTCACATAATCCAAAATATTATTTTCATATTTGCGTCTCTCTCAATTCGGTGGTGCTTGAACTCAAAATGACCGGAAGGCAGGTGGAGTAAACTTGGTGTCTTAGTTCTCCCTCTTCTTTCGGTTACTTTTTTCCACTACAACATGTAAGCCAAATGGATTTAGTTCATTGTTTTGGTGGTTTATCTATCTTGGCATCTTGGATTTTGTTATATGGATTTGCTTTTGTGGGCATGCCTTCATCCACATTATTCAGCACTTTCTGTAATACTAACAAACGCTTTTGGGTCCATCATCCACCTGGTCTTGCATCTATTCAATGTCTAGATAAAAATTTGTATGAATTTTTCTTGTATACTATTTACATTGTAGGACCAGCGACTGACATGGATCTTTATACACGTTATTGTTCATTGTCGGTGGTGCGGTTTATCAAGACACACAAGTTACTGGAGGAATAGGAGTAGCATTGAGTGTGTTGTCGCATTCTTCTCGAATTATGTCCACTTTCTTTGCGAATAATTCAGGGATTTCTTGATTTTAATTTAGTAATAAAGTTGTATTCTCGATGAACAATGAGGGTTGAAATCATCTTCTTTGTATATAGAAAGTTATTTTTGTATTTCTAGACACCTGAGAGGAAGTTAAGTACTTCAAAGGCTTAAAAGTCCAAATGAAACTATGAGAAATAATTTTAGAGCTTCATGACAAACATTATTCTATATATTCCAGCATTAGGCTTATATTTTTGTGAGATCAAGTGGAGTCATATATATTTTTCTGTATATCACGTGGTGGGTTGATAAAAATTGTGTGCCAAGAAATAAAACAATATTCTATATATAGGTATAATTTACATAAAATATATGGAATTGGTTTTCTAGTCCGCATCTTCTTATTGTAAGAAATAATTATTATTTTTGAAATTATGACTTGTCATATTGATTCTAGCTGAACTGACTCTTCTACAGGTGTGGTACAGACGTGAAAAGGAAATGCCGTTGTGTGTTGGTTTCATTTGCATGCAACTATCACTATATAGCATTCATAAGTCTATTTTTTCACGTATGTTTGGTGTACTAAACTGTACCATCACTTAGGAGTCGTTGTGGAATTAAACTAAACATATAGTCTGTGCAAGATTACTACGCCAAGATTAATTGGTATCTTTTTTTTTTGCATCCATGGTGGTATCAGTAAACACATTCTTGTGGATTATTCATTCTCAACTATGTATTTCGAGGGTATACAAGGTGTGAATTAATTTCATTTCGTGTTCAGATTTTTCGTCGCTCCATTCTTCCCCACTCTGCCTACAATCTTCTAAAAAAATCATGGAAATTTTATGCTTCAAATATGTTGGCAAGTAACAAGTATACTTATCTCTACTATATAATACGAGTAGTGTTTCTTCCTTCGTCCGTCGTACGTCGTACGTCGGCGTGGTAGGTCGCAAGCATATGTATCCGACTCGATCGGACGTTTACCTTGCTCGCACGTAGAACGATCGAGAAAAAAAACTAAAACCTGGTACGAGTTCGCTTCAGACACGCACCAAACTGACCAAAGTCCCATAGCTTGACGAAACAGAAACGAGCCAAGATCCATCTTGATTCTCTATTTCCTACCATCAGCGGCCAGCGGCACTCGCACGCGCGTCACTGCCGGCCAGACCCCCGGCCCCCGGGCGCCGAGTGGCACATCGGCATCAGCGGGAGCCGGCCACCGCGCTCGGCGGATGCTGCGCCGCTAGGTCCCTCCGCCCAGCTCGAGTGCCGTCGTCGACTGGAGGCCGTAGTCAGGCTTAACTCAGGAGCGGCGCGGCTAACGGGCACGCAGGAGACGGCGGCCGCCGCCGCTCTCACGCGCGCGGACGCGCATCCAGGCCTCAGCTGGATTAGGCAAAGCACGACGTGCTGTGGTTTTGCTTGTTACAGGCTTACGGCAGTAGCCTTGCGAGTTGCGAAGTATGCGGGGTGTGACACAAATATTTTATCAGCTGAGCTGTGAGCTGCTAGCTGCTAGCTGAGCTCCACGCATGTCTTTCTGTTTTGCGAATGCAAGAGCTTGCGTCTTATTTTTCCTTCACTTGTGATTTTTTTCCCAAAGTAGAATACTAAAATAGCCATACTAACTTAATAAATTAGTTCGTATTTTTTTGCAGTGTTTTTTACTAAACTTTATACATGTACATATTATACTTGTAGTACTACAAAAAATTATGTTAGCTGCCCCACCTTACCGTAAATTTTTAGATCCACCCATGTTCAATCCAGCATGGAAAAAAGACTAGCGACAAAACCATGCAGGAGAACCAGCGACAAGAAACACGATGAAACTAGCCTAGAGCGTTCTTATTCCAATACGACTCAGATAAAAGCAGGGTTCCACTATCAAAGGATAACAGAACGAATGAACGATGTGCCTAGAGCGTTTCGACACATGAAAATCGCCTCTTGCCCCTCGCCATCCATCTCTCCCGCCCATTTTCCCGTCCTAGCTTCATAACCATGTGCGGGTGTCCGTATGTCCGACTAAACCTACCCAAGAGTAGCAACTGAAAGGGGGACTGAGATCGCGAGTAAGAGAAAATGTATGTAAAAAACAACTTGTACATTTTCTATGTTCAAGTGTTTTCCAGAAAAGTATAATATATGATTTTTGAGAGCTATAAAACATATTTGTATCCGTTACAGCGCACGGGCATTATGCTATATATAACAATATGTCAATCTATTTTGATGTTTATGTGTATTTTATATTTACATGTGCGATATAGGTGGCGATACAAAATAGCCCGCAGCAACGCACGGGCATTCAACTAGTATATGATAATATGTTTTATATATTTTTATTTAGTACATTTTTAACATAATTGTCTCTTCATCTCCTTGATGTTTACCGGTGACTCCGACCTTATGGTATACTAAGACGAATTCGTTGGTGATTGATGTGGTGATTTGGATTGAAACAAATGTATCACCAAATCTTGTTTAATTGGATCAATGTGCAAGAAACAGAAATTATCAAGTGTGATGTTTGTTGGTAAGGATCCTTTAATGTTTTTAATAGGATAATTTAAACACTATATTAATTGGACCTAATGAATGTGCCACATTTTTTACTTCTATGCTATAATAATCAAGAATTTTAACGGCACACTCTTTTTGCTTGAATCTTGATTGGTGACAACTTTTTAACACAGAAGTCCAAAAATAAAATCCAATTTGTATCCGGACGGGATTTGTCGTAACGCTCCAACTCAGGCGCCTAGGCCAGATCGGAAAACCAGTTCTGCGTAGCGAGCGCGGTGCACGGCATCAGAACGCCATGCGCTCCGCCCATCCTCGCCTTGCACCACATCCACGTCGGCCTGCCAATGCCCGTGCCCGACCGGGCATCGTCTCCTTGGAGGAGTCTCACCTGGACCTCGAGCTCCACTGCGCCGACTCTCTCCGCCGCCGCGAAGCGGCCACGCAGGTGCTCCGGCAGACGGCGATCATCATTGTCCCAATCCCACAAAAGCCTGAACGGCACCTCCCGCGCCCCTTTCCACGGCACGCAGAAATCCGGCGTTCGGCCCGACGCGACGGTGAAGCCGCCGTACGTGACAACCGCCTCTCCGTCGTGGTAGCACCGCCCCGTACCCCGGCGGTTGCTGGCGTGCAGGACGGCGTCGAAGGCCCGTGGGATGGGCGACGAGGACGGAGCCTCTGTGCTGATGTTGCTCGGGATCGGCGTGAGATGGACGACGGAGAACTCCGGTGGCAGGTCGTAGATGAAGTAGTAGCACAGGGTGGAGACCATCCAAATCACCGAGACGACTCCGCATAGCTCGGTGATGATATACCTAGGCCAGTTGAGCACCGGCCTTTTGAAGTAGTCGGCGGCGTCGCGCCGAAGGACGGGAAGACTACGTCGACGTCGAGGCCTCATGGCAAGGTTGGCACGCCATCAGAGGAGATGGGATGTCTAATATATTTGGCCGGTAGGACACGTGCGCTTGCTAATGACCTAGGCCGTATATACAACAATAAGATCGATAGATATTTCTGTTGAGGTGGTATTTACCTGATTCTAAGGGATCTCTTATCTGTATAAATCTCACGGTGTGTACTGTGTACGTGTATCATGTATGGTTGGTAAAAATGACCCAATAGTGTTTTTTTCTTCACTTGTAGGTTATTTATAAATGAATTTATTAATGAATCAACCTGATACTAATATATATATAACCCGGCCTCAGCTATAAGAAGATAACAATGATGTAACTACCGGAAACTGCTAGGTTGCCGAGTGCCCTGGTGTTTGACGAGTGCACTCTATCGGGCACTATCCACAAAGCATGTGTTGTAAACGATAGCAAAGAAATGACGAAGAGCGGAACGATCAAACCAAAGGGGACACGAGATTTAACGTGGAAAACCTCTCCAAACAAAGGAGAGGAAAAAACCACGGGCGCCAGCCAGCAATACTTCACTATATCGGGTGAGGTTACAAACGCCGTGGGTTTACAATGTGTGGCTTACCCCAAAACGGCGGCTTACAAGAGGAATAAATAGAAGCATCAAACCCTAGGTCGGCTGCAGTCCAACCCGGAATCAATCCCACCTCGGCGGTAGTACCGCTTAACCCAGCGGTACTACCGCTGGGTGGGCTGGTTCGTCTCTTCCCACCTCAGCGGTACCAGTCGGTACCGGACAAACGCGTCAGACGGCCATTCTGGCGGTAGCGGCGGCGGTAGCGGTGGCGGCAGCTCCGAGCGGTAGTACCGCTTAACCCAGCGGTACTACCGCTGGAATTTGGAACACCATAAAACAACACTCCACCTTGAGACAAATTCCATCTTGTAGCATGAAAGAGAACCTTCACCTGAAAACAACAAAGAAACACCTTCGGCGCCAAATAGCCTCTTGGGCTAGACAGTGATACCAACTAAGCCCGAGCAAAGCTCGAACTTAGTAACAGGAACTGGCTTTGTCATCATATCAGCAGGATTATCATGAGTACTTATCTTGCATACCTTCAGCTTACCTTTTGCAACAACATCACGCACATAATGGTATTTGACGTCAATGTGCTTTGTTCTCTCATGGAACATCTGATCCTTGGTAAGGTAAATAGCACTCTGACTATCACAAAACAGGTTAATGCAAGTATCATCTCCACAAAGCTCAGCAAACAAACCTTTCAGCCAAACCGATTCTTTACATGCTTCAGCAATAGCCATGTACTCTGCTTCAGTGGTAGACTGGGCAACAACAGATTGTAACGTTGCCCTCCAACTCACGGCACAACCACCAAGCGTGAACACATAACCTGTGAGGGATCTCCTCTTATCCAAATCGGCAGCAAAATCTGAATCCACATAGCCTACGAGTCCCTCATCAGTCTTGCCGAACTTGAGGCAAGCATTGGATGTGCCACGAAGGTACCTGAAAATCCACTGAACAGCCTTCCAATGTTCTTTACCAGGATTAGCCATATATCTACTAACCAAACTCATAGCATATGATAAATCTGGACGTGAGCAAACCATGGCATACATTAAAGAACCAACAGCACTAGAATATGGAACTCTAGACATGTACTCAAAATCCTCATCCGTACTAGGACATTGTTCAGCTGACAATTTAAAGTGAGGAGCAATAGGAGTACTAACAGACTTTGCATCATGCATGTTAAAACGATGAAGAACTTTCTTAATGTAATTTTGCTGACTAAGAAACAACAAACCAGAATTTCTGTCACGGGTAATCTCCATACCTAGAATTTTCTTAGCAGCACCAAGATCCTTCATCTCAAACTCGCTACTCAACTGTGACTTGAGAGCAGCGATATCTTTCTTGCTCTTGGCAGCAATCAACATATCATCAACATATAATAACAGGTATATAGGTGATCCATTAACAAACTTAATGTACACACAGCTATCAAATTCAGACCTCTTAAAGCCATGTGACAACATAAAAGAATCAAACCTTTTATACCACTGACGAGGAGATTGTTTCAAACCGTATAAGGACCTTTTCAACTTACACACAAGATCCTCCTTACCAGGCACTATGAACCCTTCTGGCTGGTCCATGTATATCTCCTCCTCCAACTCTCCATGCAGAAACGCAGTCTTTACATCTAACTGCTCAAGCTCAAGATCACGCATAGCAACAATACCAAAAATGTACGAATTGAACTATGCTTAACAACTGGAGAGAAAACATCATTATAATCACACCTGGAATTTGACTGAAGCCTTTTGCAACTAACCTTGCCTTAAACCTCGGAGGCTCGCTAGGAGATAAACCCTCCTTTCTCTTGAAGATCCACTTACAGCGGACTGCCTTCTTTTTCTTAGGCAAGCGCACAACTTCCCATGTGCCATTCTTATCGAGTGACTGCATTTCTTCATAGCAGCAAGCCACTTCTCGCGGTCACCGGAACCAATAGCTTCAGTATAGGTGGACGGCTCATGTCCGTGCTCCACCTGTTCTGCACAACTCAGAGCATAATCAACAATGTTACACTCTTCAATTAAACGTGGTCGAGGACCACAATTCCTCCTGTTCCTACGAGCAGCAATAGACTGTTGTGGCTGCAAAACAGGGGGTGAGTTCTGAACATTATTATTATCAGAATCAGAAGAATCAGAATCATCAGAACCAGCAGAATCAGGATCAGAATCATCTGAAGTAGCAGCACCATCATTGTCAACAGTGACATTTTCCTTTTCAACAGAGTGCTCCACCTCGACACGAACCTGCTCCTCAGAAAAATCTGGCAAAACATCTGAGGACAACTTATCAAAGTACATAACAGATTCATTGAAAACAACACTCCTGCTCATAAATGCCTTGCTAGTTTCGGGATTCCAACTTGTATCCTTTTACACCCGAACCATAACCAATGAACACACACTTAATAGCTCTCGGCTCTAACTTTCCATTATCAACATGAGCATAAGCAGTGCAGCCGAAAACTTTAAGTGTGAATAATCAGCAGGAGAATCTGACCATACCTCAATGGGAGTTTTCTTGTCGAGGGGAATAGATGGTGACCTGTTTATCAAGTAGCAGGCGGTGGCAGCCGCCTCAGCCCAAAAACGCTTACTCATGCGAGCGTTGGAGATCATGCAGCGAGCCTTGGAGATGATGGTCCTGTTCATCCGCTCCGCTACACCATTCTGCTGAGGCGTGTACGGGATGGTGAGGTGCCTGACAATGCCTTCTTTCCTGCAATAATCATTAAAGGCATTCGAACAAAATTCGCCACCATTGTCAGTACGAAGTAATTTCACCTTCCTTTCTGTTTGCCTTTCAATCATAGCTTTCCACTCTTTAAAAGCAGCAAACGCATCATCCTTATTTTTCATGAAATAAGGCCAAACTCTTCTAGAGTAATCATCAATAATGGTAAGCATATAACGAGCACCACCATAAGAGGGCTTACGAGATGGCCCCCAAACATCAGCATGTACATAATCAAGTGTACCTTTGGTGGTGTGAACAGAAGCATTAAACTTAACTCTTGTGTGCTTACCGAAAATGCAGTGTTCACAGAACTGCATCTTACCCAAACTGCATCCTTGCAGCAAGTCTCTCTTGATCAATTCTGCCATACCAAGTTCACTCATATGTCCAAGACGCTTATGCCAAAGGTTAGTTTTACTAGCGTCATCATGAGAAACAGCAGCAACAGTACCAGATAACGTGCTACCTCTAAGAACATATAACTTAGCAGAATTCATATCACCAACCATAACTATGAGAGAACCTTTTGATACCTTTAGGAGTTTATTTCCTCCTTTGTACTTGTACCCGTCACAGTCAAGGGTACTGAGCGAGATCAAATTTCTTGCCATGGTTGGTATGTGTTTCACTCCCGTCAGCGTGCGTGTCATACCGTCATGTGTCTTGACCTGAACGGAACCAACGCCAACAATGTTGCATTGCTGGTCGTTCCCCACACGCACGAAATCTCCAGTCTGCACTAACTCATAAGAACTGAACCAATCTTTGTTACAGCAAATATGAAAAGAACATGCAGTATCTAGAATCCATTCATCCTGACGAGAAACACATGCAGCTAAAACAGCTAGGCATTCGCCATCAGAACTACCATCAACAACAGAAGCCTCACCGGTATCATTACCTTCATTATTTTTCGGTTGGTAAGTACCTTTTCTTTTCTCCTTGTTCTGCAACTTCCAACAATCATCAATGACATGATTAGATTTCTTACAATACCTGCAGAACTTGTCACGTCCTTTGGACTTTGAGCGACTTCTGTCACCCTTGCTCTTATCTCTGTTGTTGTTGTGGTAGTGGTTATCTCGCTGCTCAGGCCTCCCTCGGACCTGCAAAGCATCGCCCTTGGAGGACGACGACTCCTCTTTCTGTACCATACCTTTCATCTTTTCCCTGGCAAGCAGGGCCTCATATACTTCCGCGGTGGTTAGTTCATCACGGCTTAACAGTATGGTATCACGAAAATTTGCAAAGGAATTTGGCAGCGAGCATAGAAGTAAAAGTGCTAGATCTTCATCATCGTACTTTACCTCCATCGACACTAGGTCAGAAACGATCTCCTTAAAGATCGATAATGCCTCGTTTGGATGTATATATTGAGAGCCTAGATATTATATTGGGATGAATGTCCAATATCCAGGATATTGATATTGAGATTGAATATCAATATTTCTGTTTGGATGTATTAGATATTCGGATAGCAAACAAGATATTGAGGTTGAATGTCAAATGTTGTTTGGATGTACAAAAGTGGTGATATTGCAGTATTTTGAGACTTTGATCATTATACAGTTCTATTCATGCTAAATTGTACAGAACAACAACTTATTTGAGTGATGAAGTTCAATTAGCTTGATTGGGAAATGTTAGCATATTTACCCGCATTTGAGTGATGAAGTTCTGGATGATAATTAATTCATTGGCTGCTGCGATCAATTGCAGGTTCTTCTTCGACTTCTCGGCGACGTACGTGGGCGTCGGGATGATCTGTCCTTACCTCGTCAACCTCTCTGTCCTCCTAGGAGGCGTCATCTCGTGGGGGGTCATGTGGCCGTTCATCGAGCACAAGAAGGGCGACTGGTACCCAGCCAACCTTAAGCCTAGCAGCCTCCGCGGCATCGTCGGCTACCGGGTTTGAGCGCAACTAGCTCGTGCAAAAGCATCGGTTACCAATTGAGTTTTCTGAACTGAATTCGTAATGATGTGATCGTGCAGGTGTTCATCTCCATTGCACTCATCCTCGGCGACGGCCTGTACAACTTCTTGAAGGTGCTGACACGGACCTTGACCGCGCTAGTGGCCCAGGTGCGCGGGGCAATGTCGGGGCCGACGCTGCCGATCAGTGACGGCGCCGCCGGGGAGGAACTGACTCCGGCGGAGTTGTTTGACGACCGGCGCCGCACGGAGCTGTTCCTCAAGGACCAGATCCCTAACACGCTGGCGATGGGCGCGTACGTGGTGACCGCGGTGCTCTCTATCATCACCGTGCCGCACATCTTCCACCAGCTCAGGTGGTACCACGTGGCGTGCTCCTACATCGCCGCGCCCGTGCTGGCCTTCTGCAACGCCTACGGGTGCGGCCTCACGGACTGGTCCCTGGCCACCACGTACGGCAAACTGGCCATCTTCATAATAGGGCGTGGGCCGGCGCGTCCAACGGCGGCATCATCGCCGGCCTGGCCGCGTGCGGCGTGATGATCGGCATCGTGTCCACGGCGTCCGACCTGACCGGGCTCCCTCCTATCTTCCCCAACCTGCAATGGAGATGTATAGAAAGATGAGAGGAGAGGTACTTCTCAGATGCGAAATCCAGGAGGCAGAGTAGCCGGGCGTGGCGAGAGAAGGGAGGGAGAGGGCCGCCGGCGACCGGCCGCTTGGGAGAAAGCGCAGCGGCGGCGGGGAGAGAGAATCGACCTGGGCCGCCGCCGCCTAGGTCGTCGCCTCGCGTCCGTGCGAGCGGCGAGCAGCGAGAAGAGCGACAAGGAATATCTGTTCGCTGCGGGATGGAGTCTGCGTGACGCGAATATCTTTCCAATCTCCAGGGTTCGGGTGGAGATTGACTCGGGCCTCGTTTTGCCTGCGCGACGCTTTCGTGGATATTCAGCGCGAATGTCTCCAGCGAATATCCAGTACATCCAAACAACGACATTCGCTATATTCGCGTCCGAATATCCCGAATATCCAATATCGACCCCCCAATATAGACATCCAAACGAGGCATAAGTGATTTATTACCGAACCACCTTCTTGCAACTTGTGCGTGAACAACTTCATCTTCACATGCATCTTGCTGGTGAGATCTTTGGACATGCAGATCGACTCCAGCTTAGCCCACAGTGCCGCTGCGGTTTTCTCCTGGAGTACTTCTTGCAGAATATCATTAGATAGATGAAGTTGAATAAGCGATAAAGCCTTACGGTCTTTCCGCTTCTCATCGGCGGTCCATGCCGCCGCATCCTTGTCGCCGAATTTCTCCAGCGCCTCGTCAAGATCATTGGACTGTGCGAGGATCGCACGCATCTTGACCTGCCACAGTGAAAATCTCGTCTTGTAGTCCAGCGCCGGTAGATCGAACTTCATCGATGCCATCCAAAACCCTAATCTGAAAACAGATCTGAAACAGGGCTCTGATACCACTTGTTGTAAACGATAGCAAAGAAACGACGAAGAGCGGAACGATCAAACCAAAGGGGACACGAGATTTAACGTGGAAAACCTCTCCAAACAAAGGAGAGGAAAAAACCACGGGCGCCAGCCAGCAATACTTCACTATATCGGGTGAGGTTACAAACGCCGTGGGTTTACAATGTGTGGCTTACCCCAAAACGGCGGCTTACAAGAGGAATAAATAGAAGCATCAAACCCTAGGTCGGCTGCAGTCCAACCCGGAATCAATCCCACCTCGGCGGTAGTACCGCTTAACCCAGCGGTACTACCGCTGGGGTGGGCTGGTTCGTCTCTTCCCACCTCAGCGGTACCGGCGGCGGTACCGCCAGCGGTACCAGTCGGTACCGGACAAACGCGTCAGACGGCCATTCTGGCGGTAGCGGCGGCGGTAGCGGTGGCGGCAGCTCCCGAGCGTAGTACCGCTTAACCCAGCGGTACTACCGCTGGAATTTGGAACATCATAAAACAACAGCATGAACGCCGAGCGTGCGGAAATACACTCGGCATTACCTGGCACTCGATAACTAAGGTGTTATGCCGAGGGCACTCGGCAAATCTAGAGCTCATGCTGAGTGTGTGCCCTAATGACACTCGGCAAATCGGTGCATACGTTCAACGCAACTAGCGAAATTTTGACTGTGTTGTGTATATTGCTGAGTGCTACGTCATGAAAACTCCGCTAACACCTTGTGTTAATATTTCCTGAGTGTTTTCTTACTAAATATTTTCTAACAATAATGTCAAAAAAGGAGTTTTTTCATTTTCTAAGTTTCAAAAATATGTTTTTGTAAGGTAAGTGCAAAATGGCACCTCACGAATTTTCATACAAAGTAGACTATGTTGGATGGCCAATTCCGATTTTTTTTTCCGCATTCTACCCACTTTCCCCCATTTAATGAGTTTCAGCCAATTTCTAAAAAATAATTTAAATTTCAACTACAAGTGTTCTCTAGTTTTGGTCTTAGAAATTGAGTTAATAGCACCAGCGTCACACAACTCGATGTCAATGTGCACTTAAGTCACACTTCTCCAGAATGTGATTATTTGGTCACACAACTCGACAAGTGCGTGCACGCAGGTCACTGGCCCCACTTGTCAGTCCGTTTTGGACGGTAAAATTTCAGAAAACCCCCTGGAGTAATATTAATTTCAGCGGTCACACAACTCGTCGTCGATGTGCACTTAAGTCACACTTCTCCAGAATGTGATTATTTGGTCACACAACTCGACAAGTGCGTGCACGCAGGTCACTGGCCCCACTTGTCAGTCCGTTTTGGACGGTAAAATTTCAGAAAACCCCCTGGAGTAATATTATTTTTTTGTGAAATTAATATTACTCCAGGGGGTTTTCTGAAATTTTACCGTCCAAAACGGACTGACAAGTGGGGCCAGTGACCTGCGTGCACGCACTTGTCGAGTTGTGTGACCAAATAATCACATTCTGGAGAAGTGTGACTTAAGTGCACATTGACATCGAGTTGTGTGACCGCGGTGCCATTAACTCTTAGAAATTGCCACAAATCATTTTATGGTACCCAATTAGGATTGTATGCAATAGGTGCAAAGAAATTGAAAGTCAAGCATGGCGGGCCCACCTTGCCAGGATTTTGTCGTGCTTTGACCAGTCTACATGATGGAGAGACTCGCCTTTGTAGAGAGCCCATACTGACACACGATAAAGGGCTGGCAGGTGGGCCCACCATGTTAGAGCTTCGCCAAGACTGCACACACGACCAAGTAGGTGACTTCACCATGTCATTTTTTGAGAAAAAAAAATACTCGAAGGCATCTTAATATGATATTTATCAAGGAAAACAACAGGTATAAAGGAGATACAACTCGACGCAACACAACCAGTACAAATAAAAATACACTGTCTTCCGATTGTTTCACGGTTGCCGGAGCTTTAAACGTACACTGAACAAGCAGCAAAAGACCGGGTCACATGCAAACGACCTCAGCAACCAAGGGTTTGAATACCACAATAGCCAAACAACGAGATCGAATAAACGCAGATGGAACATCGCCTAGGGATACACCCCAAGTAGCAGCACAGGTTTGCAACCTTCCCCCACCAATCCAGATGGTTGGAGAAACCAGACTTTACCATAGACCTAAATGAACAAAGAGATCAAAGATGTCCTACTATAGACCAGCGAACATATTTGAGAGCGAATAATATGCATACATTTTACATATTGGCATATTGCGGCATTCTCGTGTCGTCGAAACTCAAACCATATGACTATGATATATCCCTCGGTACAGTCGTACAAAACTTTTTAACTAGGGGAACAGGAAAAAACGTTGTTTACTCCATCCAAGACGGCGTAATATCTGAGGCCCAATTCTGCAAAGCGAACACCGTGCATGGAGCTGCGTCCGGCGGCTCCGGTTTACCCGTCGTGACATTGCACCGCATCGACGTCGGCCTGGCCGAGCGATCGTCTCCCCGGAATAGCTTCACGTCAACCGCGAGCTCAACCGAACCGGCACGCCGCTCCCCTGCCATCTGGTCCCTGAGCAGCCTAGGCAACTCGATGCCATCGTCGGCCCATGCCACGACCGTCACCTCCCGCGCATCCATGGCACCGACGCAGAAGCGCGGCGTGCGGCCCCACGCGACGGTGACGCCGGCGTACAGCACAGCCGCCTCGCCTTGGCGGTAGCATCTGTCCTTGTGTCGCCTGTTAATGGCGTGTAGCGTGATGTTGAAGGCGGTAGTGGTACCGGAGATGGGCGCGGCTGGAACCGTGGTGTCGGGATTCCTGACGTCCGTGAGCTGAACGGAGAACTTGGGAGGCAAGCCGTTGACGCCAAGATGCAGGATACCGAAAGGTATACAGCCCAGCCAAAGGGGCATCAAGATCAAGGTTGCTGCCCTATTTAGGTCCTCGCGAAGGGAATACAGATTTCGAGCCTTCATGGCGCACTTGGTGATGAAGGCTTGGCGGTGATGATGGCCTTTTTTCCCCCATACGCCGCCTGTTTGTACATAAATAGAGATAGGCTTATTACCTAGTAATCCGCCTGGGAACCACCTAGCATACATCTGCGTTTTGTTTCGTTCAAACGAATATCTCCTACAATCCCGTGTTATACTGAAGGACTTCGTTGAGTTGCCGGCCGAGAAGCTCCAAGGTTCGTGAGGGGAGAAGGGCTCTGACCTAAAGGATTCTCAGCCGCCTCTTCCACCTGCGCCCCTCTAATCTAAAGCCCTCCCGCATCGGTCTTACGGTTTGTGGCAGTGAGTCTTGTTTTGTTACAGAGCTCAAGCACTGGGACAACATGGCTGACAAACAAGTCGCCGCGGAACCAACTGACGTCATCCTCGACCCACGGGAAGAAGCAATCGTAAGAGCCCGCCATGCTATCCCTTCTGTATTCTTCGCGGCGATGTTAGTGGTTATGTTCGTTGCCCTCATGTCCTCGCCCACGACGGAAGATGGCGTGTTCACCATGGAGCTCGCCGCCTTCACGGGCTGAACGCTACTGCTGTTGGCCCCACGGTTTCTCCCGCGTTCACGCTCAAGGTGCGCGTCGAGAACCCCTCCGTCGTGCAGCCGTGGTGCTCCAACGGCGGAGAGGTGGTCGCCTCCTACTCGGGCGTCGCCCTCGCATGGGGCCAAGTGCCGGCCTTCTGCGTGCGGAGGAACGCGGCGTCAGAGCTGACCGTGCTGCCGTGGGGGTGGGAGGTTGGCCTGTCCGAGGATTTGCGGCGACGTCTCGTGTCAGAATGGCGCACGGGCACAGCTCAGCTTTCGGTAGAGATGAGGTTGTTCAGCCCTGATTCCTGGTCGCACACAGAAAGAAGCCGTTTTAGATCCTTTTACCAGTTCGAGCCTATCACTATGCTCACACATGTCGATCAGGGCCAGATTTTACATCGGATCAGGACCACAAATACATTTATTTATTTAGGCTATTTTCTTTCTAGAGCAGACAATGTACTTCGGATCTGTAGTCCTGGATTGGGAGATATATCCACAACCTGTAGGGAAAAGAAAATATTTCATGTTAGAGCATCTTCAATAGATGACGTAAATAGGGTACTTTGGTTTGAGGGCAGCACATTTTGGTTTTAGGGAATCATAATATGGGTTAAAGGGC
Organism: Poa pratensis; assembly: GCA_947311845.1. NCBI lineage: Eukaryota > Viridiplantae > Streptophyta > Magnoliopsida > Poales > Poaceae > Poa > Poa pratensis. Next base: position 47,705,564 of record CAMZMU010000039.1, read on the forward strand.
ACCAAAAACTGTTTTGCTCCGACAGATGATGTATTTTAGGGCACCATATTTTTTTTTTGAGCTACGTTGCCCTAAAATGGTGCCTACATTGCCCTAAAATAGATCCGACGATGGTGAGGGAGGAAGGTCCATTTGACCGTCGCCAGGTGCCGACCTTGACAGAGGTCGTCGGAGACTGAGGAAAGGCAGTGACGACCAAATAGGGCGGCGGAAGTGGTCGGAGAAGCGCAGAGGAGGCCGGAGAGGTGGATGTGAGGCCGAGTGAGGGGGAGGGGGAGCACGAGGAAGACACCGGATAGGTTGACGGCTGCCCGCGTATGGGTGGGCAGCTAGAATCGAGCGGCGAGCGGATGGCGGGCATCAACCTCGACCGCGGAGGGCTACGGTGAAATCGAAATCGGCCCCGAAGGACGGCAAGGGTGGTTGCAGAGCGGGGTGGGGGCGGAGCGGCCGGGGGTCGAGCGGGGGTGGGGGCTGAGCGGCGGGGGGTCAACCCCGGCCGCGGAGGGCTGCGGTGAAATCGAAATCGGCCACGGAGGACGGAGGGGTCAGTGCAGAGCGGGGGGAGGGGGTGTGAGGCGGAGCGGCGGTAGTGGGAGGAGAGAGGAAACTTCAGGTCGGCAGTTTGCCTGCGGGCGCCAACAAACTGAGCTTTTGGGCAGCCCTATTAATTGAGGATGTATATGCATCACCAAAGCTAAAAGTTTAGGCATGCCCCAAAAAATTATATCACCATTTAGGGATACATCATTTTTTAGAGCTGTGTTTTTCCTGTTTGTGATGTAAAGATGCTCTTATGGGGCACGTTTGAACTCATAAATTAGAACTATGCTTATAAATGCTTCAGTGATATCATTATGCAAATTTTAGGATGCCATTCAATCCTTGCAAACACGATGGCGTGCTTTAATCTTTTCACTCACCCCTACGAACGCACGCACGCACAACCTACCCTTATAAGCACCTTCGAAAGAATGAGTCGGCGGGTCAAGTTTTGAGATTGACAAAGTCATCACAGACGTCTCGCTATCGATGGGAACATCACCTCCCACTGAAGAATATTCCGCCTTAAATGAGAAACACCAGCGTTAAACCTAGGATTTGAACTCTGGTGGGCTAGGAGTAAAATCACTCGCCTAACCATCTTGCCACATGCAAGTTCTCGGCACGCTTTAATCTCGACACACATCAACAACAATTGCACAATGAGCGGCTCATGGTTTGAAAACGAATAATATGCGTGCATGTTACCTGTTGCGGCATCCTCGTGTCATTGAAACTACCATATCACTATAATCAGCCAAAACGTTTTAACCACGACGACAAGAAAAAACATTAATTGTTAGAAATCAGTGCATCCAGGATCAGAGGATAAAAAACTGCTAATTCGTACAAAGCCATCGAGCCAGCCCAACCAGAAACTAGAGTTGTGTGCATTATATATGCACTGCAAGTAATCGACCCGGATCATTCAATATAACGGTATGAACACGATACCAAGGCAAACCCATGGAAATACCCCTTTAGCTAAGAAAAATAGACATGATGTCGCTTTATTTTATCGCATGGAGAAGGCTAGCCATATTCTATGTATCTAACCCTTCTAGGGGATTCCGTGTCAAAATGCGTTAATATTTATTTCATTTCATTAAAAATAAGAAGCCCATTCTGTTCATAAGTAGAAAGAGAAGCAGATCTATTCTATACTCGATAAGTGCCAATATGCAATGGGTAACTTGCCCAATTTGGAAAAAAAAAACGAAGAATAGATCCCTACCCCTCGGGCAATATCTGAGGCCCAATTCTGCAAAGCGAGCACCATGCATGGAGCTGCGTCTGGCGGCTCCGGTCCACCCGTCGTGACCTTGCATCGCATCCACATCTGCATGGCCAAGCCGTCGTCTCCCCGGAACAGCCTCACGTCGACCGCGAGCTCCACGAAACCGGCACACCACTCCCCTGCCGACTGGTCTTCGAGCAGCCTAGGAAACTCCATGCCGTCTTCGGCCCATGCCACGACCGTCACGTCCCGCGCATCCATCCCACCGGCGCAGAAGTGCAGCGTGCCGCCCCACGCGACGGTCAGACCGGCGTACATTACAAGTGCACAACCGCCTCGCCTTGGCGGTAGCATCTCTCCTCGTGGCGCCTGTTAATGGCGTGTAGCGTGATGTTGAAGGTGGTGCCGGAGATGGGCACGGCTGGAACCATGGGGTCGGGATTCCTGACGTCCGTGAGCTGAACGGAGAACTTGGGAGGCAAGCCGTTCACGCCAAAATGCACGATACCGAGAGGTATGTAGGCCAGCCAAAGCGGCAGAAAAATCAGGGTTGCTGCCCTGTTTAGGTCATCACGAAGGGAATACTGATTTCCAGCCTTCATGGCGCACTTGATTTGATGACAAAGGCTTCGCGGTGATGACCTTCCCCCCCCCCACGCGCCGCCTGTTGCATAAGGGCTTGTTTGATTTGTAGGGTAGGAAAGACATAGGAATAGGAAATGTATAGGATTGCTATGTCATGCACATTCCAATCCTATAGGATTTGGTTTGTACCAAAGTTGGTTTGATTCCACCAAAGGAATTGTAAAAAGAGTTTGGAGTAGATGTTACAATTCCTATGGAAAGTAGTACAAAGATTTCTATGGAAAGCATTCCTATAGAAACTAATCCTATGAATCAAACCACTAGCAAAGGAAAAATTCCTATGGGATAAATTCCTACAAGAATCCTATGGAGTTCTTTTGAATCAAACAAACCCTAGATATTGAGGGATAAGCTTACCTAGAAGTAGTCCGCCTGGGAACCGTCACCTAGCTCAGCCTGTGAATGGTGCGGGTTGTGCTTCGGGCTCAAATTGTTTGGGCTGAACGGGTGAAAATGATTTCGTGGGCTGGAGCGGTGCGGACTTAAGAGAAAAGCGCGCTGGGGCGGTGCGGTTCGGTGTCTGAAAAACAAACACGAACGGGCTGAACCCGTGGGTTTGGACCCGCAACAAGCATTCGGGGCCTCGTCGCCTCCTTCCATGATTCCCCTTCTTCCGCCGCCGCCGACGCGTAGCCTCCCGCCGGCGTCGGTCTGCAGCAGCAGCACAGACCAGCGCCGTCCAGGAGTACGTGCCGCCGTTCCGGTGTGCGTCGGCGAGGAGGGCGGGCCCGTGGAGCGGCTCGCCGTGCGCGCGGACCTTCTCGGCCGGCCGGCCTTCGCGGCGCCGCCCAGGAGTACGGGTACGGCCATCCTGGGGCCCTCCGCATCCTCTGCACCGTCGCCGACTTCCGCCGCCTCCTCGTCCGCCTCTCCGATGACCCCTGCGCTGCCCTCCCGGCCCTTCTCACCAAGGTAAGCCTCACCTTCAGAACTGATGTACTTCTTGGTCGTTGAACTGCGTGGACCTTCTAGTTGGTTATAATTCTAGTTGGCATAGAAATGTAAGCTAGATGCAGTACTAAACTTCAGAACCTAGTTAAACAGAGACATTGAGCAAGGCTGCATACTTCCATATAAAGGAGTTTGCTTGTATATTTCGCCCCTGACTGTCCTAGTTTTTCTATACTAATTCTTTTTCTTTTTCTTTATTTTGATCAACTGCAGGTTTTGTTGAACTAGCGCCAGTAATGCTTGCAATTCACATGAGCTGAAGATGCCTTTGGCTAATTGATAATTTATTCCTTGTGTTATTTTCCCAAGAGATTATGTCTTGTTCTCAACTTCTCAACACTAGGAGTTTGTTCGGTTAAGCAAGGTCCGAGATTGTGTCTTGTTTCCAACAGATTTCGTCTATCCAATTATTATTCTGTTTCTTGTTAAAACTGGAGTCTAGTTTGATAATTTAGCAAACTAGAAGTAGAGTACTCCCCCCAACTTCTAGTTGGTTATTATTCTGTTTCTTGTTAAAACCTTGTATTCCGTTATGCAGAAGCAAACTGAATTTTTGTTCTGCTCATACTGAAGATGAGCAGAACATGTGGTGTCGCCAAGTACAATGCTTTGGTGTATTAACAATTTCGGAGAAGCTCATGTACTGCTATGTATGTTCTGACATGTACTTTATTCAATGTCAACTAGGCTTGCTAACATGTCCGGCAATATTTATGAGAGCTCTGGGACTGGTGATGCTATGGATGCACCTTCTGATGAGGCAGTGAATTATCCTTTTTATAATCTGTACTGTGGTTTCGCCATGCAGGTCAATGGCCATCACAAATCTTGAAGAGAGTGTACTGGCAGAGAATTTTGATGTCAAGTGGCTGTGTTTTGGTTACAAATGGTTGGACGCAAAATATGACAAGAATTCATATTCCAAATTTAGTTCTGCACCATTGCATTTTCTGTAACATCTTCTGTGGCTGCATGCTATGGTGCGCGCTTGAAATATGACCAGAATTGATGTATTATTACTTTGAATGGTTGGACGCGAAATATGACCAGACTTGTTATTAAGTGTGATATGGTCAATCTAATTCTGAACTTGTAATATAGTTTTCCAGAAGTTTTTTGTGATTTTCGTGGTATTATTATTTGTTGTATAATTCATGATCATTATTTTCACATGATCGGGTGCATATTTCACATACTACCTCCGATCCATATTAGTGGGCACAACTTTGTCTAGATACACATGTATCTAGTCTAAATACTTAACTAGATACATATGAATTTAGACAAAGCTATGCCCACTAATATGGATCGGAGGGAGTATATCATTTTTCATTTTTTTGAATTTATATTGGCAAATCTAACTCCAACGATTAGCAGTAATCTACATATATCAGTTACTAAAACGATTCCCAGCGTGAACGATTACCTTACTAGCTAGTATAGCAAGCTAGTAGCAGTCAGCCACCAACGACCAATGCACCCGCGGGTTCAGTCCGTAATTTGCATGCGGTGTGGTGTGGAGCGGCCGGAGTCTAGGGCATCTCCAGCCGCCCCTGGGCCCAAAAAAGCGTCGAAATGGTCTGGGAGCGCCGTTTTTCACCCAGTCGGGCCCCCCCCCGGAGTCTAAATAGCGTCGGATCGACGGAAAATTGCGCCGGTGCTCCCAGGCCAAACCCAGCCCACCGGGTTCGGCCTGGGGGCGAAATGGCGCGAAAAGGAATGTGGGCCAGAGCTGTCAGCGAGATAGGCGAAATGTCGCGGAATCACGGGCGGAAAAACGCTTTGTCGTCATCTCCTCGGCTCCCGCGCTGGTCAAAAGCCTGTCGGAGTAATGGCCGTGGACTGCCGCGCCGTTCAGCGGCGGCCGACGCGTCCAGTCGGTTGCCACGCGCCTATTTATTCCCCCCCATCTCGCCGTGGCAAGGCACACCATTCTCCATCTCTCCATCTCTCTCCTTCCCCCGAGCAACAGCAATGCCCGAGTGATACCCCGGAGACGAAGCTGCGGCGAACGGCTTCGGCCGGCGTTTCCTGCACCCGGAGGAGGCCCGCATGTTGTACGAGGCCGGGTACCCTACGCCGCCGGACATGCGGGTCCCCGGCGACTGGCGCCTGAGCGCCGGAGGCGTCCCCGTTCCGCCGCCGCCAGAAGGAGCGGATCGCGTCTACGCGATCCAGGACGTCCTCGCCGGGCTCTCCAAAGAGCAGGCGGCGGACCCGCGCTGGGATCCGGCGAACTCCGCCTTCTGGACGGCATACTTCCAAGAGCGCCACCGCCGCGTCTACGCGATCTAGGACGTCCTCGCCGGGCTCTCCGAAGAGCAGGCGGCGGACCCGCGCTGGGATCCGGCGAACTCCGCCTTCTGGACGGCATACTTCCAAGAGCGCCTCGGCGCCACTTCACCTCCTGGCTGCCCAGGAGGATGGGGACGGTGTCTTCGTCGTCTTCCTCTGGCCCGCTCTCCAGCGGGTCCCCGCACACGCCGGCGCTCGCTCGGGTCAAGCCCGAGCCGGAGGACACGCCGCGCGGCGTCGTCCTCAACTCCGGGCGCCGCGTCCGGTCGCCGCCAAGAAGGCCCAGCGGCGGGATTCGCATCAACGAGCCGCGCCGCGCACCGTCGCCGCCCCGAGGCCACCTTCGCCTCGTCAGGCCCAAGAAGGAGCCTGGCACCGGCGGCGCCACCTCCAAGAAGAAGAAGGCGGCGGTGGAGTGGGTGGCGCCACCGGAGTACGTCCGGGCGGCCATCAAGGCGGAGGCGCCGGACGACGACGAGGAATTCCCCGGCGAGCAGAACGCCGTCACCGCTTCCATGCAGGACGTCGCGCCGCCCATGGTCGCCGCCGAGGAGTGATCGGACGAGTTCATCTTCGAATGGTCGCGCAACCAGCACGCCCAGGAGGAGATTGCGCTCCAGCAGCGCCTTCTCGACGAGGCAGCGGCCAACCGCCGTCGCGCCGCCGCACACCGGCCTCCTACGCCCCCTCGTCAGGCGAGCGGCGAGGTGATCGTCCTCGACGACAGCGACGACGACGGCGCGTGGTTCGGCGGCGGCACCAACAACAACGAGGCCGGTCCGAGCCACTTCGGCGGCGGCGCGCCACCGAGCGACGACGACGGCGACTACACGGCGTTCTACAGCCAGCTGGGCATGTAGATCGCCGTGGTTTAGTTTATGTTTAAGTTTTCAGTTTATATTATGTAATGAACAATGCGAAATTCGCCTATATAGTATGAATTTCGCCTAAGTTTAACGAATTTCGCTTATGTTTGATGAATTTCGCCTAATTGTTTTTTTTTTGAATTTTTTGGCCCAATTCTGGGTTTGGGCACGGCTGGGAAATCGCTGAACCCATGGCGTCAAATAGCGCCGGCGTCCCCCCAGACCGTTCAAAAAGGCGCCGTTTTTTCGGCCGAGGGGCCGAGGCTGGAGATGCCCTGACATGCGGTGTGGTGCGGTGTGGTTTAAGGAATCAATTTTTTGGCGCGGTGTGGGCCGGGAAAAGAAGTCAACGTTATTAGGTGCGGGCTGGAATTGGTGCGGGCTTTGCCCCATTCCCAGGCTGACACCTAGCATATCTATCCACGTTTTGTTTCGTTCAAACGAATATCTCCTACAATCCCGTCATCCCGTGTGTTATACTGAAGGCTTTCGTTGAGTTACCGGCCGAGAAGCTCCAAGGTTTCCGAGGGGGAAGGGCTCTGAGTCTCTGACCTAAAGGATTCGCAGCCGCCTCTTCCACCTGCGCCCCTCTGATCTAAAGCCCTCCCGTCGGTCGCTGTTAGCTTTCCCCTCGTTAGGATCTTCTTACTGTCACTGAGCCTTGTTTTGTTACAGAGCTCAAGCACCGGGATAACATGGCTGACAACGAAGTCGCTCCTGAACCGACTGACGTCATCCTCAACCCCTGGGAAGAAGCACTCTTAAGAGCCCGCAGTGTTATCAGTGGGGTATGCTTGGCCGCCATGTTACTGGTTATGTTCATTGCCCTCGCGGGCGAGCCCACGACCGAAGATGCCGTGTTCACCATGAAGCTCGCCGCCTTCACGGGGCTCAATGCTACCGTTGGCCCCACGGTCTCTCCCGCGTTCACGCTCAAGGTGCGCGTCAAGAACCCCTCCGCCGTGCAGCGGTTGTGCTCCGACGGCGGAGAGGTAATCGTCTCCTACTCGGACGTTGCCCTCGCATGGGGCCAAGTGCCAGCCTTCTGTGTGCGAAGGGGCGCGACGTCGGAGCTCACCGTGCTGCCCTGGGGGTGGGAGGTTGGCCTGTCCGACGATCTGCGGCGACGTCTCGTGGCGGAGTGGCGGACGGGCACAGCTCAGCTTTCGGTAGACATGAGGTTGTTCAGCCCTGATTGCTTGACGCACACAGAAAGAAGCCGTTTTAGATCCTTTTACCGCTTCGAGCATATGCTCAAAGATGTCGATCAGGGCCAGATTGGTTAAAGCTTGCAATACATCGGATTAGGACCAAAATATATTTGATTTATTTAAGCTATTTTCTTTCTGGAGCAGACAATGTACATCGGATCTGTTTGTCCTGGATTGAGAGATATATCAACCGCCTGTAGGAAGAGAAAAGATTATATTCACGTTATGGGGCTAGTTTGAACTCGTCAATGAAAAGTACACATACATGTTCATGCTTCATATATCATTCTGCAAATTTTAGGATGTCATTCAATCCTTGCAAACATGATGGCATGCCTTAATCATTATATGACTCTGAATAAACGAATGACATACCTCAGGGTCCTCAAAATCTCCAGCATAATGGAAGTAAGCACCAACTATCCAAGCATGATCAGCATCACCAGTCGATGTCCAGATAGATATAGCTTTTGTCCAAAAGCAGCGATTCGAAAAACTGTATCCAGAGTCAAAATTAGTGTTTAGTACTGTACCTATTAAGAAAGAGAATACATCATGATTTTAATGCTGGTTCTTACCTCATGATAGCTAATCCAGACGGTTTAAGTATTCGGCGCATCTCCTTAAATACATCCATTGGTTTATTCAAGTAGTCTACACTAACCTAGAAGCAAAGAAAAAAAAGGGAAGTTATTAGCAAGCGAATATGGAATTGCGTAGAGACCCAAAACTACAATTAGTAATGTGTGGTACGTCCTACAAAAGATGTGCATACCACGTTGGTTATAACATCGAAAGTGTTATCATCGAAAGGAAGCTTTGGGTTCACATTGAGATCTTGCACAACATACTCTGTCAAAACCTATTATCAGAAGACAACAATGAGTGTATCAGCCGAAAAGGAAGCAAGTAAGATATGTCATAATACAAAGAGCCATTTCTAGCTGAGTACAACATGTAAAGTGTCATGTTTAGAACACTTTGCCCTAGCACTAATGGAGCCACCAACAAAACTCTATTGTTAGTGTGCATCCTCGAAGTATTGATTAGGTCCTGATATCGTGTTGGCGCAGATGTAGTGTCTAATTGGCATCTTCTTGATATTAATCCATTCCCTTTCTCGAAAATATATTTGCGGTGAAAAGAAATGTAGATTCTAGTAGAATTAGCTATGAAGGAAATAGAGCTAGTAGATCATATGCAATCAGTGTACTTCAGTTTGATCTAAAAATCACTGTACTTCAGTTATAGACACGAACTAATGGAGCTGACTACTAAATCTCCTATTTCTCCTATAACCACCTGAAGAGGTCTCATTTTCTAAACAATCATTTCTTTCTGAGTGGAGATTTTTTAATCGGATGGAGCACTAGACCTCGGGAGCCAAAAACAGTTTTCGTTTCTTATGGAGCAATATAGAATTATAGATACATGTTTTAGCCCCCTTAAGTCATATGGCTACTACCTCAAATCAGGCAAATCAAAATCTAACATAATTCAACGAATGAGTCAATTATTGCTGAAACAAATTGTTGCTCGGTCCATAATGGTGGATGCTGCTATCAGCTTATACTGAAAAAACGTTAGCAGAAGAAATGTACAAATCACACTACTTTAATCTGGAAGCAGTACCGGATTCTTTTTCAGCTCGTCTTCATTCAGACCCATCCCAGCAATCTTCTCTTGCTTGTACCCGGGTGGGTAATGGCTCACCTACATAAGATGGAAACCAGTAAGCAACATCACAAGAAAACACTAAGAAGAAATTGTTCACTTGCAAAAAATCAAAATTCATACCCAGCTACTGCACATGTCCAGGATGGCCACACCGGGGGTGTTGCTCGGAGGAAGAACTTGCGAGTAGTACTTTGTGAGAGCCCTGATTGCCTGGTCATCAATGTGCGTGACAAAACGGGGAGCTGAGTAGAACTCAGTATCTGACGATCTGCACAGCAAACTAGCATAAACCACTTGCTACCCCGAATCCTGACAATTCTACAGTGATCCGAGCTAGCTACTCACTCGTCGAATCGGCTGAAGTCGTCGGGCTTGAAGGGGAACTCGTCCGGCCACTCCACGTTCTTCAAAATCTGCGAACCACGATGGATAATTAGCGCAATTTAAACACATGCCGACGGGTGCAGGCGTGCAAGGCGCCTAGAACGAAGCAACAGGAATGTGTGACGAGTACGAACCTCTTCGACCGGGGAGACCCCCTGCCTCGGCCGCGCCGCGGCGACGAACGAGCGGGACGGGACGCCGCTGGAGGCCATGAAAGCGAGCTGGTCGACGAAGGCAGCGCCGAGGCCGAGGAAGACGCGCCGCGGCCGCGTGGCCCGCGGTGGCACGGGAGCGCCACGGACGCGTGGGGCGGCGGCGGCGGCACGGGGGGCAAGCGTCCTAGGGCGGGACCTTCTCAGCGCGACGAGGAGGAGGTCGGGGCGTGCCGCGAGGGTGGCCATGGAGACGAGCAGGCGGCGGCGGTTAGGAGGGGAACGGGACGGAACGCTGCCATGTGTAGTGCCCGAGAGCGCGTCGTGGCGCTACGCGCGTCGCAGAGACAACTCTGCCGTGGATTGGGGTTGCTTTGGCTCGCTGCCTTGCCGTGAACGCCTGTCATGTGGGGTTTCTTTGATCCGTTGCGATTACGCCTTTTGTGAGCCAAAACTTGGTCCATTATGAAAATGAATACTCCAGAGTGTAAATTTATGGTTTCAGATCGACTCTTTCTCTCTACGAACAATTAGAAGGGATGAACAGGAAAGATTGGAGAAAGAAGATCTAAGAGGGATCTATGGAGAATGTAGTCATAAATCAACATGTGGGGTCTCAATGGAGGAGAACTTTCCTGTTCATCCTAATGCATAGGCAAGATCTCATCCTTCGGCGAATCTAGGGGCTCAGAAGAGTGCTCCCTACGACGGGAAATCGGGGTCCAAAGACTCTCTTCGACGACGTGGACATGGGGAGGCGATCCGACAAGAGAGATGCAGAAGAATATATGCCCTCCTCAACGAGTCAAGCTCTCGCTCATAACTAAATCATCCTGCGGCACTCATTGCATGAGCTCATAGGGCAAGATGAAGAGAAGGAGAAAGGCTAAAGAGATCGTCAACTTAAGGCGACACAATAGTCCATCCGTAAGTAAAACAATCAATCCAGCGTATTGTTCCATTCCGTTTCTACTAAATAAGCGACAACTAATATGGAGCGGTGGGAGCAGAAGGAAGGCTTTCACCGGCTGACACGGGCGAGTCTGCTGCCACCCTGTCGTCGTCGCCGTTGTCGATGCAGACTGGTCGGCGTAGCCTGTGTGGTAGGCGGCAATGGGCCTTCCCTCTTCGAGTAGGACACGGTGGCTCATCACTCGTCTGGACCTCGGGTTGTCTCGACGGCCGTTCAGCCCGGGTGGCGGTGGATCATGCGCGCAATGCAGTGCCTCGGGTTTCGTTCGGTGGATGACAGCCGTGCCAACAAGCATGTAAGAGCAGCTTCACTATATGACTTATTTTAGGGCACCACTTTTTTGGTTTTAGGGCACGGAATTTTGATTTGCTCCAGCAGATGATGTATTTTATGGCACCCAATTGGATATGCTCCGGCAGATGATGTAAAACAGGGCACGCAATAGTAGAAAGATTGCATATTTCAAGTTTGCAAACTACAAATTTGAACTAAAACATGCAAATTTAACTGAAATTCGTCGATTTCCACTAGTACCCATACTACACATCGTCAATTTCTACTACTTCTAAAATTCGTCGTTGGTGGAGTAGTCGCTCCAATCGAACAACGATGAGGAGGACGACACCACCACCGTCGAGGGGCCAATCGAGTTGGTCTCCTTCTTCATCGTCATCGAGGGGCCGTCCTCGTCGGTGGTCTTCTTCTTCTTCGCCGCCGCCGCCGCGTCCCTCGCCCAATAGAACTTGTGCTCCGGGTGCGCTTCACGCAGCTTTGTCATGGCGAGTTCATCGGCTTGCCAGATGGCGAGTAGCCGCTCGGCGCGGCGGTGCTGCCTCTATAGTCTACTCCTCGGCGGTGACGAGCCGCAGCGGCGGCGCGAGCCACAGAGCATCCTCCTTGGTCTTGCCCGGGAAGTTGAGCTTGGAGCGCGGTCGAGCAAACCTCCACACGGCAGCGTCGTAGGCACGGGCGGCCTCCTCTGGCGAGTCGAAGGTGCTGAGCCACACGCGGTGTCTGCCGGTGCAGATCTCCGCCGTGTACCGGCCGAACGACCGCAGACGGACGCCGCAGAAGCCCGTGCTGCTGAAATCTTGTAGTGTAAATTTTATTTAAAAAAAGAGAAATCTTATACTGTAAATCTCATAGGAAAAAAGCATGAGGTATATGAAAAAATTCTTCACCACAACCAAAAACTATAGTATTCAATTACAGATGCCATCAATCATATGGATTTCCTATCACATTCTATGAATCAAAGGAGACCTACTGTTTTGCTACTTGAGCCGAAGGTGAATACAAATGCAGATATGCTGCTGTAGCTCTGAACTGCCGCTTCCACTCTGAGCCGTCCATGGCTACAGGACAACAACCACCCACAAGTTGCAGGGCAATACGTTTTAGCTAGACTTGCTACTTGCTACTTATCCTGACGTGACAGCCGATTAGATCAAAGATCACAAATACTCTAATCAGTAGCTGCTCCATCACGAAACTGCAGAACAACCGGCACAGCATCTCACCTCCCGGATCTGCTCTGTAGTCGCGTACTTGGCTACATTTTCTCCTGTTTTGCACAGGCTGCGTGTACGCCTCGTGCAAGCAAAGACTATGTGCTCCAATCCAACGCATGCAATGCAAGCGCGGCGAGAGGAACATTTCGGTGTAATGGTTGTAGAGTCAGTTCAAGCTGTCGAGCACAAGCTGCTGCTTAGGAAAGCGACCAATACTTTGGAGGCGGAACCATTTAGGTCGGGATCGACAAGGACGCTAAACACATACGATCGAGAAACGATGGGATCGCAGTCGAAAACCGGTGGCTGCAAATTTATTTATATAATTAGAAGGTAGTTTTGTGTGACTGATTTGATTTATCACTCGTAGACCATCGCTTTCTTTCCACAGGTTGTTGTTTTCTCTGGGACACTCAGAGCATCTCCAACCGCACCCCCTATTGTCAGCCCAAACGACCGGACGGTCCGGCACACCCCAAACCCAGCCCATATGTAGGGCGGGTTTGGGGCCGCCCGGACGCGTCCGCCCCCTGGTCGCTGACAGTGCGGTCCCACGCTTGACCGCCCGGCCACGCGGAGTGGATAGCTTGACCGGCGTCGGCATTCATGGCGTACCGGCCACCTCCGACTATAAGTGGAGGTGCCGGAGCAAACCCTAGCTCACACTCAGATTCGCATCCGCCGCCGCTCTCTGCTCCTACACATCCGCCGCTCTCTTTTCCTCCACATCCACCGCTGCCGATCCCCATCCTCCACCTCCTCCACCATGCCTCGCCGGCTTCCCACCACCTGCGCCAAGCTCACGCCGGAGAAGAGGGCGCAGATCTACCGCAAAGCCATGGCGCGTGATGCGGAAGAGGTCGCAGCATTGGCGGCGGAAGCGCAGGCAGGGGTGGAGGCGCAGGCGGCCTCAGAGGTGGAGGCGGCAGAGGCGGCGGATGTCGGTTATGCCATGTTCCACGAGGAGCCCGAAATCGTCGAAATGACGGGTGCGAGGTACCTCCGGCGAATGCAGGCGGACGAAGCGCATCACGTGCAGTCGAAGGCGTCGGCGGACCAATGGAGAGCGCAGGCGGAGGCGGAGCAAGTAAGGATATGGGCGGAGGAGCACGCAAGGGTCAAGGCGGAGTACCGTGCGGCCGAGGAGCAGCTCAAGGCCGAGGCGGCTGACCGCATCCTCATCGGTCAGATGACGAACAGGCTCGGGTTCGTCGAGAAGCAGATCGAAGCGGAGGCGGCGATTCGTGAAGGCCAACGCTACGAGGGAGATCCGTCCAGATCTGCCTCGCTCTTCTCCGACACCGACGAGCAGGGTTCTTCTCCGGCTCCTCCCCCCGGTGCGGCACAGGGCGCCTCCGGCTCTGACTCCGGTGCAGCAACGGTCATCGTCCTATCCGATGACGAGTATAATATGGCAGCTATCTTTGTGGAAGTAGCGTGGTGGCAGTAAGTGCACGTAGGGTAGCAATATGTGCATGTTGCATGCTTTTGTAGTAATTTGGTATCTAAATTTGAGGTATGTGGTTGTAGTAGCTTGTTTTTATGAGCTGGCGTCCGCGGACAGGTTGGGAGCCGGATATGGGGGTTGTGACTTGAGATGCTCTCACACTTGCATTTGTTTACCTATCGGGAGTGATCAGCAAAGAGACTTTCTTCCCGCAAAGAAATTGCCGCGGTACTCTTATAAGACTTGACTATGATTTGCATATTGCAATTTACGTCATCTAATCGTAACCAGCAACCTAAAGTAAAAGCCCCACCAACAAAAGTTCATAAATGTGATCCATCATCCATACGTGTTTGAGGCTTGCAAGGAAGAAGAAGTGGACCAGACCAATGTGCATGATTGGATAATCACATATAGCAGTGACCGCAATGTACGAATTTATGTCTTGCAACATTTTATTTGTAAACTACATTCTTCGGGATTAAACTTCATGTGGAAGTATCATGGAAATAACAGGGAACTAATGATGTGAAATTGTATTTAAGAAAAATATACTTAAGGAAGCCGATATGTCTATATTGGAATACAGTGTATGTGAATATGCTGGAATTATATCCGGGACAGTATAGAGTGGAAAGCCAGATTGTTCATATGTTGGCTATATGAATTGATTAAAGCCTGCGAATTTGAATTATTCAAATTCGGCATGTGACTCACACACGTGTGCTCGTGGGACTACTGCAGATTGAAACTCCTAGATGGTTACTAATGATCGTGATTGGTTTGGTTAACCTGGAGTTTCTGAAATAAATATCTGCGGAACTACGGTTTAAATAAAACCAGAATTAACACTATATATAAAGGTCCCTGATACGTCTAAAACGTATCTATAATTTTTTATGTTCCATGCCTATTATATATTGATTACCACATGTTTATCTTACACTTTATATCATTTTTATGTATTTTCTGGAACTAACCTATTAACAAGATGCCACAGTGTCAGTTCCTGTTTTCTGCTGTCTTTTTGTTTCAGAAAATTTATTCTGCAAATATTATCGGAATCGGACGCCAATTTAACTGATTTATTTCTGGACCGAGACGGAGCAGCAGCTAGGAGGACGGAGCCGGGGGCCACACCAGGCAGGCCGGCGGGCCCACGGCGCGGCCCAGGGTGGGGCCACGCACCTAGGCCGTCGCCCCACCTCGGCTGGCCACCGACGCCGCCCTTTCATCTATAAATTGCATCTAATCGGGAAACCCTAGATACCCGAGCAAAAATCCACGAAAAATTCCGAGGCCGTCGTCTTCAACCCTGGTTCGGGAGGGTTTTTGTAGTTCTTCCCGGCACCTTGCCGGAGGGGAAATCATCACCGGAGGGCTCTACATCACCATGCCTGCCTCCGGAGTGATGCGTGAGTAGTTCTCCACGGGACTACGGGTCCATAGCAGTAGCTAGTTGGTAGTCTCTCCACGTTGTGTTATCATGTTTAGATCTTGTGAGCTGCCTAACATGATCAAGATCATCTTTATGTAATGCTACATGTTGTGTTTGTCGGGATCCGATGAATTGTGAAGTTATGATCAAATTTGTTCATCTATCTATATTATGTTTTATCTATGTTCCTGCATGCTCTCCGTTGTTAGTAGATGCTTTGGCCAAGTAGATGCTAATGACTTCAAGAGAGGGTATTTCTGCTAGATAGTGGGTTCATGCCTCTAGAAGCCCGGGCTTGATAGACAGAAACAACTAAGGCTGTAGATGCGATGTTACCACTAGGGATAAAATAACCGATGCTTAGCTTAAGGGTACTGTTGTTAAGTCTAATGCGTTTGTTTACATTACACACTTTGCTTAATGCTATAATCTGTTGCTTGCAACTTAATACTCATGGGAGACCCGGAAGCTATCTTGTGAGTGGATTATGAGTCATAGATGCAGCTAGTAAGAGGTCTATGTATATTGTTGTAATGCCCAATAGATATAACAATGAACATGTGCTTGTCATATATTGCATTGTCATGCGTTTGCAATTTGTCAATTGTGTAACATCCCAAAATTATTATAAGTATTATTATTCCAAAAATGAGGCCAACAAAAACTTTTGTTAATTTATATGTGTTGATTGTATATTGTTGCTTGTGATAATTATTTCTTGTTGATTTTGTTGGTTGTTAGCTCTAATTAAAAACTTGAAGAAAAGAAAAAAAAAACAAAACAAAAGTAAAAACTAGAAAATCATGTGACATGTGTCACACCATTTCTCCAAGTGAGAAATTCATATTTCCTCAAAACAAAATTCAGAGGGTGATAATATAATCACTCTCAATTTAATTCTATAACTTTCCTCTCAAATAAATATTTCCAAAAATCTCAAATTAAAATCAAAACCTTTCTTTATCTTATTCAAATTTCAAAATGTGCTATGATGCACTTGGCAAATAAATTCCAACACAGCACAACAAATCTTGATAAACATATGTGAAGCAAATTATGAAAATAAATTTCTGAAATTGGAATTTAAATTTGGTTCACACATTTCGTCGAACACCTAGTGGCAGTGCATTGTTCTTCCCCAATCCGAAGATCGATTTGATCGATTTCGACCAAATTGATGCAAATCCGTGGCCATTGGATCCTTCACACTCCACTCATCTCACCGCGCCCGTTGGAGCCAAGAAATCGAGCAGGGAACCGTGCGCCGTGGTCGCCGCCAGGGGACAGCAGCCCCGCGCTCGCCCATGGTCGCCACTGTGGCGACGGAGGTGTCGACGCCGTGGAGCCCAGCCGTGCCCCCCTCTCTCCCTCGCTCTTCTGCTCCAGAGGCACGCCCACATCAGCACCACTGCACCACAGCCGCCCCCATCGCACGCGTCCGTGCTCGACGTCCGCCATGGCCGACCCGTGGACACCGCGGTCGAGCCAGCGCGCCACTGCACCCCACGCTGCGCGGCTGCGTCCAGCCACTCCATAGCTCACCCGCGGCCCCCCAGACAACCTCCGCCGATCTCTCCCACCCTCTGGACACCGCGTGGACGACATGAGCCGAAGCTCGAGCTTATAAGCCACCCGAGCCCTCTCATTTTCTCCACACCGCACCACTCCCTCTCCCTTGCTCCACCTTCCTCGTGCACCGCCAGGAGGGCGGAGCCGTTGCTGCAGCGTGCTGCTGCTGCCCGTGCCATCTCCAAGCTCGGCCGTGCCCGAGGTAGGAGACGACCACGGCCACGCCGTGCTGCTGCTCCTTTCTTCCATCTGACCCCTCTACGCTGTTGCTCGAGCTCACCGCACTCACACGCTCTCTTTTCCCCTCTGTTTCGTGCACAGACTCGCCGTCAGGAGCTCGCCGGCGTTGGTGCCGTAGCCACGGAAGCGGAGCTGCTCACCGCCGTCGACTGGAGCCGTCCCAGGAAGTGCAACTCCTCCAGCGATCTTCCCCAAGCCTCCGCGATCCCTCTGCACCATCTGCACATCCTCCCGAGCCCCTAGGTGAGCGATTCACCGACCTCGCCGTCGCCGGAGCCACGGCGCCGCCCAGAAATGGTCGTCGCCGTTCGTGGCCTCTGTGAGCCGTTAGATCTTTGATCAACGGCAGCGTAACGCTTCGTTTAGATGTATCACTGACCAGTGGGACCCCCTGTCAGATTTTTAAACAATTTAGCGCGCGCGCACCGTTTCAGTTGAGTCACTGACGAGTGGTCAGGTTCTTCAACATTATCCAGAATAGTTAACTTTTCTAATTTAAATCCTTAGAAGAATTTGGTACTGGCATCAACTTCAAAATTCAATATCTCGAGATTTATAAATCCAAATAAATCAAATCCAAATGTTCTGGAAAGCTTATGAAATTGTTTAACCAACCCAAGTGGTTTCATTTCATTTAGATAATAATAAAAGTGTATTATTAAAAATGCACAGAAGGTTTAAAATCTAAACTTGTTTGTTTCTGATACTCTGTTAAGCCAAATAATTCCAAACCAATTTTTTAGCTTGGTACTGTGATCTATTAGCTTCCCTAATTTTGGTAGAATTAATTATGCAATAATAATTGTTTAGTATAAAGTTGAAGTTAGAACACCCTTCTGCACTAAAACAATTAAAGATGCTTAATGTTAACCAAATGAATTAGGACCAATTTTGTTAGATCACATTTAGTCATGGTTAGTTACCCCTAAAAGGATTTAATTTTAGGATCAACAGAACTTAATTGGTAGCTAAAACTTGATTATTAAGTTACTGGATTAAAACAATTATGTAGGGAGTTTGGTAACTCCAATTAATCCAAATCAAATTGTGTTGTCTTCTACACATCAGTAGCTTTCTGTAGAAATTTAGTGTGTATTTTTGTGACCAACAGAACTTGAGTTGTGCAATTAAACATGTTCAACAAGTTTCTGCCATATTTAAGACATAAATAAATAATGGTTAATTCAATTAAATTGAAACCAAATTGTGTTGTTTGATGTGTGCAGTGGCTATTTATAGCATTTAAGATTGTAATGTTGTGATGTTGATTGAGTAGATTAGTGATTGTTTGTATTTGCTTGTTTATTAATTAGACGAGAACGCTGTCGGATTTATCGAGGAAGGGGAATTTGTTGAACCTGAAGATCAAGACCAAGGTCACTTTGTCGAGCAAGGCAAGCTACCCTCTGAGCTTGCAACCCAAATATATGCATCTACTTTGATAACATGATTTACTCTTAAGGCAAAGATTTTCTAAAACCTTTTCAAAAAGTATATGGAAATTATTTTGCCACCCTATGTAGAAGTATAGGATAGTTTATATCAAATTATAGGATGGGAAAAATAAATATTGTTTACTCAAAACTCCTTTGAAATACTTGTGTGGTTATGGAATGCCGAGATGTCGGTGTTGAAGTGGAGAAATGGAGTATGGAGATGTTTATGAAAAATGCACAGTGTGTCCTTGTACTTACGTCAACCAGCCGATACTCTGTGCGACCACATTTACCCACATATGGGAAAAGGGCGTAGTCATATAATTTGCTCATATTAGTATGGGATGCCTCATCGACGGAGATGACTCCGTTATGCATGAGGGGATGGTTTGGTGACCTACCCCTGACCTGGGTCCTCGCTCAAACTCTATGGAAAGATAAGGAGGAGGATTGAAGACTTCACCATGTGGTCGCCGGGAAAACTATGAGTCCTCCCACTTAGATTCCGACGGGCTGGGTTAAGTGTGGATGGAAAGTGTCATATGGGCAGGGTCCTATACTAGCATGAGCAAAGGACAGGCTATGGTCGGTGACTCAACTTCGCATACACCTTGTATGGCGAGACGTGGCTGACACGATGAGTTACCGGATGGGTGTGGGAAAAGCGTGCTACCTCTGCAGAGGGTTAAAACTATTCGAATAGCCGAGTCCTCGGATATGGACAGTTGGAAGGCCCTACTCTGACCTATGTGCAAGTTTTGAAAAGAGTTGAGTTTTAAAAGAAAAATGAAGTGGAGAATGTTTTATACACCTATACCAACGGATCGGTATGAGGTTGTTGGAGAAAGTGGACCATGACGGGCTATGGTCGGAAAAAGGAGGAGTTTTGGAGAAACAGATAAAATGGTGATTTTATTCAAAGATAGTTATAAAATTCTTCTTACCTTTTTCAATAAAGATATAGAGATGTTTTAAATAAATAAAAGTCTAAAATTAAAATAAAACTAGTGCATACTCATGTTGGGGTAGTTTGCGAGTACAATCAAATGTACTCATATTGGTTTCGTCCCTGGCTATTGTCTTAGCCAGACTTCGAGGAGCACTACGCCGAGGAGGAGTATGGCGACTTCTACGCGAACTAGGGATCTCCATAAGTCAGCTGCCTGTCGGGTCGTCGTTAGGATTTGATGTCTACTACGCCGTAGCTTCCGCTGATTATTTTGGTTTGGCCCATGAAGGCACCTATGTAAGACTTGGTCTAAATGACCATTTATGTAAGACTTTAATTCGGTACTGTAATGGATGTAAACTTCGGTATTCAGTTCGGATTATGTGCAACGACAGACTGATCACGGGATCGTTGTGTTAAGCATAATCGGGTATTTCAGACGGCTAGTCCGGGGTCCCCACAAATTGCCCAGCTGTAATTCGTTCACCCAACATGTATGTTTATTTGTCTTATGGAGAGACACCACTAGTGAACTGTGGACCCCGGTCATTTATTCCACACTGATACAAACATCGTTTTCACCACGCTCTACGTTACTTCCAGCTGCTACCTTTGTGTTCATCATCAGATTCTACACCGTACGTTTAATCCTTTGTATTCAGCAAGCTAGCGAGATTGACAACCTTCCTGTTTCGTTGGGGCAAAGTACTTTGATTGTGAGTGTGCAGGTCCACGTCAGTGATCGGGTAACGGCGTCGCTGACACCTTTCTGAAGCTCTTCCAAATCCTACTGGATCTGACAACCTTGGTTTTGTAATCAAGGTAAAACTTTATTGCTGACTACATCATACATTCCACTTGGGGTTTCCCAGCGAACGTGCGTTCCACGTCATCAGTCCCTAACCCCTAGCCTCAAATTGATCATTGTGAGCGGCACCACGGAAAAGGGTCGAGAAATAGGGGTTATACCGTATTGTGCTAAAACCTAATATTGGTATCAGAGCCGAGGTCATGCAGTCGTCCGAAGTCCAATCCGCTGCAAATCTGCCGTCATCGCCACGATGGTCCGCTCGGTTTCGGAGCTTCGCTCCACTGGTCCTCTCCGTGTCGTCGTGTCCCGTCAGATTGCATGGGTCGCCGAAGGAATCGAGATCGGCACCATATTCTGCCGCCGCTGCCTTAATCTGCTGTAAAACTTTGAGCTGCATAAAACCGGTCCTTTGTCGAAAACACTCACCCACCCCCGCGTCGCCCGCGCCTAGCGACTCGGGGGAACCCTAGCCGCCGCCGGCGCCGGGGCTTCGGCCGCCGTCCACCGCACCGCCCCCGCCGGAGGAAGCGACGGCAAAGCCGAGCGCGTCCAAGGATGGTGGCGACGGGGCCATTTTTCCCTTTTTCGCTCGGGATCCACCACGCAGGCGTGGCGTGGATGGCGGGCTCGTCGGGCGGCTGGCGCGATGCTTGCCGGCGCGGAGTCTGCCGGCGCGGTGCTTGCTGGCGTAGAGGAGGAGGGCACGCGGTCCTGGGGCGGCTGCTGCCGGCGGCGGGATGCGCGGGCCGGCCCGGGCTCGATCTGGGTCGGGCGGGCCGTGGCCGTGGAGCTCGTCGTGGCGCGACGGAGGTTTGGAGCGCGACGACTGCGGCGGTGTGGACGCGAGGCGCGAGGCGTCCGCACTGCTGGAGGTGTGCTGCGGGCGGCCCCATCTGGGCTTGCTGCGGGCCGGCGGCGCGGCCTGCCGATGAGGCGCTGCTGGCAGGAGGCCGCGCGTGGAGGAGGCCAGGGTGTGGAGGAGTACAGCACGGTGGAGCTAGACGGTCGGCCACGGTGGCTCCCTGCCATCCTTCATGCTCCCCGAGCTTCGCGGGTGGGTCGAAATCCGGGCAAAAGCCATGCACCGACTCTGGTCGGGGCCGACGATGGCGACGCCTTTTGGGCGCCGTTTTCCTTCTTGTTTGCATCGTTGTGGACCTTCGATACCCTGCCCGACGGAGTGGTCCGATGATCTCCGGGTGAAAGCCCAAGCTCCATCGGGAGCGGGCGACGGTGACGGACGCGTCACTACCTCGTTGGGGGCGTCGTCTTGGAGTCATTGGCCCTCCCGGTGCGACGGATTCACGGTGGATGTGCAGGACGGCTCCGTGGTCGAGGGAGGCAGATCCTGGGGCAACGGCCCCGGACGATGGTGGACGTCGAGGCGGCAGCCTCGGTCTCCCACGCTACGACGGTTCTATGACGTGGAGACGTTGTTTAGCGTGGGTCGGGGTGGCGACCTAGATGAAGACTGCGTGGGCAGAGGGTTCGTCGACCTGACTGGATCGCCTTCGGGCAATGCGAAGACCGATCTGGTTGCTACGCCGGGGCGGCGGCCCCGGAACAGGGTGGTTTTGGTGGCAAACTGGATGAAGACTGCGCGGGCAGAGGGTTCGTCGACCATGACTGGATCGCTTTTGGACAATGTGAAGGTCGATCTAGTTGCTTCGCCGGGGCGGCGGCCCCGGAATGGGTGGCGTGTGTTGTGGTGTTTAGTCGACTTGTGTTGTGTGGGCGGCGGTCGCTTCGTCTGTGCGGTTTTTGGCCCTGTTTTCCTCATAAACAAGGCGTTGTACGGTTTGTATGGTTTTTGGGCCCGGTTTCCCATATAAATTGGGTCAATTCTTTTCTATCTATTCAAGCGGTGGAACGACCACCTTATCCTAAAAAAAACTTTGAGCTGCCGCCGGGGTCTCCATCAGATCGATCTGCTTCATGCCTCGGTCCAAGCTTCCGCTGCACCCGGTCACTCTTAATTCTTCGTTGCTCGATCTTCAAAACATTGCTAATTCAGGCATGGAACAAGCGGTGAGTGTCAGGTCTTGACGCGCTCCCAGCTTCCGTGGTGCCTTGCATGCGTGTCGTATGAGTTGGGATCAAAACTCGATCTGGAAAGCAAAGTGAGTAATCATCAATTTCCTATTGCGCGCGTGATCGAGGAAACATAAGCTGGCTTGATTCTTCACTCGTAACCCGGCTCCCCCCCCCGACCCTTTCTCCCTTCCGCGACCCGCGCCGCCCCCGCGGCGGCCGAGCCGCGCCCTTCTCCTCCGCTCCCGAGCCTCCCCCTTGCCTACTCTCTCTCGCCGTCGCCGGGGTGCTGCACCGGCCCTTGGCTGCGCGGCGCAGCCGGTGGCGGCGGACCTCTGGTCTTTCCCCTCCTGGTCCTTGGCTGGCGCGGGGCAACCCTGGTCCAGGTGGTGCTCTTCGGCGGCAACGGTCTGGCGCGGCGGCGGGACTTTCCTGGTGCGGCGCGGGTGGCCAAGGTGGTGGTGGTGCTGCCGTTGGTGGCTGGGGCGGCGGTGGTGGAGCTTCGGCCCTGTCGGCCCAGATCTAGGCCCTTTGGGCCCGATCTGGGTCAGGGCGGGTCTGCCTCGATGCCTCCGGCTGGCCTGCTGAGCGGTTCGTGATGGAGTTGGCAGCGATGACGCCACCCTTGCTGCAGCGTGGCGGTGGGAGCTTCACGGGCCTAGCTGGGTCCGGCTGAACCTATGGACCGATTGAGGGTAGCGGCGGTGGCGGCCTACGTGCAGCAGCATGGCGGCGGGGACTTTACGAGCCCTCGGGCTCGGCCGGGCCTGCTTGGCCTGGTGTGTCCCTACTGCCGTGTCTGGTCGTCACCCGCCAATGGCGGTGGAGGACGTCCTCCAGGTGGCTGCGCTGCTGCCGCCCTCTGGTTCCAATGGCTCGGTATGCTCTTGTCGTAGCGTCCGGTCGGCTACCGTCTTTGGCGGTGGAGGTTGTTCCCTCCCGCGTGGTTGTGATTCTGTCGGACCTTGTCTACGGCTGCTTTGTCTCGGGCTGGCTGGCCCTGCTACGTTTGCCATGGTGAGACGACGATGGTGACTTCAAGACCGTGGTGGCGTCTATTGGTGGGTGGCAAGATTGGTGGAGCACTACAGTTTGTCCGAGACGTGGTTTTTTGGGGGTCGGGAGAAATCCCTGTCGTTTTGGCACCGACGCGATGACGCTTGAGAGTGTCACCCTTCCTTCTTGAGGGGCGTCGGGTGTACCTCTTCCCCACTCCTCGGAGAGTACCAGGGGAAACCCTAGGTCCGTCCGGGCAGCAGCGTCGTCGTCGTCGCTTTCCTTCTTGGAGGTGTTGTTTGGTACGCGGTGATTTAGAGTACTAGGTTTGTGGTGGGACTTTGCTGGAGAGGGCGCAGCGGTTGCGGGTCACTTTCGTTTTCATTGATCTGCCGGTGTCGGCTTTCTTTTCTTTTCTTTTTCTCTTATTTTTCTTTTTTGCATGATTGTGCTGTTTGCCCCAGCAGTGGCCTCTTTATTGTATAAGGTGGTTGCTATATTAATATAGTGGGACGAAAGCCTATTTCTTCTTGATTCTTCACTCGTACACACGCTGGTGGCTAATCGATCTGGAAAACATGTTACTGGCTCGGTTGATAATCTTGTTCGGAAGTGGCTGTTTCACGTGGAACGAGGAAAGGGACACGCAGCACGAAGCCAGGAACCAGATCCTCTTCAAATTTCACCTGTCAATTGCTACTGCTTCAGTTCACTCGCACAATCGAGGAAAGAAACTAGGCAACAGATCAATCTCTAGATTAGTATCTTGCACGCTGTTTGAGAAAGGGATTCAACCAAGTCTGACCGTCTATGTTCAAGAATTTCTTCTCCACTCAATCGAGGAAAAATGCCAAGTAACCAATTACGCACTTATGCGTCGGAATATCTGCGCTATTTTCATTCTCCGCCAAGTCAGATCAGTTCAGATCGGAAAATTCGGATGGATTTCACTTATGATTTTTCAATTGCTACGGGATGGAACTTTATTTCGGAATATACTTGGAACTCGCTGGCATACTCTGGATCACCGGAATTTTCTGGCGTAAAGACAAGGAGAAGACATCAAACATGTTTATATGGAAATTGGCATCACTTATTTTGGAGGAATATGGGAAATACTCCAATGAAAAAGGAAATCGATATTTACTCAACGGTATGTCCAGTATTATTATTTGCACTAAATATTTGTTTATGATTTCTCCATATAGTTTGTCGTTGGCTATACATCATAATATGATGGAATACAATAGAAAATTTCTTGACATGTGAACAATTCCAAAGGAACAAAAGAAAAATATAAGTGTGCGTAAGTAGGCACTAATTATAAATTATATATGTACTTTGGAATTGGAAATCATGTAATCCAACTCTGTTTATGGAGGAAAATTATTATGTTTTATATTCAATTACGACGAGAAGGAATTTAATTTATACTTCTCGATCAGAATTTGTTGGATATGTATGCTATTTGGAGAAGAAATAGTGGATTTATTGCTCAACGGAAAGGTTAGTGCATTACAGGATTTTAACACAATGGTCTCATTTATGTTGATACCCATTGGAAGATTGGTTACTAAAATCGTTTATTTGGTGAGGATAACTCCATATGGAGGAATACTAATAAACTCATAATTTATTATTGATGGTATTTACGACTTGGTCTTACTGTATAAACAGAATTACGAGTATTGTTAATTCTGGAATTGTAAACTTTAAGTGGGAGGAATATAAGTATATGGAATCTTATTATGTGACATTTGTGGTATTTGATTTTGACACTCCCACTAGAGGTTCAATTATTTTTATCTCATTTTATTTACGATTTGGTCACATATCAAGGAACAGAATTAGTGGATTATTAATTCTGAAATTCTAAACTTTAGTGGGAGGATTATGATACTTCATCGGCATATATTTACGGTATTTTTGGACACTCCTACTTGAGGTGAATATATTTATTCTGTTTCATGATTACACTTTGAATGGTTATTTATATCTTCTACAATACAAGTCGGAAGGTTTTTGTTGTATTAATATCGGACACCGAAGTGGAAAATCAGTTCATCAAAGGAATTAAAAGTTTGAAAACTGATTGGTGGGGGAAGTACACTTCAGGAATCATAATAAAACAAGTGTAATGAGCATGGAATTATTCACCGTTGTCTTATGTCATACTCCATGGTTGAATGGAGGAATACTAATCTTGGTTATTCCCTTGGCTATGTGGAAAAGTATTGCATACTACTATTTGTTCAGTAAGACATTATTTATTACAGTCACTGTTTATATTTTGTGAAGTGGAATGGAAGTGTTTTATTTATATTTGGTTAGTATGGAATTTGGAAGATTATTTACTACATAGAACACCAACCCTTTATTTTAATGTACATATTCCAGTGGATCAAATGGTATTTTGTTTTTGATCTGGGAATAGAAAAATTGGTGGAAAGTATGAATTTGGTATTTTGTGATGAAGGGTGTATTTAATGTCACCCCGGAATATCATCTGAATAAACTCAAAGTAAACTCCCAACACTAACATGTTTAGGAAAAGTGGGAGGAATTAACATGTACCATCATATCTTGGCTATAATTGTCTGTTTTTGGGGAAGTCACTCTATGTTTTAGAGGAACATGTTAACGGTTAAAATTGTTACTATTATAAACTGTGGGTGGAAGTATTGCGGGAAGGAATAGACTCAATGGAGAGGAATAAAAGTTTTGGAATTTGTTATTTTACCGAATAACCGCAAGCCTATAGGTTGTAAAAGTATTTATTTATAAGGAAGTTTCATCCAACATGCTTAGTGGAATTTAAAATTCTAAGCTTTTTGTTTAATTTTTACACAAAGGAAATATTTAAACTTTGTGTAAACTCTGGGATTTAGAGGAAGTTGTTGTTGTTTAATTCTTTACACAAAGGAAATATTTATACTTTGTGGAAACTCTGAAATTTAGAGGAAGGTGTTGTTGTTTTATTATTTACACAAAGGAAATAATTATACTTTGTGGAGACTCTAAAGTTTAGAGGAGGTGGGAATAAAGACATGGTTTTCTAACTGATTAAATTCATTCATGTTATTGGAACAAGCTTCACATCAATGGTATATCAGGTCGTATGGTTTTATTAATGATGGAAGACGATCATATACATAGGTTAGTGTGAATTGTTTTTTTTATTTAACTATATGTGCTAACTATGTTCTTATTGATTTTAAAATATCACATTGATGGAAGTGAAAGCTTGGTTTGGTTCTAACTTTCTTATGAAAGGAATGTTGAAAGCTTCCTGCGTTTTGGGAGTGGAATTACATAGTGAATGTTTTGATATATTTTTCTATGGAAAACTACAAAACTGTCAAATACCTTTGATTAAGGGAATGATACTCTGTGAGGAATTATGTTTGAACTCATGAGGAAGAAGGAAGAATAATTGTCATGCCACAATTAATGTGGTACATTATTCGCGCGACCTGATCTTAACCATGCCACTGTAATTGTTGCTATTTTGATTAGCATGGAAAACGATTTGCTGGACTTATTAGCAAACGGAATATGAATCTTATGGAGATTATTGAAATCACATAAAACACTTGTTGGGCAAGGAAATATGGGTTATTCATTATTTGGCGATCTCAACCTCGAACCGCGTTGATATATTGACGCTACTTTCGGAAATAGGATCTCGGTGAAAGGTAATCTATTTTTATGTTATAATATGTTAATATCTACTTTTGTAGGTCTTTATGGCGTACAAAGGAAACATGATTTAGATACTCGTTATTTACGAAATATGAATACTTCAATGCATCTCAAGCATTGAAGGAAGGTCAATGGTTAAGGAAATTTCTTCGTAAACTTAAGGTCGCGGAAAGGCGCATCATAACCTGTTACTTTGTGATAATATGAGTGCTAAAGTCACAAAGTTTATATGCAACATGGATACACTGAAGGAAGGAATTATTTTCTAACCATGCTAATTGTGTGGGAATTCACTTGTTGAAATAAAATGTTTTCAGTCAAGTGGGAGATGTAGGAATTTGTGTCTTGCAACATTTTATTTATACACTACATTCTCCGGGATTAAACTTCATGTGGAAGTATCATGGAAATAACAGGGAATAATGATGTGGAATTGTACTTAAGGAAATATACTTAAGGAAGCCGGTACGTCTATATTGGAATATAGTGTATGTGAATATGCTGAAATTATACCCGGGACAGTATAGAGTGGAAAGCCAGGTTGTTCATATGTTGGCTATATGAATTGATTAAAGCCTGCGAATTTGAATTATTCAAATTTGGCATGTGACTCACACATGTGTGCTCGTGGGACTACTGCAGATTGAAACTCCTAGATGGTTACTAATGATCGTGGTTGGTTTGGTTAACCTGGAGTTTCTGGAATAAATATCTGCGGAATTACGGTTTAAATAAAACCGTAATTAGCACTATATATAAAGGTCCCTAACCCCTAGCCTCAAATTGACCATCGTGAGCGGCACCACGGAAAAGGGTCGAGGAATAGGGGTTAGACCGTATTGTGCTAAAACCTAGCATGCAACAGGTCCCGCTGCGCGTGCAGCACGAGCTCCTTCATCGCTAAAACAATATTTGTAGTATAATCATGAGCTGTAGTGTGTAACAATCCATTCAAACAACGACGTCGAAGTTAGAACATAGAGCAAGAGACGGGGAAGGAGAAGCAACACATGAAGTTTAATCCCGGAGAATGGTCACGACATAGCCGCCGTCGTTGCCTTCCCAGGAATCTGGAGCTAGATATTTCTCCCGGAGTCAAAACACACCGCATGAGTGTGAACAGAGCTCCATGACAAGCGCATCCAATGACGGAACGACCCTCTTTTATGACCCCTTTGATTCAAAGGAATGTCATAAGATTTTTGAGAATTGGATCCTATAGAAAAATTCCTGATAGAAATTGTTTGATTCATAGGATCATACTTCATAGGAATTCATCCCATAAAAATGTTGTAGTGTAAATTACAAAGAAAAAAAAGCATAAACCTTGTAGTGTAAATCTCATAGGAAAAAGGCATAAGGTATAACCTCATGAAAAAAATCTTAACAACAATCAAAAACCATAGTATTGAATTACACATGTCATCTCAATCAGATATGCTGTTGTAGCTCTGAACTGCCGCTTCCACTCTGAGCCGTCCATGGCTACAGGACAACAACCACCCACAAGTTGCAGGGCAATACGTTTTAGCTAGACTTGCTACTTGCTACTTATACTGACGTGACAGCCGATTAGATCAAAGATCACGATTACTTTAATCAGTAGCTGCTCCATGACGAATCTGGAGAACAACCGGCACAGCATCTCACCTCCCGGATCTGCTCTGTAGTCGCGTACTTGGCCACATTTTCTCCTGTTTTGTACAAGCTGCGTGTCCAAATACGCCTCGTGCAAGCAAAGACTATGTGCTCCAATCCAACGCATGCAATGCAAGCGCGGCGAGAGAAACATTTCGGTGTCAGAAACCGGTGGCTGCTAATCTATTTATTTAAGGTGGTTTTGTAGTGTGACTGTTTTGATTTATCACTTATAGACCATCGCTTTCTTTGCACAGGTTGTTGTTTTCTCCGGGACACTCACACTTGCATTTGTTTAGCTATCGGGAGTGATCAGCAAAGAGACTTTCTTCCCGCAAAGAAATTGCCGCGCGCGGTACTCTTATAAGACTTGACTATGATTTGCATATTGCAATTTCCGTCATCTAATCGTAATCCACGCTGATCTAAGCCAATGCTTTATGCGGTGGTAAGTGGTAACCAACTACCTAAAGCAAAAGCCCCACCAACAAAAGTTCATAAAGGTGATCCATCATCCATACGTGATTGAGGCTTGCAAGGAAGAAGAAGTAGACCAGACCAATGTGCATGATTGGATAATCACATATAGCAGTGACAGCAACAGGTCCTGCTGCGCGTGCAGCACGAGCTACTTCATCGCTCACAGTTTTTATAATATAATCATGAGCTGTCGTGTGTAATAATCCATTCAAACAACGACGTAGAAGTTACAGTAGAACTTAGAGCAAGAGACGGGGAAGGAGAAGCTAACGCATCACTTCCAAGAAATACTTGGCCGCCTGTTTATTACAGCATCATTTTAAGGAATTTTATGTATTTTTTTCCTCATATAACACACACATGATCAATACTACTCACACAGGTCCCAGCTCTCGGTGTCCGATCACGAGTGCCATGTGGAATTTACAGCTCACCCATCTGCACAAGATTCTTTTCTCATCTTATTATTCGTAAGGATTATGAACATTATCTCGTCCCGTCTCGCCTCCTGCTCTCCCCACCACATCACACATCGGACGACCTGTACTTGTACACGTGGAAGGTGGCCCGCGGCGCCACGGCGGCCAGGAAGATCCTGGCCGTCGCCTCCTGCGCCGTCACCGCCCCGTCCTTCTCCACCAGTGCCGCCGCCACCACGTCCCCGGCGGGGCCGCCTCCGGCGGCAATCATCGCGATGATGGCCGTCTGCACGGGGCCGAGCGTCGGGTTGTACGCCGCCGATTCAAGGCAGCCCCCGGCGTACACCTTCCCTTCACCGTCCGCCACCGCGAACCCCGACGGGCACCCGCTGTACGGCGCGTGCGCCGCGCGAAACGCCGCCTCCGCAGCCTCCTTCAGGCGCGCCTCCAGGTCGCCGGCGGCGAAGCCATTGGCGACGGCGTCGACGGGATCGCCGAGGGCGTTGTGGTGCTGCTCGAGGACGTGGGCGGCGTCCTTGGGAAGGAGGTCGTGGGGGCCGAAGGGGCGGGGCAGGAGCGACGCCAGCGTGCGCCACTCGGGCGCGCACCCGTCGACGGCGTCGGAGGTCACCAGGATGCGGATCCCGGCGGCGCCGCGGATCTCCTGCAGGAACTGACGGCAGTGGCCGCAGGGCATGTGGGAGACGGCGATGGCGCGGAGCGCGGGCTCCCCGGCGGCAGCGGCGTTGGTGATTAGGAATTGCTCGGCGTGGACCGAATGCGACAGGGGGACGCCCAGGAACTCGACGTTCACGCCGACATAGACGCGGCCGCTCTCGCCCAGCCCGACGGCGCCCACGGGGAACCGCGAGATCCGGGGGCGCGCCCGCCGCATCGCGGACGGGATCAGCAGGGGGAGGAGCTCCTCCACCGTCTCCACGCCGGCCGCCGCGGCCGCGCGCTCCGCCTCCTCCGCGCTCATCACAAACCCTGGCAGCTCGACCGCCGCGGCAGCCGCAGGATTGGGTGCCATCGTAATCGTATCCTCCCCCATTGCTCAGATCTGACTTAGAACTATGTTCTCAGTGTAATGATTTTTCTAACTCGCAATCGTATCTCGTCCCTTGAGGAGATGGAGTTCTTCCGTCAAAGTGTGGAGGAGAGGAGATCGAGCGGGGGAGGGGGAAGCTTGGTGGTGCTGGCGTGTGGGTATTTATAACGGACTACCACAGCAAGGTGCTTTGCTTCTCTTCTTCCTCTTTTTTTTTTTTTTTGATGAAAGTGCTTTGCTTTTTTTCGTTTTTTCACAACTATTTCATTTCTTGAAATTAAGTGCTTTGTCCCTGTTCTCTTCTTTTTCCTAGTCTTTAAACGAAAACGATGGGCATAGATAATTATCGCCCATTTGACGTGTCGTGGACTCGTGGTGCAATCTGACCACTTTGATCCCGTCTGAATATGGTCGTCAGGTCATCACACAAGTATTGCTGTGCGTAAAAAAAATCCGAGACAAAACATGGCGATATAGGGAATTAGGGATACAAAATCCCTTCTTTTCTAAACCCAATAGCTAGTTTTAAATCGATCTAGCGAACTCATGTTCAATCTTGGTCCATGCATTTCTGCCATTAAAAATGCACTTTGCAAACTCTGCAAGTTTCAGTTACTGGTCGATCTTGACAGAATGATAGATGATATTTAATCAGCCGATCCAAACGACCCGTTTTGATATGGCATGTACTCCGTACCAAACGAGATGGTGCGAAGGTGCTGCGCAGAAGAAGACAGTCGCTTTCGTGGTACTTTCCTTTGTGAATGAGCAGCTCTCGGAAGTAGGAATGGCGATGGAGAGGTGACGTCCGTTTTATCTATACCTAATAATAAAGTCAGTAAAGCTTCTTGTTGTCCAACTTTTTTGTTCCGATTTTGCCCCTGCGTTCAGGACAATACTACACAAGCTGCCACCGCTAAGTGAGACTACATGTTCGCTTTTCCTGTGAAAAAGAAAAACAAATCCCCTCCCCAATCGTGCCCATCCGACGCGAGCTTCCCATCGAAGCCTACCAACGATCCGCCGGCGGGCCTACGTCCGGCGCTCTTCCCAGCGGCCCCGGCCGGAGGGCAGCCGGTGCTCCATCTCGAGATGACGGCGAACGGCGCGCTCCAGATTAAAGGCGGCGACGCCTATGTCTCTGTGGCCTCCTGGCACGGCTTCCCCGACGAGATCGCCTGGTCTTCACGGCCGGCGGCGGCCCAGCCCGGGGCACCGGCAGCGGAACCCTCCATGCTGCTCCTCGTTGCGGGGAGCCCCGCGGCCGCGCCTGACCCGGCTCCTCGCGGCTGGCTACGGTGGAGACGCAGGCCAGCGACGTGGTCACGGCCCCATCTCCGGCGACCTGCACGCGGCGCCGTGCGCCCTCTGCTGCAGCCTCGCTGCTCCCGTATGCTTCAATTTGGGGGATTTTTCCGATTCCGAATTGTTTTTTCTGTGACACCCCGCTCGCACGACCAAATCCTCTCTTCCCCGACTGTTTCTTCCCGAAAAATGCGACTCAGATGAGGTCGACGGTACGCACTAGGCAGCAGCCTTAGCTGCAGCGCGTCGACTCACGAGGAGGTCGGCGGCCACTGGGCGGAGCGCGTAGGAGGTGGACGCACGCCCGATGGCTACCACCAAGGCAGCCCCAAGGCCGGCGCCGGACTGGGCCGAGGCCGCCGCAACAGAGGTGAGGGCGGAGCGGATCGAGGCGATGAAAGGGTGACCCAGCCTGTGCTCGTCATTCGCTCCCGATCTGCTGCCTCCAAGGATCCAGTGAAGATGAAAAAAGGTCGTGCCTGTTTTTTAGATCAGGTTCAGTTGTCCATGGATTTTCCATGTTCTCCCGATGTCCATGGATTCTTCATGTGATTTACTTCCAATCTAATTTGCTTCATTTTTTTTACTCTATCCAGACCGGCTCATGGAAAAGTGATTTTTTTTTTTGAAGGAGCAAACAACTGTAGCGTACAACAAATTCAGAGTACAAGCACGAACGCACGCACGCTACAGACTGAAGACAGAACACCAAGAGCAGCAGCAGAACGCTGAAGAAGCTGCAGACCACCACGACGCCCTCCTCCGATCAACTGCCGTCGACGAGGAAGAAAGCAAACCACCGCAAAACCTGGACAAGGAAGAACCTCCAACATTGTTGACGACCGCAGAATCCACCCACCGCAAGCAGTGGGATCATGAACGCTGAACGGGCACGGCCAGGTCACCCCCTCCTCCAGACCCGGCCGCGCCGGATCTTCCACCCGCCATCCTCCCAAGTTCTGCAGCAAACCCCAGCCGGATCCGCCGTAGTCCTGGCCTCCACCTCCAACGGAAGCTCCAGGTAGCACCCCAAGAGCAGCACACCATAACCCAACCCTCCGCACCGCCGATGGGGCCTCGACAGCACAACGGCAAAAGGGGAGGGGAAGGAAATACTCACAAAGCCGCATCGTCGCTGCCGCCGCGCCGACGAGCCTGAGGACAACAAGCTCGCAAGATCCAAAGACCTCCGAGCAGCAAAATCCCCCTTCCACACATCTGTGCCACCGATGAGGAAGAGGGCAGATCCACGGCCACACAACACCAACCTTCTGCCGTCGCCGGACAGGAAGAGGAAGGAAGGTGGACTTATTCTTCCACGACGCCATCGATCCCCTCTCCAGATCGAGGCGACAGGAACCTAAACTAGACCTAATCTACAGCTACCAACCCGCCGGAACGAGATCCGGAGCTTCCCCCCGCCTCACAACGCCGCAGCGGCGCCGGAGGCGGAGGGAAGCGGCAAAATCGCCGGCGAGGTCGCGGTCGCCTCTCTTTTCGCCTTCTCTGTACTGTAGCACTGGATAGGGACGGGAACGGGTTACTGGTCGCTCAGTCGTTGCGGAAAAGTGATTTTTCAT
The DNA here is from genome assembly GCA_947311845.1 of Poa pratensis. Lineage (NCBI taxonomy): Eukaryota > Viridiplantae > Streptophyta > Magnoliopsida > Poales > Poaceae > Poa > Poa pratensis. The sequence continues at coordinate 47,739,101 of CAMZMU010000039.1, forward strand.
GTGATTCTTCATGTGATTTTCTGCATTGTTCATGGAAAAGCTCGGTGGTGTTTTGTCTCTCTGTTGTATCAAGCAACAAAAACCAATTACAGATTGCGTAGTTTAAGATGCAAGCTGATTATGTCATGATATGCTGGTCCGTTCGTGCTAAATCCAGCCTCAGTTACAGATTGGGGAGTTTAATATGCAAGCTGGCATTTCTGCATTGTTCATGGAAAAGCTCGGTGGTGTTTTGTCTCTCTGTTGTATCAAGCAACAAAAACCAATTACAGATTGCGTAGTTTAAGATGCAAGCTGATTATGTCATGATATGCTTGTCCGTTCGTGCTAAATCCAGCCTCAGTTACAGATTGGGGAGTTTAATATGCAAGCTGGCATTGGTTGCTTAGTTAGATTAGTGTGCTCGAACAGAATAATTTGAAGGGAATTTCATAGCAATGAATTCTTTTGATACGGAACACAAACGTTTTGGAAAGGACGTTTTCAAGGAGAATGAGCTGAACAGATCAAGTAACAGGGGAACACCGATTTGTTCTACCAACTGAGCTGCAAGCAGATTCTACGATCAGCGTGTTTTCAGAGAACACCGATGCCAGCTTCACTCCCTCCAGAATTGCAATGGCTCCTCTTCTGCACTTGGACAGGAGTGTAAGAAACCCTAGGCACAATGGCCTCACCTAGATTGTTCCTAATAATCGCAACCCAGAAGTCAGTGCCCGATTCTTGAGTGTAGCTTGCATCCACATTCACTTTGTCCCAACCAAGTTTTGGTTTCATTGAGCCTGTAGGTGTCTCGCTGCATAACAGGTTCAGAAAGAGCAGGCATGCAACCAGCTAACAGAATAAGGACATTGGGGGCAAAATTGGGCATGAATCCAATATGGCATGCGGGCATCTCAGCTCACAGAATAACACAAAAATAGCACCTCACAGGGAAGCGTACAACAAATGGAACATGTCTTAGTGCGTTTTCATTTGTTGTGGAAATTGACAATAATCTTACTGGTCAAAACAGTGACACTTCAGCTGAACGAACAAATGTGACAAACACGAGCAAAAAAATTATATGAAACAATTGTATGCTTATAGGTTCTCTTTCTCTCCCTCTTTTTCTTTCAAAAAATGTGGCTTTGACTGAATCTGTATAAGCATTCTTTGAAAATGTGAACCAGTAGACTGGTAGACTGGTCCAGCTCTGAATCCACGACCTTCGTCGCCACTTGTGCGATGTTGGACGAGATAATGGAAAAAGGGTGAACTGATGATAGTGTTAACATTACATGGGTCTCGATTTTGTGGTAAACTTTGGGTCGCGTCGTTGTTCGTCAAAAAAAAAAAATCCCGTAGCAACGCACGGGCACGTTTGCTAGTAATTGATACAGTTCCTTCGTCATGTACTTCTTCCGTTCCAAATTACTTGACTTCTATATATCTACATATAAATACTAGCAAATTTGCCCGTGCGTTGCTACGGGCGGAGGACAGAAATTTTGATAGTCTCCATTTTGACCTATTTAGCATTTTATATTGTCCAGATCATGTAGTGTATAGGTAAAGAAGTTGCACTCATGTCAACAGATCCAAAGCCTGAGCACAACCAGTTCCGATATAATATGCCCCTACCGTATCAACTCCACATGATATTACTTTCAACGAAATTACTAATCTAAATAATACAGTTGTCCATCTCCACTGATCTGGATTGAACTGAACGAGAACACTGAACCATATATTTCATCTGAACTGAACCACCATCTTCTCTGGACTGAAGAATGAAATTTGCAAGCACCGCAAACTTAATACACAATCTTAGCTAAACACTTTTTTATTATCGACAGAGCATAGCTTCTATTACTAAGAGCAGCCAAACGCGCCATACCCTCCGGTTAGTTAGCAGAGGTAGCTTTACACAGTGTGCAAACATTTACCTCTTGACGAATGAAAGACAGTGAAGGAAAGTAATTCTTGACTAAACCCTTTGATTTCTTTTAAAGACTGAACTCTTATCAATGACGTCGGCTGGTGTTCCACAAATTAACCATTACCTGACAGTTAGATTCAAAGGCGACCTCCCTCTAGTCTTCTTTAATTGAAATATGCATGCCATCAAAGGATTAATAACATACTCATACAGTACCTCTTAGTTGCAGCACAAACTCCCCTCTTAGTCGGCTTGTGGCTTGGGTAGAGAATCATTCACAAAAGCCGCATGAAAATTTACTTCGACAATTCTCAGCCCCGGCTGTTGCCAAAGATTAGACCATGATTTCCTGAACAACGAACATGTCACCTGGCCTGGACCAGACGGTGGCAGCGCGGTTCGCAATGCCCCTGTGCGTAAAGAAGGCGACCTGAAACTGATCCACCATCCCCAAGCCGCCGGCCGCGAACGCCTTGCAGCCGCTGGTCCGGCGCACGTCCAGGCGCCGATGTCGCGTGCTCTGCAGCCTTGTCCGTGCAAAGGGAGAACCGAGAGACGCGAGAGGGAGAAGAGCCGGAGTGGCCTCACCTACGCGGCCGCCCCAATTTTGCGATTTTCCTCGACCTTGAAGCTCCCGCCGACCGAGATACGGTGAACGGTGAAGAGACGGCATGCACTCTCCTACTCCGGCCGCCTCATATGTGCTCTGACGACGGAGGAAGCTATCTCCGAATCAATCGGCAGCTCTGGGAAGGGTCGGTGATGCGCTACACCTGAAGGCGCACGACGCATCGGGGACGGACGGCGGTTGCCAGAGCGTTCCGGCGAAGTTGAGACGGCGGCCATGTCGCTAGCAAAGTCGAGACGGCGGCAATGTCGACGAGCAGGATCGCGAGACGGATAGATCTTGCTGGGGTTTCGGTGCAGTTTTATACCGTGTCGAAACCGAGTTCGTTTCAGAGTTTTACTACGATTGTGGACTGGGCCAGCTAAGGTAGGAGACCCCTGGACTGCCTGGAGCGTGCGTGGGCCTGTTACCGATCAGAAGAAGTTTACCGATCGCTGGTTCCAGATTTTTTACCGATCGCTGGATGCGACGTACGTACGACGTATGTCCACTAAGGATATTATATAGTAGAGATATGTACACACTAAAAGATGTCTACATAGATCTGTATATAGACAAATAAAAGTCATCTATTTTAAAATAAAGAGAGTACTAATTGTTATCAGTTAGTTGAAATTTTCTGAATGGTGCATTCGGTTGCTGTCTGCCTCGTGCGATTCATGTTCACCAAAATATTGTTGCTGCAGGGCACTCTGTGAAGAGAGATAGCTCCCGAAACAGACTCCAGGCTGCGCAGAGTAAGATTTCATCAGTCCCATCTCCCATCCCATCATAGAAAGTCCATTTATCCCACTAAAAACTCCCACTAATCCCGGACGGGTCAAAAGGGATGAGCCCACTTAAGCCACGTGCAGCCCACGTATCCCTATTCTACAAGCACATAACGCACACGACCAGTTCTCGTATCCCCAATCTCAGCGGCCCGACCGGAGCACTCCGCCGTCACCGAGGCTACTGGCCACGGCCGTGCTCGCGAGGCTGGAGGACGGACTGCTCGCCTCGGTCGCGCTCGCCTAGCTGGAGGTAGGGCTGCTCGCCGCGGCCGCGCTCGTCGCGTTGGAGGACGGGCTGCTCGCCGCGCTCGTCGCGTTGGTGGACGGGCTGCTCGCCGTGGCCGCGCTCGCGAGGCTGGATGCGCCGGCGACCCCGACGCCTTCGTCGCCGACTTCCTCGACGTGGTCGCTGGAGCCGCCATGCGCGCGTACTCGCGGCGAACTGTTCTTGAAAGACATTGACGGCGGCCGGCCGAGGAAGGCGGCGTCACTCCTTTTTTACCGCTGCTACTAACTTTTTGAGATCTCGGCGGGATATCTAGGATAAGGGCATGTACAATGGGGTGACGGCAGCCTTCTCTTAGCGTTGATACGTAGGATATTTGTCTAGTTGGAGGAGAGAGAATTAAGAAAGGGGAGGCTGTCTTCCCTTAGCTAAGAAACGATCTCTTACGAAATAAGAGAAGGCTAATTTCACCATTGTACCATTTGTCTTCTCTTATAAATACAATTTTCTACTAAAATATAATTAATTATCATTAATTGTTATGGATGACAATAAGAGATAATGCATTGTACACCTTATAATTTCGCCTTCTCTAAATGATGTGAATGGCTAAGCAAAGGCGTGCCTTCTCTACCATTGTACTCCCTCCGTCCAAATTAGATGTCTTACATTTGTTCACATGTGGATGTATCCAGCGGCGGAGCTACAGCTAGCTACCCGGGTGCACAGAACACCGGGTAGACAAAAATTTCTTTGCACAACAGCACATTTTCACCATGCGTGCACCCTAAAACGATGGATTTTATCTGCTTTGGCACCCGTATGCACCCTGGTGTTGAATGCTCTAGCTCCGCCACTGGATGTATCTATACTTGTTACAAGTATAGATACATCTGCATGTGAACAAATGGAAGACATCTAATTTAGAACGGAGGGAGTACATGCCCTAACCCCTAAAAGCGCACTTTACATTTAGGGTCCTGGGATAAGTGGTTTGTGGGACAGCGGGATAAATGGACTGGTTGTGAAGGGATGTCCCAATCCCATCCCACTTGCATCCTTAGCGCAGAGCCTTTGCACCTGCGAAAAAACACTCCTGGGCCTCGTCCTTGATGAAGCACGCGGCTTGATGCACATGCACGGATGTTTCAGAGTTTTTGAACACTGTTTTTTCTCTCGCGCCAAATTGCCGAACTGACGAAGATGAACAGCTAGGCAATTCCTTTGCGGTGTTCTGCTGAAGCCAAATCAGATTTTCGCGGTGCGAAACACAAGTCGCGCCAGGAAATGATTTCACGCTCTGCACGCCTGTGGCGGTGGCTCTATCGCTCTTCCCTGTTAATCAGCAACAATGTTGAACGTGCTCAAATGGCTAATTCAGGTACTGAGAGAGTATATTTAGGCAAAAACAGCTGCTTCTCCGCAAGGAAAAAACTCTCGAGACTCAAAACGGAAAAGAGGTTGATGGAGAGTTATTGATCATCTCATGGCCGGATTGATGAATGCAAGTAGGTCAGAGTTTGGACATTGTATTGATGGGGTCTCTGTATTTGCATTGGGTAAAGTTTTCTGACAGGGACGCCTACTCTTTAAGCATACATAGAAATCCAGTGAGGCGTTCATCTGACTCGCACTGAACTAATTGGAGAAAAGGCATTGGCAAAGCAAACAAAGCACTTTGACAAATATTGTGAGTCTGAGGCATCTGACTCGCGAGATTGCTTAGCGCATTGCGTAAAGGGCAGCAAATTAGTTTTTTTAAGGTAAGCATGATAGGGATTGGCATTTTAATTTAGCGATCCTAGATACCAAAGATATGTGTTGCCGTCATCTTCTTCTCTATACTTTTTTTTTTCGAAAATGAGGGGATAGCACCAGCCTCTGTCGATTGATACATGATACATACAACTACCGGAATTCTTCTATGCCGCATAGATTTTAAGTTTAGTATTTAGAAGAAGAGATTTATCCGGTCAATTAGCATAAATCGACATAAACCGTCGCAAATACCCTGTAATGGAACATGACAGTCTCGAGAGAACACATGCCTAAACTGGCTACCCACACAAGCTACCCAGCGATGAAACGAGGGTTGTCGGCGATGTTGCACATCAGTATCATCATCACTCTTTCGCGAGCCACCGGTTCCGAGTTCACCGAAGAAACAACCACCTAAGAAGCCATCACCACAATCAGCCCATACTAGATAGTCGACCCCTCACGTAGAAAGTTGAATGCTCCGATTCTGCGAATGAGTTAGGAAGGGGAGATATACAAGACTCACGCCGATTAAACTCTTCACGACCGGACCACCCATCACCGGGCATCGTCGACACTCGAACAACGCGCATCATCCTTGACTTGGCAGCATGGGAAGTCCAACCAGAACAAGAAGCCAACTGCTGAAGTCTTGCCGAGACCAAACCACCACTCGTCATCGTTTGTAGCCACCATGCGGAACACCGTACCCACCACCACCGCCATCCACATGTCTCTCGGACTATGCACAACTCTAAGAATGAGCCCCCAGGGAGGGCTTTTTTTGTATAAAGGGCATGCCATAATCGATCCACATGTCTAGGATTTGTCTCCGGACATCACATGTCTCTCCGAACGATGCACAACTCTAAGAATGAGCCCCATGGGAGAGCATTTTTTTTTCCGATAAATGGCATGCCATTATCCGATTCACATGTCTAGATATTTCTCCGAGATAGTGGGCGGAGGTGGGGGAGTTTTGTTGGAAATATGCCCTAGAGGCAATAATAAAGAGTTATTATCATATTCCATGTTCATGGTAATGTTTATTCTCCATGCTAAAATTGTATTAACCGGAAACCTAATACATGTGTGGTTATGTAAACAACACAGAGTCCCTAGTAAGGCTCTACTAGACTAGCTCTTTGATTAATGATGGTTATGGTTTCCTAACCATGGACATGAGTTGTCAATTAATAACGAGGTCATGTCATTGGAGAATGACGTGATAGACAGACCCAACCAAGCATAGCAATATTGATCGGATCAATAAATATATATTGCCATGTCTTGTATTGTCAAGTATCCTGTTTCTTTGACCATAAGATTATGTCTATCCCGGGTACTGAGGAATACGTCTTGGGGACTTCAAACGTCACTTCGTAACTGGGTGACTATAAAGGTGTCTTACAGGTATCTCCGAAAGTACTTGTTGATTTGCATGTATCAAGACTGGGATTTGTCCCTCCGTGTGACGGAGAGATATACTCTGGGCCCACTCGGTAATGCACATTCGGTATCGCTTGCAAGCACGTGACTAAAGAGTTAGCCACATGGAATGTTGTATTATGGAACGAGTAAAGAGTACTTACTAGTAACGAGATTGAGCTAGGTATGGTGATACCGCCGATCAGATCTCGGGTAAGTAAAATATCGTGAGACAAAGGAAATGGAATACGTTGACATTGTGGTTCACACCGATAATGATCTTCGTTGAACTTGTGGGAGTCATTATGGGCATCCAGGTCCCGCTAATGGTTATTGATCGTAGAGGAGTCTCGATCATGTCCACTTGTTCTCGAACCCGTAGGGTCACACAATTAAAGTTCGGTAACGCTAGAGTAGCTTTGTGATAATTATAATGGTAAGACCGAAGGTTGTTCGGAGTCCCGGATAGGATCCGGGATATCACAAGGAGCTTCGGAAGAGTCCGGAGATAAAGTTTCATATATAGGAATGTGGTTTTTGAGTTCCGGAAAGGTTCAGGAATTAACTGATATTATATCGGGGTTTTTCCTGAAATGTTCCGGTGGATCCCATGGTGGGGCCCACTATCCCGAACGTCCCACTTAGGATATTTGGCAGCCAAGTTCCTTCCTTGAGAAGTCTTGGCAGCTAGGTTCCTTCCTGGGGAAGCCTTGGAGGCTGGGTTCTTCCTGGGGAAGCCTTGGAGGCTGGTTCCTTCCTGGGGAAGATTTCGAGGCTGGTTCATTCCTGGGGAAGATTTGGAGGCTGGTTCCTTCTTGGGGAAGCTCAGGAGGCAAGCCTCACAGCTCCTCCCCACATCCTACATAAGGAGGGTACCATTTGGGGAAAGAAAATGATTGATTCCTAAGCCGGTACACTTCCTCTTGCTCCTTTCTCTTGTGGTCTTGGCTTGGTGAAGCCCTGCCCGCGTGAGAGCTCACCGAACCACCACACCGTCGTGTTGCTGGTTTGAATCCCATCTACTTCTCCTTCAAGCTTGCTGGATCAGGAAGAGGAGACGTTGCTGAGCCGTACGTGTGTAAATCTCGGAGGCACCGCTCGTTGTGGTGCTGATCGGAGTGAACCGCATCAAGGTCTACACCAAGCTGCGTTGTGATTAACGTCCAACGCTCGTGTTCTTCAAGGGTATGTTGATTACCCTCCCCGTTACTTGCATCTCCTTAGATAAGATCTTTGGGTGTTGCTTCCGCATGTGTGCTAGCGCTAAGTTGACGAGGGAATATCTCCCCGGCAACAGTGCAGAAACTATGCTTGTACGTCACACGTCAGTTGGGAACCCCAAGAGGAAGGTATGATGAGTGCAGCAGCAAGTTTTCCCTCAGTATGAAACCAAGGTTTAATCGAACCAGTAGGAAAACGAGGTTGCTTCGAAGGTGTTGGTGAAGGAGTGTAGTGCGGCGCAACACCAGGGATTCCGGTGCCAACGTGGAACCTGCACAACACAATCAAATTACTTTGCCCCAACTTAACAGTGAGGTTGTCAATCTCACCGGCTTGCTGAAAACAAAGGGTTAAACGTATCGAATGGAAATGATGTTTGTTTGCATAAAACAGTAGAGAACAATGATTGCAGTAGATTGTATTTCAGATGTAAAAGAATGGACCGGGGTCCACAGTTCACTAGTGGTGTCTCTCCAATAAGATAACTAACATGCTGGGTAAACAAATTACAGCTGGGCAATTGACAATTGATAAGTGCATATAACATGCATGTGTGAGTGTGGTGTCTACTATGAGATTCATTTGGGCATTACGACAAAGTACATAGACCGCTATCCAGCATGCATCTATGCCTAAATAGTCCACTTTCCGGTTAACATCCGTACCCCTTCCAGTATTAAGTTGCAAGCAACAGACAATTGCATTAAGTAATGTGCGTAATGTAAACAATACATTCATCCTTGAATAAAGCATTGCTGTTTTACCCCTAGTGGCAACAACACATCTACAACCTTAGAACTTGCTGTCACTATCCCAGGTTAAATAGAGGTTGAACCCAACTATCATGCATAAATACCCCCTCTTGGAGTACAAGTATTCACTTGGCCAAGGCTTCAACAAGTAACGGAGAGCATGCAAGATCACAAATGACATAGACATGATAATATAATATTCAGCTCCACATAGGTATCAATATAAGTCAGATCCCAGCAAACACAACATGTAGCATTACAATAAGATGATCTTGATCATGATAGGCAGCTCACAAGATCTAAACATGATGGCACAAGTGGAGAAGACAACCATCTAGCTACTGCTATGGACCCATAGTCCAAGGATGAACTACTCACGCATCACTCCGGAGGCGGGCATGGCGATGTAGAGCCCTCCGGTGATGATTCCCCTCTCCGGCAGGGTGCCGGGAAGAGCTTCAGAACCCCCCGAGTTAGGGTTGACGACGGCGGCGGCAGCGAATATGTTCTGGATGAAAGGCTCGGTGTTTTAGGGTTTTCACGTCTCGGGGAATAAATAGGCGAAGGGGCGATGTCGGCGGACCCCCGAGGGGCCCAAACCACAGGCGCGGTGGGCCCACTGCCGCGCCGCCTGTGGTTTGGCCACCTCGTGGCTCCTTCGTCTCTCCTTCGGACTCCGTGTACGTTGGAAAAATAGGGACTTGGCCTTTTGTTTCGTGCAATTCCGAGAATATTTCCAGAAGTAACTTTCTGAAACCAAAAACAGCAGAAAACAGGGAACTGGCACTGTGGCATCTTGTTAATAGGTTAGTCCCAGAAAATGCATAAAAGTGATATGAAGTGTATATAAAACATGTAGCAAATGGTATAATATAAGCATGGAACAGCAGAAATTATGGATACGTTGGAGACGTATCAAGCATCCCCAAGCTTAGTTCTACTCGTCCTCGAGTAGGTAAAACGATAACAACAAATAATTTCTGAGGAGACATGCTTTCACACAATCTTGATCAATATATTGCAAGGCTCATGTCATGAATGAAGTGACTCAAAGCAATGTCTATAGTTTGCTAACAAATAGATAAAGAGTAAACAATGAATCATATAAGCAAAAACTTTTCATGAATAGTACTTTCAAGACAAGCATCAAAAAGTTTTGCATAAGAGGTAACTCATAAAGCAATAGATTCAAAGTAAAAGGCATTGAAGCAACACAAAGGATGATTAAGTTTCAGCATTGCTTTCAACTTGTAACATGTATATCTCATGGATAGTTGTCAACATAAAGCAATATAACAAGTGCAATAAGTAAACATGTAAGAATCAATGCACACAAAGTTGACACAAGTGTTTGCTTCTAAGATAGAAAGGAGTAGGTAAACTGACTCAACATAAAGTAAAAGATAGGCCCTTCGCAGAGGGAAGCAGGGATTAAATCATGTGCTAGAGCTTTTTAAGTTTTCGAAAGCATATAGAGAGCACAAAATAAGTATTTGAGAGGTGTTTGTTGTTGTCAACGAATGGTAGTGGGCACTCTAACCCCCTTGTCAACCAGACTTTCAAGAGCGGCTCCCATGAAGGACGTTATCTCTACCAGCAAGGTAGATCATCCCTCTTCTCTTTTGTTTACACATGTATTTTAGTTTCTTTATAGATGACACTCCTCCCAACCTTTTGCTTACACAAGCCATGGCTAACCGAATCCTCGGGTGCCTTCCAACATTCACATACCATGGAGGAGTGTCTATTTGCAAATTAAGTTGCTTACTGATAAATCAGGGCAAAACATGTGAAGAGAATTATTAATGAAAGTTGTAATTAATTGGGGCTGGGCACCCCGTTGCCAGCTCTTTTTGCAAATTATTGGATAAGCGGATGTATATGCCACTAGTCCATTGGTGAAAGTCTGTCAGAAGTAAATGACAAGATTGAAAGATAAAACACCACATACTTCCTCATGAGCTATAAAACATTGACACAAATAAGGAGTAATAAAGTTTTGAATAGTTTAAAGGTAGCACATGAAATATTTACTTGGAATGGCAGGAAATACCACATAGTAGGTAGGTATGGTGGACACAAATGGCATGGGTTTTGGCTCAAGTTTTGGATGCACGAGAAGCATTCCCTCTCAGTACAGAGTTTAGGCTAGCAAGGTTGTTTGAAGCAAACACAAGTATAAACCGGTACAGCAAGAATCACATAAAAACATATTGCAAGTATTATAAGACTCTACACTGTCTTCCTTGTTGCTCAAACATTTTACCAGAAAATATCTAGACCTTAGAGAGAACAAATATGCATCCCAAGTCTCAACAAGCTCTACGGTAGTTCTCCACTACTAGGCTTTAACTACATGATGCAAGAGCTTAAACATGATCTACTTGAGAGCTCAAAACAATTGCAAAGCATCAAATCGAAACAAGACAATGATCTACAAGAATGCATATGTCTTTTCCAATACCAACTACTACATGTAGCATTTTCTTTCTTCCAAACAAACACCAATCAATTTATTTAAACATAAACTCTCCAAATGATAATATAATGCAGCAAGAGAGTATTTATAAACAAGTGCTAACAGCTCGAAGAGATGCATGAAAAACAGGAGCTAAAAGCACTGCAGTAGCTAGTTAAGAATACTCAACAAATATAAGTGAAGAACATGAGTATTCACATGAAAAAGCGGAGCGTGTCTCTCTCCCACACAAGGATTGCTAGGATCCGAATTTATTCAAACAAAAACAAAAATAAAAACACACAGACGCTCCAAGTAAAGCGCATAAGATGTGAAAGAATTAAAATATAGTTTCACTAGAGATGACCTGATAAGTTTGTTGATGAAGAAGGGGATGCCTTGGGCATCCCCAAGCTTAGACGCTTGAGTCTCTCTGAATATGGTTGGGATGAACCACGGGGGCATCCCCAAGCTTAGGCTTTTCACTCTTCTTGATCACATAATATCACCCTTCTCGCTTGATCCTTGAAAACTTCCTTCACACCAAACTCAAGACAGTTCTCATTAGAGGGTTAGTGCATAATCAAAAATTCTCATATTCTGTAATGATACAATCAATCCCAAAGCTTCTGGACATTAGCTACAGCCACCAATGCTTTGTGGAGCAAAGAAATCCACACAAACACAGTAAAAGAGCGAATGCAAAACAAAAGGCAGAATCTGTCAAAAACAGAACAGTCTGGAATGACGAATTTTTTCGAGGCACTTAAGTTGCTCAGATGGATCTGGCCTAAAATAATGAAAGTTGCGTACATATCTCAGGAATATGCGTGATTTTTTCAGAATTTTTTGAATTTTCTACAGGGAGATAAGCTCAAATCCGTGACAGCTAAAAATCTGTCACTGCGCAGAAATCCAAATCTTGCATCAACTTTCAATATAGAACTTTACTTGGCACAACATTGCGATAAAATAAAGATACAAAGGAGTTGCTACAGAAGTAACAAAACTCCTTGACTCAAAGAAAACAAAAATAACAGCAAATAAAAACGATGGGTTGTCTCCCATAAGCGCTTTTCTTTAACGCCTTTCAGCTAGGCGCAGAAAGTGAAAATCAAGTGTTGTCAAGTGGCAAATCATTCAAATCATCAAAAGCTTCTTCCAACACACAGCTTGTAACAATGGGTATCTTAGATGTTCCTGGAGGTGTTTCATTACCTTTAACCGTACTAAAAGTTTTATCAATTTTAAGCTCATAATGAGTCTTTGGTTTTGGCACTTTAGGAACATACATAAACTTTTGCTCTCTACCCACATAAACTTTCTCCTTTTTAGACTTAAGAGAAGTAAAGGTTGAACTTAAGGTTTCAATAGCTTCCTCTAACTCATCAATTCTATGATTTTGGGTGTCATGGATATTATTATCCTCAAGAACAGTGATTCTTTCATTGATGGTGGCTATTGATTCATTAGTCTTACCAATACAATCAAGAAAATTTGGAAAAAAATTCTCCATAGAGTCTAACTTATTTATAACATCCTCCAAGGTGATCTCAATTTTAATATCTTTAGTGGGTGGTGTTCCTACCAAACTTTCAATAATATTACAGGCTTCTAAAGCAGGAGTACCCAAGAAATTTCCACCTGTAAGAGTGTCTAGAACATACCTATACCAACTAGAGATACCAACATAAAAGTTCCTAAGGAGGATAGTGGTAGAGTGTTTCTTAGTACATCTATGATGAGCATCACTAATTCTATACCAAGCATCTTTCAAATTTTCACCTCCTAGTTGCCTAAAAGAACGAACTTCAACTTCAGGAGCATTCATTTTGAAAAACAAAATCAAACCGAATTAAACAAGTAACTAATTTTTTTGTGTTTTTGATAAAGAGAGCAAACAAGACTAAATAAAAATAAACTAAGCAAGACAAATAACAAAGTAAAGAGATTGGGTGTGAGAGACTCCCCTTGCAGAAGCAATTCGGTTTTCCCCGGCAACGGCGCCAGAAAACGTGTTGCTAGCGCTAAGTTGACGAGGGAATATCTCCCCGGCAACAGTGCCAGAAACAATGCTTGTACGTCACACGTCAGTTGGGAACCCCAAGAGGAAGGTATGATGAGTGCAGCAGCAAGTTTTCCCTCAGTATGAAACCAAGGTTTAATCGAACCAGTAGGAAAACGAGGTTGCTTCGAAGGTGTTGGTGAAGGAGTGTAGTGCGGCGCAACACCAGGGATTCCGGTGCCAACGTGGAACCTGCACAACACAATCAAATTACTTTGCCCCAACTTAACAGTGAGGTTGTCAATCTCACCGGCTTGCTGAAAACAAAGGGTTAAACGTATCGAATGGAAATGATGTTTGTTTGCATAAAACAGTAGAGAACAATGATTGCAGTAGATTGTATTTCAGATGTAAAAGAATGGACCGGGGTCCACAGTTCACTAGTGGTGTCTCTCCAATAAGATAACTAACATGCTGGGTAAACAAATTACAGCTGGGCAATTGACAATTGATAAGTGCATATAACATGCATGTGTGAGTTGTGGTGTCTACTATGAGATTCATTTGGGCATTACGACAAAGTACATAGACCGCTATCCAGCATGCATCTATGCCTAAATAGTCCACTTTCCGGTTAACATCCGTACCCCTTCCAGTATTAAGTTGCAAGCAACAGACAATTGCATTAAGTAATGTGCGTAATGTAAACAATACATTCATCCTTGAATAAAGCATTGCTGTTTTACCCCTAGTGGCAACAACACATCTACAACCTTAGAACTTGCTGTCACTATCCCAGGTTAAATAGAGGTTGAACCCAACTATCATGCATAAATACCCCCTCTTGGAGTCACAAGTATTCACTTGGCCAAGGCTTCAACAAGTAACGGAGAGCATGCAAGATCACAAATGACATAGACATGATAATATAATATTCAGCTCCACATAGGTATCAATATAAGTCAGATCCCAGCAAACACAACATGTAGCATTACAATAAGATGATCTTGATCATGATAGGCAGCTCACAAGATCTAAACATGATGGCACAAGTGGAGAAGACAACCATCTAGCTACTGCTATGGACCCATAGTCCAAGGATGAACTACTCACGCATCACTCCGGAGGCGGGCATGGCGATGTAGAGCCCTCCGGTGATGATTCCCCTCTCCGGCAGGGTGCCGGGAAGAGCTTCAGAACCCCCCGAGTTAGGGTTGACGACGGCGGCGGCAGCGAATATGTTCTGGATGAAAGGCTCGGTGTTTTAGGGTTTTCACGTCTCGGGGAATAAATAGGCGAAGGGGCGATGTCGGCGGACCCCCGAGGGGCCCAAACCACCAGGTGGCGCGGTGGGCCCACTGCCGCGCCGCCTGTGGTTTGGCCACCTCGTGGCTCCCTTCGTCTCTCCTTCGGACTCCGTGTACGTTGGAAAAATAGGGACTTGGCCTTTTGTTTCGTGCAATTCCGAGAATATTTCCAGAAGTAACTTTCTGAAACCAAAAACAGCAGAAAACAGGGAACTGGCACTGTGGCATCTTGTTAATAGGTTAGTCCCAGAAAATGCATAAAAGTGATATGAAGTGTATATAAAACATGTAGCAAATGGTATAATATAAGCATGGAACAGCAGAAATTATGGATACGTTGGAGACGTATCAATGTGAGAGAATTTTTTTTTGATTTTCTGTCGCGCATATCCCTACAGTGGTATCAGAGCCGTGCTTTGCGTAGTTGCTTTGTACGGATAGAACACAAGGAGTTGTGTGGCGTTTGATATTTATTGTTGCTACCCTCTCTCGTGTACTTCTTGGTTTTGTGGCATGGTAAGATGCAGCGGCCCGGACCAACTTTACAGTCTTCGGATTGAGACCGGTTCTGCACTTGACATGCAACTGGTTTGCATATGCGGCTGGCGGGTGTCTGTCGCTCTTATCATAGTGAAACCGGATTTACAATGGTGGGCTTATGGAAGTTAATAAGCAACTTGTATTATCAGCGTTGTGGTTTTTGTATAGGTAAGAACGGTTCTTACGCAGCCCCTAGAAGCCACGTAAAATTGCAAAAATCAAGGGAGAGGCGTCTAACTTGTTTTTGTAGGGGTGGTTGTGATTTGGTATAGCCCAATTTTACAATATTTGTTGTATGAGATGCACATTGATTGTAATATTATTTTGTGACCTGCGTGTCATGAGATCGGCAGCCGGCAGGAGCCAAATGGTTGTCTTATTATTTTGTGACCTGCGTGTCAACTTAATACGCCATGTAATTGCATTACTTTATCGCTAAGGAGTTAGCAATAGTTGTGGATGCAACGTGATGGTGGAGGCAACCATGCATCTTGCTGGAGGGATGATGGAGATCATGCCGTGCGTTCTAGATGGAGATTAAGACGCAAGAAAATGGCTATACCATATCACATTGTTTAAGCATGTGATGTTTATCCTTTATGCATCTTATTCTGCGTGTGCACGACGGTAGCATTATAAGATGATCCCTCACTCCATATCAAGATCGTCTTCACCCCAAGTATGCCACCGCCAAGACAGTTCTTCGTTTCGAAGCACCACGTGATGATCGGGTGTGATAGAATCTACGTTCCACACAACGGGTGTTGCTCGAGCCTAGCATGTACAGACATGGCCTCGGCACACAGGCAGATATACTTGGGTTAGCTTGACGAGCCTAGCATGTGCAGACATGGCCTCGGAACACAAGAACCGAAAGGTTAAACACGAGTCATATGGATGATATGATCAACATGGTTGATGTTCACCATTGAAGCTACATCGGCTCACATGATGATCGGAGTTTGGTGTGGTGGATTTGGATCGTGTTCCACTTAACAACTATGAGGGATGTTGGTTTA
This sequence comes from Poa pratensis, assembly GCA_947311845.1. NCBI lineage: Eukaryota > Viridiplantae > Streptophyta > Magnoliopsida > Poales > Poaceae > Poa > Poa pratensis. The sequence continues at coordinate 47,755,137 of CAMZMU010000039.1, forward strand.
AGTGGGAGTTCACTTGGTAATTTGATTACGCTGAACTCTTTATCATGAACATAGTCCAAATTATGTATTTGCATCATTCATTGTAGTCAATGGCATTCGTTTTCTCAACTACCACTAGGCTTGATTGATTGAGATAAATTAAACTGTTGGATATCTGGTAATTATCTTTACGGACTAGTAACGTACTGTGAGGATTGTCCTCAAAAGTATTGATGGCGTGAATCACACGCTCGTTGGAGACCCCAAGAGGAAGGTATGATGCAGTTCAGCAGCAAGTTTTCCCTCAGAAAGAAACCAAGGTTATTGAACCAGTAGGAGCAGCAACTCTTCAGAAGGTTGTTGGTGGCTCGCACGGCGCAACACGATCACCAACGTGGAATCTGCACACAACACAATCAAACTACTTTGCCCCAACGAAACAGTGAGGTTGTCAATCTCACCGGCTTGCTGAAAACAAAGGATTAAACGTATGGTGTGAAAATGATGTTTAATTGCAGAGAATGAAAAAGGAACAGTTTGCAGTTTGTGGTTGTTTAATCAGTGTAAAAGAATGGACCGGGGTCCACAGTTCACTAGTGGTGTCTCTCCATAAAAGATAACTAACATGTTGGGTGAACAAATTATAGCTGGGCAATTGACAAATAGTGAGCGCATGACAATGCATATACATGACATGATGACTGCTATGATATTTAATTGGGCATTACGACAAGATACATAGACCGTTATCCAACAGCATCTATGACTAATAATCCACCGCCGGGTTGTCATCCGAGTCCCCCGTTGGTATTAAGTTGCAAGCAACGGATAATCGCATTAATTAAAGCGCGTAATGTAAACAAACACATATGCCCGTGGACATAGCATCGTTAGGTTATCCCTAGTGGCAACAGCACATCCGCAACCTTAGAACTTTCTGTCACTGTCCCAGGTTAAATAGAGGCATGAACCCACTATCTAGCATAAATACTCTCTCTTGGAGTTACAAGCATCTACTTGGCCAAAGCATCTACGAGTAACGGAAAGCATGCAAGATCTTAAATAACATATAAGATAAATTGATAATCAACTTGACATAGTATTCAATATTCATCGGATTCCAGCAAACACAACATGTAGCATTACAATAATATGATCTTGATCATGTAGGTGATGACCCACAAGTATAGGGGATCGCAACAGTCTTCGAGGGAAGTAAAACCCAATTTATTGATTTGACACAAGGGGAGCCAAAGAATACTTGGGAGCCTTAACAGCGGAGTTGTCAATTCAGCTGCACCTGTGAATAGTCTTGCTCGACACAGATTATCAGTAGCAACAGTTTTATAGCAGTAGTAGCGGTGAAATAATAGCAGCAGTGAAGTAATGACAGCAGTAGTGATTGCAGTAAACAGTAGGATTAAAACACTGTAGGCATAGGGATGGATGAACGGGCGCTGCATGGATAAGATAGCTCATATAATAATCAAGACATAGGCATTGCAGATAATAATGATAAAGCATCCAAGTACTAAGTAAACATAGGCATGTGTTCCGTATATAGTCGTACGTGCTCGCAGTGAGAAACTTGTACAACATCTTCTGTCCTACCAGCCGGTGGCAGCCGGGCCTCAAGGGAATCTACTGGTAATTAAGGTACTCCTTTTAATAAAGTACCGGAGCAAAGCATTAACACGCTGTGAACACATGTGATCCTCACATCGCAGCCATTCCCCTCGGCTGTCCCAATTATTGTCACTTTGGGACCTCGGGTTCCGGACAACAATATGTGTATACAACTTGCAGGTATGATCAATAAACAGTGCATATCATTATGAAACAATAACATGTTCAGATCTGAAATCATGGCACTCGGGCCCTAGTGACAAGCATTAAGCTCAACAAGTTGCAACAACATCAATAAGTACTAACAACGGATACTAGGCACCATGCCCTAATGATCTTATAACTTATTACATGAACAATCTCATCCAATCCCTACCATCCCCCTCAGCCTACAGCAGGGAATTACTCACACATGGATGGGGGAAACATGGATGGTCGATGGAGAAGCGTCGGTGATGATGATGGCGATGATCTCCTCCAATTCCCCGTCCCGGCGGAGTGCCAGAACGGAGTTTCTGGTCCCCGAAATAGGTTTCGCGATGGCGGCAGCGTACGGTGATGTTTCTGGATGAAGTGGACGACCCCCCCGCGTTTTAGGTCAGAGAGGGTTAAGTAGTCGAAAGGGGGCTCGGGAGGTGTCCGAGTCGCCCTCCTCAGTGGCCGGCGCGGTGGGCCCCTTGGCCGCGCCGCCCTGTGGTTTGGGCCACTCGTGGCCCATCTCTGACTCCCCTTCTGGCTCCGTGAGTCTTCTGGTAAAATAGGAGGTTTGCGATCTTTTCTGGTGTTTTTCCCGAAAGTTGACTTTCTGCACAAAAACAAGACACCAGGGCAATTCTGCTGAAAACAGCGTTAGTCCGCATTAGTTGTATTCAAAACACACAAGTTAGAGGTAAAACAATAGCAAAAGTGTTCGGGAAAGTAGATACGTTTTGGACGTATCAACTCCCCCCAAGCTTAGCTTATTGCTTGTCCTCAAGCAATTCAGTTAACAACTGAGTGCGATAAAAGACTTTCACGAACACATTTGCTTCATATGATGCATATATTCTCACTATATGAACAAATGCTTAGGCAATTCAAGATGAGGCAAATGCAAATAATGTCACTCAATAGGCATGTAAACTATGAAAAGATACCAACATACTAATAGCGACAAACATGAAACATATTAATTCACAAGATTGTAATGCTCATAATAGGATATGATAAGATGGTATCTCGCTTGCCCGTTTTTGTACAGCAAAACATAAATGCCCAGGCACCTCTGAAGTTCATGGGAAGACTAGAATCAAAGATATCAAAGATAAAATCATCAAAGTTATATCACAGTTAACCACATTCTGGGACAAGCACATTACACTAAGAACGACAACTATGCTCTCGAGAAAGTGCTCAAAGAAAGGATGGTGACTCAACATGAAAGTAAAAGATTGGCCCTTCGCAGAGAGAAGCAGGGATTATCATGTGCTAGAGCTTTTTATTTTTAAAACAGAAGCAAAATTGTTTTGGGAAGTGTTTGTTGTTGTCAACGAATGGTAGTGGGTACTCTAACCCCCTTGTCAACTAGACTTTCAAGAGCGGCTCCCATGAAGGATGTTATTTCTACCAGCAAGGTAGATCATCCCTCTTCTCTTTTGTTTACACATGTATTTTTAGTTTCATTATGGGTGACACTCCCCCCAACCTTTGCTTGCACAAGCCATGGCTAACCGAATCCTCGGGTGCCTTCCAACATTCACATACCATGGAGGAGTGTCTATTTGCAATTTAAGTTGCTTACTGATAAATCAGGGCAAAACATGTGAAGAGAATTATTGATGAAAGTTATAATTAATTGGGACTGGGCACCCCGTTGCCAGCTCTTTTTGCAAAATTATTGGATAAGCGAATGTATATGCCACTAGTCCATTGGTGAAAGTCTGAATGACAAGATTGAAAGATAAAACACCACATACTTCCTCATGAGCTATAAAACATTGACACAAATTGAGAAGTACTTTGAAGGTTTTAAAGGTAGCACATGAAAATTTACTTGAATGGTTCGAAATGCCATGCATAGGTATTTATGGTGGACACTTTGGAATAACTTGGTTTTCATGGTTTTGGAAGCACGAGCAGCATTCCCGCTCAGTACAAGTGAAGGCTAGCAATAGACTGGGAAGCGACAATCAAGAGAGCAATAACCGTCATAATCATGCTTGCGACAAAATGAAATTAATTGAGGCATAAAAGTGATACAAGAACTCTGAGTCAAAATAAATCATCAATGCTTAACTGACTTTTGTTTTTCAGTCATATGCATGCATGAGCATGTGCCAAGTCAATTCGAATGAATTATTCAGAGGAGGATACCACAATGTCATACCCTCTATGAATAGAACAATGCAAGCAAACATCAACATAACATGCTACCACTATTAATAAATTGGGACCGATCATGAGAGAACAAGAACTACTAAGCATCCACTAAATGACATATACCTCACATGAACCAACTAAGCATGCTCACATAGATGAGTATATGTACAAAAATGAAAACAAATAGAGTTCATACCAGCCTCTCACCCCAACTCGAGTTGTTGTAGATCATCCTTATTGCTTTTTCACTTGTGTTGCTTCGAATGATAAGAATGAAAACCAAGCTCCATCGGAGTCACGGATGGCTGTCCAACTCTGAAAACACTATACAAAACCAAAAAGAAACAACAAATATTTTTGGGTTTTCGAGTTTTTGAAACAAGAGCAAAAGAAACAAACAATAAAGCAAAATATTTTTAGATTTTTGAATAACAAACCGAATTTTAAAACTAAGCAAACTAATACTGAAACTTAAAGAAACAAATGAAGAGAAACAACAGAAATATTTTTGGTCTTTTTGTGTTTTGGAATGCAGCAATAAAAGGTAAACAATTAAAAAGAAAGAAAGAAAACTGCAACATGGATATACAAAGTATCGACAAGATATATATGTAAATGAGTGAGATGTCGATATACCTCCCCCAAGCTTAGGATTTTGGCCTAAGTGGAGGTCAATGCCACTGTCCCCATGATGTGCCACTGTCGTGATATGATGAAGAAGGGTACTCATCCTGGTACGAGCCTGATGACGCACCAGGATAAGTGACGGTGTAGTGATCACCAGGTGCCTCTTCCTCCTCCTGATGCTGCTGGTGAAAACCTTGCAGTCGAAGCTGCTCCTCCAATGCATCCTTGGAGTACGACCACGGCCTCCTGTGAATAGGAAACAAATCGGCCTGGGGCAAAGGGACCTCGGTTGCCTCCCCGTTAGTATAAAACACTTTATAAACAATGTTCCCTATGCGAGAGCCTGGTGCAGCAAACTGATGATCTATCATAGTAGCAAGATCAAGCCTAACAGGGGCTAGCACATCATCAGTAGGTGTCGCAGAAAGACCAAAACTAGCAGCAACACGCTTCGCAACAATCCCACCATAGATGGGTCCTTTAGCGGCTAAGCGGCGAGCAATAAGAGCACCAAGGTTGTATGCAGTGTTACCATTAAGTGCAGCAGCAAGAAAAGCAAGATGATAATTAGAAATGTTGCTGGTGTTTTCCCTACCAAGAATGCTAGTAGCAAGGTAGAAAACAAAATACTTGATGGCAGGGTATTGGATATTCCTTATCTTGCCGCGATGAGCGTCGCGGCTATCGTCATCGGTCACTGCTCGATAAAGTTCCACCAAGTCGCGGGTGTTTCCTTCAATCTTCTTCGCTGTACCTATAGGAGCAATATCTATGGCAGCACAAAAGTCATTCAAACTCATGGTAACAGGCATATCATAGATCTTAAATTTAACAACAGGTCCATAAGATGAGTTTGTGAATTTAAAACTCTCAACAAAAGTTTTGGTGAGCCAATAATGTTGGACACCCTCATCCTGCATATAAGTAGTTAAACCAACCCTCTGGATGAGAAACCTGAAGTCATCAAGCAAACCTGCATTAGTTAGAAACTCAATGCATGGAAAGGATGAAGCATTTGGGATTTGATCATCCCCTCCATCTCCAATGTTTGGTGCACTGACATCTTCATCATAGGAGCGCCTAACTCGAGTGGATGCCCTCAAGGGTCTTCTTACCCTCTGAGAGTCACTCTCAAACACCTCTCCAAAGTTGTGGTTATGCATTTTCCTTTCTGAGAGCAATTGCCCCAAATCTCAGCAGCTGAGATGGGCTGAACAAAGAGATCGAAATCGCGAGGAAGAACAGCAAAAACTCGAGTGTGAGAGAAAAAACGAGCTGAGTGATGCAAGAGGAAGAAGTGGTAGGTGGGGGAACTGTTGGAGGGCCAAGGGTGCCCCACCTCAGTGGCTGGCGCGGCCAAGGAGGCAGCCGCGCCACCATGTGGTTTGACCCCATGGTGGGTCCCCTTGGTCAGCACCAGGCACTCCCACGATGCTCTTTGAAAAATAGGACCAATGGTATAATTTTTACAGAGTTTTGAAAACTTTCAATTTACACGAAATCTGGATATTTAAATTAATAAAACTTGGGCAGAAAAATTATTTTTAAAATTCAAAACAACTAAACTTTTGCAACCTAATTATCACTACAGGAGGTAAAACAAAGTTGAAGAAAGAAATGCTGTTTAGCTCTTTCATGTATGCAAATACATTTGATAACAAGGTTGATCAAGTCTTGGCACCAAATAAATTTACATGACACAAATGATTTAAACATCATGAAACACTCATGTTACCTTGTATTGTATTGATATGGATCCAATCATAATGTTTTGATATCCTTCTTGATGATCATATATAGGGCAATCAATACTTCCCACTTTGATAGTTTTAAAATTGGAGATGGTATTGACTCCATAAATCTTGTCAACTTTCTTGGGGAAATAAACAGTATGTTCTTTATCATTAACATTGAAAGTTACTTTTCCTTTATTGCAATCAATAACAGCACCTGCAGTATTTAGAAAAGGTCTTCCAAGAATAATAGACATATTATCATCTTCAGGCATTTCAAGAACAACAAAATCAGTCAAAATTAAACAATTGTTAGCCACTTGAACAGGGACATCCTCACAAATGCCAACAGGAACAGCAGTAGATTTATCAGCCATTTGCAAAGATATATCAGTAGGTATCAATTTATCAAGATAGAGTCTCTTATAGAGAGAAAAAGGCATAACACTAACTCCTGCTCCCAAATCACATAAAGCAGTTCTAACATAATTATTCTTGATGGAGCAAGGGATGGTTGGTATACCTGGATCTCCAAGCTTCTTAGGAACCTTGCCATTGAAAGAATAATTAGCAAGCATAGTAGAAATTTCCTCATTAGGAATTTTCCTCTTGTTAGAAACAATATCTTTCATATACTTTGAGTAAGGAGGCAATTTAATAGCATCAGTCAAAGGAATTTGCAAGAACAAGGGTTTCATCCATTCACAAAATTTATTATAATGTTCTTCTTCCTTTGATTTTAGTTTCTTAGTTGGAAAAGGCATTTGCTTTTGAACCCAAGGTTCCCTTTCATTACCATGTTTCTTAGCAATGAAGTCTTCCTTAGTGTACTTTGTGTTTTTAGTATGCTTTTCAGGTTCCTTTTCACTAACTTCTTTATCAAGAGCATCATTTTTATCCTTATCACTATCAAGTTCATTACCACTTTCAGTTTCAGCATCAGAGATAGATATACTATTAGGATCATTAACAGTTTCAGAGGATTCTACAACATTTTTATGTTTCTTCTTCTTCTTTTTCTTAGAAGGAGAAACTGGATTTTCAGCTAGTTGAGAATCTTGTTCAATTCTTTTAGGATGTCCCTCAGGATATAAAGGATCCTGAGTATGAGCTCCACTTCTAGTGCTAACATAGACAGGTTTTAATTTTTCTTTAGAAGCATTGGCTAACATGTCTTGTTGCACTTTAGTGAGTTGATCAATTTGAGTTTGAACCATATGGAAATGTTTAATAAGCATCTTAACATCATTGGAGGTTCTCTCCACAATATCATGCAACTTACTAATAGCTTGAGAGTTTTCATGCAAATGATTCTCTACTCTCATATTAAAATTATCTTGCTTAATAACATAATTATCAAATTCATCTAAGCATTGATCAGGTGGTTTAGAGTAGGGAATATCTCCTTCATCGAACCTGTGGAGAGAGTGAACCTCAATTATGGATGGATGAGGAATTGGCTTACACAAATCTTCAATAGGTGGAAGGTTCTTCACATCTTCAGATTTAATACCCTTCTCAATGAGAGTCTTCTTGGCCTCCCTCATTGTTTCATCATTCAATTCAATCATACCTCCCCTCTTCTTTGATATTGGTGTCGGTGTAGGTGTGGGGGTCGGCGCAGGTAGAGTCCAATCATCATAATTCTGGCTGATTTTAGCCAATAATTCTTCAGCTTCTTCAGGGGTTCTTTTCCTGAAAACACAACTAGCACAACTATCCAGATATGCTCTAGATTCAATAGTTAGTCCACTGTAAAATATATCAAGTAGATCATGCTTTTCCAAATCATGTCCAGGCCGAGCTCTGATAAGAGAGCAAAACCTTGTCCATGCCTCTGGAAGTTTCTCTTCATCTTCCTGGTCAAAGTTATAAATTCTCTGCAAAGCATCATGTTGAGCACTAGCAGGGAAATATTTCTGAAAGAAAACATTAAGCAAACCAGTAGGACTAGTAATAGAACCAGGAGACAAGTTGTTATACCAAGCTTTAGCATCATCTTTTAATGAGAAAGGAAAAATCTTAGCAACAAAATAGCTACGCTTCTTAATATCATCAGAAAATAAGCCACTCAAAGTAGAGAGCTCATTCATGTGCTCTACAGCACTTTCACTCTTAGTGCCACAAAAAGGAGTTTTCTCAACAATAGATATATGAGATAAATCAAGAGAAAAATCATAATCCTTATCTTTAATGTTTATAGGAGAAGTGGCAAACTTAGGATCAGGTGACAACTTGTATTTAACAGCATGTTGTGCAAGAAAATTTCTAATTACTTGCACCAGTAGTAGCATTACATTTATCAATAAAATCATCATCAAGTTCCACATAAGTTTCATCAGGATCATCATCACAAGTATAATCCCTTAACTCAGGTGAATAAACAGGAGTAGTAGGACTTCCATTAGGTGTTCTAGTATTTTCAAGTTGTTTAGACTAGCAATAGCAGCATCTAAAAGTGGACCTAATGAAATACTCTCATCAATCACAGTAGAAGCATCATCAATATTATCAGAGGCAATTTCAGATTCAGCAGTAGTACCAACACGTGAAGATTGTGGTGGTGTAACAAGTTGACTCAATACAGATGGTGAGTCAAGAGCAGCAGAGGTACTAAGTGTCGTACCTTTTCTTGTAGTGGATGGCAATACACGGACCCTCTCATCACGAGCTTTACCCATGATGAATAAATTTCAGCGAGCAATATAGATCACAAGTGAACTCACAAATAAAGCTATGCTCCCCGGCAACGGCGCCAGAAAATAGTCTTGATGACCCACAAGTATAGGGGATCGCAACAGTCTTCGAGGGAAGTAAAACCCAATTTATTGATTCGACACAAGGGGAGCCAAAGAATACTTGAGAGCCTTAACAGCGGAGTTGTCAATTCAGCTGCACCTGTGAATAGTCTTGCTCGACACAGATTATCAGTAGCAACAGTTTTATAGCAGTAGTAGCGGTGAAATAATAGCAGCAGTAAATAAGACAGCAGTAGTGATTGCAGTAAACAGTAGGATTAAAACACTGTAGGCATAGGGATGGATGAACGGGCGCTGCATGGATAAGATAGCTCATATAATAATCAAGACATAGGCATTGCAGATAATAATGATAAAGCATCCAAGTACTAAGTAAACATAGGCATGTGTTCCGTATATAGTCGTACGTGCTCGCAATGAGAAACTTGTACAACATCTTCTGTCCTACCAGCCGGTGGCAGCCGGGCCTCAAGGGAATCTACTGGTAATTAAGGTACTCCTTTTAATAAAGTACCGGAGCAAAGCATTAACACGCCGTGAACACATGTGATCCTCACATCGCAGCCATTCCCCTCGGCTGTCCCAATTATTGTCACTTTGGGACCTCGGGTTCCGGACAACAATATGTGTATACAACTTGCAGGTATGATCAATAAACAGTGCATATCATTATGAAACAATAACATGTTCAGATCTGAAATCATGGCACTCGGGCCCTAGTGACAAGCATTAAGCTCAACAAGTTGCAACAACATCAATAAGTACTAACAACGGATACTAGGCACCATGCCCTAATGATCTTATAACTTATTACATGAACAATCTCATCCAATCCCTACCATCCCCCTCAGCCTACAGCAGGGAATTACTCACACATGGATGGGGGAAACATGGATGGTCGATGGAGAAGCGTCGGTGATGATGATGGCGATGATCTCCTCCAATTCCCCGTCCCGGCGGAGTGCCAGAACGGAGTTTCTGGTCCCCGAAATAGGTTTCGCGATGGCGGCGGCGTACGGTGATGTTTCTGGATGAAGTGGACGACCCCCCGCGTTTTAGGTCAGAGAGGGTTAAGTAGTCGAAAGGGGGCTCGGGGAGGTGCCGAGTGCCCTCCTCAGTGGCTGGCGCGGTGGGCCCCTTGGCCGCGCCGCCCTGTGGTTTGGGCCACTCGTGGCCCATCTCTGACTCCCCTTCTGGCTCCGTGAGTCTTCTGGTAAAATAGGAGGTTTGCGATCTTTTCTGGTGTTTTTCCCGAAAGTTGACTTTCTGCACAAAAACAAGACACCAGGGCAATTCTGCTGAAAACAGCGTTAGTCCGCATTAGTTGTATTCAAAACACACAAGTTAGAGGTAAAACAATAGCAAAAGTGTTCGGGAAAGTAGATACGTTTTGGACGTATCATAGGGCAGCTCACAAGATCTAAACATGATGGCACAAAGTGGAGAGACAACCATCTAGCTACTGCTATGGACCCGTAGTCCAAGGATGAACTACTCACGCATCACTCCGGAGGCAGGCATGGCGATGTAGAAGCCTCCGGTGACGATTCCCCTCTCCGGCAGGGTGCCGGGAAGAGGTTCTGAACCCTCCCGAGCTAGGGTTGATGACGGCGGCATCTTTGGAACTTTTCGTGGATATTTGCTCAGGTACTAGGGTTTTCGCGTCGGGGGGAATAAGTATGCGAAAGGGCGGCGGCTGGAGACCCCCGAGGGGCCCACACCACCCTAGGGCGCGGCAGAGGGGGGCCCGCGCCCTAGGTGCGTGTGGGGCCCTCCTGGCTCTCCTCTGTTGCTTCTTCGCTCCGTCAGGTGAGTTCTGTAAAAATAGGGACCCCCGTGTAGTTTCGTCCAATTCCGAGAATATTTCCAGACTAGCTTTTCTGGAATACAAAAACAGCAGAAAACAGGAACTGGCACTTCGGCATCTTGTTAATAGGTTAGTCCCAAAAGAGGTATAAAAGTGATATAAAGTATATGCAAAACATGTAGCAATTGGTATAAAACAAGCATGGAACATCAAAAATTATAGATACGTTTGAGACGTATCAAGTATCAAGTTAAGATTTAGTCCTATTGCAAACTTTTGGTAACCCTCCTGCTCAATGTATGTCATTAGATATGATCTATGAGATATGCATATATAGATGTGATCTAAGAGCATTGATTCCAGTTTAGCGTCTTATGTCATACTTGCCTCAGTGGAACTCAAACCTCAGAAATGTTTTTGAGCACTGAGTGTCTGAGAGACAATCCAGGAGCTGAAATTGTTTCAGACACAACCAATGGTTGAATGATATATGATATCAAAAGATTGGTTTGTGTGCAAATGACCAAGGATAATTCAGTGAGTTAACATGTATACCTAGATTGTCTAGGTACATGTCAATGCTGTAGACACTTGGCGTCCTAAACCCCAACCAGTTGGGCACTGATAGTATTCTTGTTTTCCCTCCCTCCGTGCAATAGTAGCATTCTCATGAATTGTTCATGACTGAGATGGAAAATAGTATGGGTGATTTGATCACTATGCTTAAAAGACTGTTAAGAGTGGAATCTAGAAGAACGCCAATCATTTGATGATGGTAAAACTTTCAGACATGGGGAAACCGGAAGAAGAACTACAGAAAGAATCTGGCAGTAAAATAAAAGTCTGGAAATGTCCAACTCAGGTATAATTGTTATACATGTTATTGATGTATTGTTTGTTGGTCAAACAACGTACTTCTTGGGTATAGTGACCAATTGTTGATCACAAGGATACCAGGTCGGTTGCTCTTGTTTGCAACTCGATGCAAGAAATACAATGGCCTAAGAGACCAACAAAGGATGTTATGGTGTGTGACAAGAACAAAGCAATAGTTGCTACGGTCGTCGTCATACATTCAGGATTTGGTGAAATCTTGACAAGTAACAAAATACATCTATAACACTGGCGCTAAATGTCATAAGATTCATGATTAGAATTCCACATTTTGTGGTACTGCCGTCTAAGTCATATTGGAAAGAATCACATGAAGAGACTCCATAGTGAGGGAATTTTTGGAGTCATTTGATTATGAATCATTTGACGCATGTGAATCATTTCAAAAGGAAATGACTAAAGACGTCGTTCATAGGCAATGTTGAACAAGCGGTTAACTTGTTGGAGATCATACATGTGATGTATGTAGCACAGAAGTGTAACCGTGGGCAGTAGATTCTTTTACTTCATATCCTTCTCGGATGTTTTGAATAGATATATGGGTATACGTTCAAACGATACATAAGACTGAAACTTTTGAAAAGTTCAATAATTTCAGCATGAAGTGGAAATCATTGTAACAAGAAAATAAAATCTCTATGATTGGATCACGGAGATAAGTATTTGAGTTACAAGTTTAGCGAACATCTGAAAGGTTGCGGAATTGTTCCACAACTTACGTCACCCGGAACACCATAGGTGTATGATGTGTCCGAGAGACGTGATCGAGCCTATTTTGACATGGTGAGATCGATGATGTTATTAATCTGCCATTATCTTTTGTAGTTGTGCTTTAGAGACTGTCGCTTACACACTGAAAAGAGCGCCATCTAAATCCGTTTGAACGACACCATATGAGATATGGCACGGGGATGCGATGCATATGTAAAGGAGTTTACTATTAGCTCGATCCTAAAACGGATATGTTTTGTTTCTTTGTTGGTTATGCCAAAAACGTTTTGGTATTCCTCGGCTACCGCACGTAAGGCAAAATGTTTGTCAGGAACAATGTGTGTTTTAAGAGAAAGAGTTTCTTGCAAAAACATGAGTGGGAGGACAGTGCAGCTCGACGAGATTGTGAATCTTCGTCTTCAGGTCAGAGTGGCGCATCGGAAGAGGTTCCGGAGTTTCTCACTTTGACTGATACGGAAGCTTCTACATGTGATGTAGTAACTTCAGTCGAGCCAACAGCTGAACCATGAAGATGTAGTAGGACTCACCCGAAACCAGAATGGTTATCGGATGGAATATTATTGTTAGACAATGATAAGCCTGCTACCTACACATAAGCAATGATGGGCCCTGACTCCGCTAAATGGCTAGGCGCCATGAGATCCGAGATAGACCCCATTTACGAAAATCAAGTTTGGAACTTGGTAGTCCCTACGGAAGGCTTAATGCCTACGAACGTATATGGATCTATAACAGATATGGATGTTTACATCCATGAAGCTTGACTTATGAAAGGTGTTTCTGTCAAGTTCAAAGAGTTGACTACGATGAGATTTGTCTCCCATAGCAAGCTTGAAAGTCTGTTCGGATAAATCTAGCAATTGCTACATATATGATATGGCAAATGAACTTCAAAACAGCGTTCCTAATGGAAGCTAACCGAGGACATGCATTTAATGCAATCTGAGGTTTTGTCGTTGCATATAATGCTAGAAAGGTATGCTCACTTCAGAGTTCATTTTATGAAACTGAAGCAAGCATGACGGAGTTGGAATATTTGCCTAGATGAAGTGTTAAAATGTTTTGACTTCATCGTGGACGGCAAAGATGCTTGAGAATTCAAGAAAGTAAGTGGGAGCGCCGAGAAATATTTCTAAAACTTTATGTGGAGACATATTGTTGATTTGAAATAATGTATATTTTCTTAATACAACTAAATCTTCATTGAAAATAGTTTTCTATGAATGATTAAAGCAAAGATGCCTACATATTGGATATAAAGATCTATGGAGATAGATTCCGATACCTAATATGGCTAAGCCAGAGTACATGGACATAGTACTGAAGTAGTTCGGTATGAAAAGGCAAGAAGTGTTCTTACCATGTTCATATGGTTGAAGTTGAGCAAGACTCAGTGTCTTCGACACATGATGAGCAAGAATGCATGATTGATTGGATCAATCATTCATACCATAACATGTACACAACCAGATGTGTCCTATGCCATAAGTGTTATGAGCAGATACCAGAGTGATCATGGATGATGATCACTGGACAACAGTGAAAAACTTCCTTAAGTACTTGAGAAGGACTAAGGAGTTGTTTCTCGTTCTATGGAGGTCATGATGAGCTCGTTGTAAGGGGTTACACCGATGCTAGACTCATGACTAATCCTGACGATTATCGATCTCAATCAAACTTGCTGGTTATTCAGAGACGCAGTAAGCTGGAAGGAGTTCCATGCTGGATTTGGAAGTGTTCCAAAGTTTAACACTGTGACGAATTCTACAATGATAGCTGAGTATATCGCCGCTTTGGAAGCAGCGAAGGAGGGTGTTGAATCAGAAGTTCGTAACTGAACTTGGTGTAGCTCCGACGAAGGTAAAGCTATGGAGCTCCATTGTGAGACAATGTTTGGCTCCATAATTAATGCCGAGGAGTTAAGGTTCCACCAGATATTCGAACATATACAAAGCTGATTCCACATCATTATGAATGAGTGGAGCGTGAAGACGTAAAGATATGCAAAATACAAACGGGCCTGAGGTGTCAGACCCGTTGACTAAAACTTCTTCCACTAGCCAAACATGATCAACACCATAAGCCCATGGGTGTTAGATCCTTACAATGTTAACTAGATTATTGACTCTAGTGCAAGTGGGAGATTGTTGGAAATATGCCCTAGAGGCAATAATAAGGAGTTATTATCATATTTCCATGTTCATGGTAATGTTTATTCTCCATGCTATAATTGTATTAACCGGAAACCTAATACATGTGTGGTTATGTAAACAACACAGAGTCCCTAGTAAGCCTCTACTAGACTAGCTCTTTGATTAATGATGGTTATGGTTTCCTAACCATGGACATGAGTTGTCAATTAATAACGAGGTCATGTCATTGGAGAATGACGTGATGGACAGACCCAACCAAGCATAGCAATATTGATCGGATCAATAAGTATATATTGCCATGTCTTGTATTGTCAAGTATCCTGTTTCTTTGACCATGAGATTATGTCTATCCCGGGTACTGAGGAATACGTCTTGGGGATTTCAAACGTCACTTCGTAACTGGGTGACTATAAAGGTGTCTTACAGGTATCTCCGAAAGTACTTGTTGATTTGCATGTATCAAGACTGGGATTTGTCCCTCCGTGTGACGGAGAGATATACTCTGGGCCCACTTGGTAATGCACATTCGGTATCGCTTGCAAGCACGTGACTAAAGAGTTAGCCACATGGAATGTTGTATTATGGAACGAGTAAAGAGTACTTACTAGTAACGAGATTGAGCTAGGTATGGTGATACCGCCGATCAGATCTCGGGTAAGTAAAATATCGTGAGACAAAGGAAATGGAATACGTTGACATTGTGGTTCACACCGATAACGATCTTCGTTGAACTTGTGGGAGTCATTATGGGCATCCAGGTCCCGCTAATGGTTATTTATCGTAGAGGAGTCTCGATCATGTCCACTTGTTATTTCGGAGTCTCGGATAGGATCCGGGATATCACAAGGAGCTTCGGAAGAGTCCGGAGATAAAGTTCATATATAGGAATGTGGTTTTTGGGTTCCGGAAAGGTTCAGGAATTAACCGATATTGTATCGGGGTTTTTCCTGAAATGTTCCGGTGGGTTCCATGGTGGGGCCCACTATCCCGAACGTCCCACTTAGGATATTTGGCAGCCAAGTTCCTTCCTTGAGAAGTCTTGGCAGTTAGGTTCCTTCCTGGGGAAGATTTCGAGGCTGGTTTCTTCCTGGGGAAGATTTGGAGGCTGGTTCCTTCCTGGGGAAGCTCATGAGGCAAGCCTCACATCTCCTCCCCACATCCTACATAAGGAGGGTACCATTTGGGGAAAGAAAAGGATTGATTCCTAAGTCGGTACACTTCCTCTTGCTCCTTTCTCTTGTGGTTTTGGCTTGGTGAAGCCCTGCCCGCGTGAGAGCTCACCGAACCACCACACCGTCGTGCTGCTGGTTTGAATCCCATCTACTTCTCCTTCAAGCTTGCTGGATCAGGAAGAGGAGACGTTGCTGAGCCGTACGTGTGTAAATCTCGGAGACACCGCTCGTTGTGGTGCTGATCGGAGTGAACCGCATCAAGGTCTACACCAAGCTGCGTTGTGATTAACGTCCAACGCTCGTGTTCTTCGAGGGTATGTTGATTACCCTCCCCGTTACTTGCATCTCCTTAGATAAGATCTTTGGGTGTTGCTTCCGCATGTGAGAGATTTTTTTTTGATTTTCTGTCGCGCATATCCCTACAAGTTTCACCTTGGCAATGCCTTCGAGAAGGAGATGATGCGCAGTCAAAAGGATCTGCACTGCAATGGATTATTTTAGTAGTTGGATACACATTCAAATGACCAATTAATATATAATACTCTCTCAGTTTAAAATTATAAGATGTTTTGAATATTTGAAGTGGACTAATACATACCGAAATGAGTAAATATACACAATAAAACGTGTCTAGAACTCTATATACATGTGATTTAGAAAACCTAAAGCATCTTATAATTCAGAATGGAGAGAGTATCAGTATTTCAATTTATTTGACTGTTATTCAAAATCATAGATTTTTTCCCATAGATTTTTCCATGAGAGTTGCATAATCTTCTTGAAGAACTTGATATCCATACCCCAAAGGCCAAAGGCATGTGACCCTTGGACGTAGACCTCTGATTGGAATAGAGCAACTTGCAATCTTGTTGCTAAAAGGTGGATCGTACCTAACCGTTTCCTCTGACTTAAGATTCGTCCTATTTATTGCGTCATGTTTTCCTGCCGTAAATACTACTCCCTCCATCCAATAATAATTGTCTTAGATTTGTCAAAAAATGGATGTATCTAGATATGAAACATGTATAGATACACTCACTTTTGTACAAACTTGAGAAACTTATTTTAAGACGGAGGGAGTAGATCCTGAACTGGCATGGCATATGAAGTAGAGCTGCATGCATATGGAGTACTTGAAGCAGAACGGGTTCTGTGATCAACTAGTCCTGCATGCATCTCGTCGATGTAAAGAGAGATCACGTTCGCGCAAAGATTCGTACTTACTTATCTGCAGTCTGCACTTCGAGGACTCCCTATGTATGTCCGTCTTTCGGCGTCTCGGATTCCATGGTAAACGAAATTTCGTCAGAAATCAGGTCGGGTTTGCTGCGCGTGCTGTCTATTTTTTAAGTGGAAACGTGCTCAAAAGTCAGAATCTCACAGGTCACACGGACGGAAGCGTGCATCGGTAAGCAGCAAGTGGACATCAGATACAGAGAATACTGATGCCGCTCAATATCTGAACTCGAGGTGGCGGTGGCACCTTTTGGATCAAACGACCACACAAGGCACACGTGCGCGCCAAAGGGATTGCGGCAAGCGTATCTTTCTTATCAACCGGTGAATGTTTTCTTGTGACACGGCTTCTTTTTACTTCAGTACCTCTGCAGTTTGGGGGCAAATTTGACAGAAATAACCATTTTCTGAAACTTGCAGCGAAAGCAGCGGCTGCAGCGCGCTTCAGCGGGTCCCGTGAGCACACTCGGAGGATAATCACATTTCTTGCCTTGCTCCAATCCCCTTTATCTACGGTTTTACAATGCCGAAACGCCGGGGCATCGGTGGTTAGCTCAACGGTGCCGTGGAAGTGGCAACTAAAGTATGATTTGCAGTTGTCGCAGTGCAAGATGGTGTTTTACAAAATTCTTTCGCGCGAGAACTGGGGACCGAGATTGATTTTATTGATCACCTCGGCACTCTCCAATCGGCCTATGCCCGTAAAATGATGCGGAGATATTCCTTCATCTTGCAACTTGCGAATCAGTGAAATCTTCTTTTTATCTTTTATGCACTTGAGGGAAGCATCAGCTGCCCAACCACAGCAATTAGCTGATTTCCAAGAACAAATATTCTGGATTATGTTCTGGCACAGTCGTATGTAACAGAGGCAAACAAGGTTGCCTTAACTTCCAACACCTCGAACCTGAACCAAGAATACCACAGGAAGCGATGTTGCGACATCCCGCGTGGGGAGCCATTTGCTTGCTCGCCGTCTTCTTGATCCTGTGCACAGCTAATCTCTGCACGCACGCCGGACGGTCCTCCTACCACCTTCTGGACGACGACGACGAAGAGGAGGGCGGCGGCGACGCCGAAGGCTCTTCGTCCTTCTCCTTCTCCTTCTCCTCCCCGCAGGCGACGCCGGACGAGCTGGCATTCGGGTTCTACGACGGGACGTGCCCCGACGCCGAGGGGATCATCGCTTCCACCGTGCGGGAGCTCTTCGTCACGGACTCCAACGTGGCCGCCGCGCTCGTCCGCCTCTTCTTCCACGACTGCTTCGTCCACGTACGTACAAACTGAACTCCGTGCAGTGTCCGGCCGGTGTCTCCTTTACTTGCGCATGCTCGCTGTCCTCTGTTTTCTCTTGTTCCTGGACGCGCGCACGTGCAGGCTGCGACGCCTCGTGCTCCTGGACCGTATCAACGGCGGGAAGTCGGAGAGAGATGCCGCCCCGAACCGCTCGCTGCGAGGCTTCGGCGCCATCGACAAGATCAAGGCGAGGCTGGAGAAGAAGTGTCCGGAGACCGTTTCCTGCGCCGACATTCTGGCCCTGGCCGCGCGCGACAGCCTCGTCCTCGTGGGCGGGCCGAGCTACCCGGTGCTCACCGGCCGCCGTGACAGCGCCCGGAGCTTCCACGACGACGTGAACGTCCCGTCCCCTAACGCCACCCACGCCATGACGCTCGATGCGTTCGCGCGCCGCGGCTTCACCGAGCGCGAGACCGTCGCGCTCCTGGGTACGTCCGCTCCTCTGCCCCTCGTTACTGGAGCTCCCTATGAGAGTTTTATGTGTTTGATTGATTCTTCTCGATGTGCCCGACTGTAGGAGCACATAGCATCGGGAAGGTGCAGTGCAGATTCTTCAGGGACAGGATCTACAACTTCGCCGGGACCGGCGAGCCGGACGACTCCCTCAACGCAGACATGGTCGGCGAGATGCGCGCCGTGTGCGGCAGCGCCGGCACTGCGCCGATGGAAATGGGGTACTACCGGCAGGGCCGGGAGGTGGGGTTCGGCGCGCACTACTACGCGAAGCTTCTCGCCGGAAGGGGCATCCTGCGCTCGGACCAGCAGCTCACGGCTGGGAGCACCGTGCGGTGGGTGCGCATGTACGCGTCCGGGGAGCGCGGCGAGGAGGCTTTCCACGAGGACTTCGCGCACGCCATGGTTAAGCTGTCCGCGCTTGCGCCGCTAACAGGTCGGCCGGCCAGGTCCGGGTCAGCTGCTCCAAGGTCCAAGCCCGTTGAGTAGAGCCGTCAGGGATTTTAGCAGTTTTCAGTTATGCCAGTAATCTGCGCATTTTATTTTTTTCGAAAGAGAGTGAGAGACATGCGCACATTCAAATGCATCAAGGCAACAAAACAGCTTACAGTCTTACACAAAGTGAACGAGAATAACCTGAAGCTGTGAATTTCGAAATGTAGCCCCTCCAGGCTACTAAGGGTGTGTTGGTTATCGGCATGCAACTCAACCAGATAATCGCTGCAGAAATTCAGTGTTTTTGTTGCTTGAAAAATGGTTAGGTTTGTGTCAACATGTTTATCAAAGCACTCCACATTCTAACACTCGAGGAACGCTCGAATCGCGATGGCTGCCCTCGTGCGAGGTGGAGATAGCGCGAGTTTGCGCGCGGTAAGGCAAACGGGGGGGGGGTTTTTGGTCACCTTCCGCCAAAAGCTCCCCTCTATTTACCCCTCCCAATCCCCATAAAAACCCTATCCTCCATCTTGTACCCTTCGAGCTCCATCTAATTGATAACTTCTTCACCAGCGAGGGGTCAAGGGGGTCATCTTTTTCAGTCGGTGACAAACGTCAGCGGCAAGTCTGCCTCTTCATCTTTTTGTACTGTCTTCTACATCCTCCAACTCATCTTATTGTTGAAAGCATCTTTAACCCTTGATCTTATAGCTTGAATTTGTAAACATGTGCTCGCTTGTGCGTGTCTAGTTCGAAGGCTTTTTTTGTGAGGATGTTGTTTATTGTGGATGTCGATTTGTTTGATCAGATCGATGCTTAAACTCTATGTGCTAATTCTGTTGTAGCGTTCTGAGATTTTTGTTGATGTGCACTCCATGAATAAGGGTGAGTGTTGGTTTGAGGATTCATTCTACTGGTCTTGCTTTTCCTATAACTAGCGATCCTCTTATTCTAGACAGCTGCAATGATAGTATGTTCGTGTTGATGCATGCACCATTGTTTGGGTGTTGTGCTGCATTTTATTGTTGTGCCCTCCACGAATGTGGGTTATTGATGGTTCGATGATTTGTTATACATAGGGTAGTTGTCGATGTGAGTGTTTGTGAGTGATGTAGCAGTGAAAATCTAGAAACAGGATTGACATAGGTGTTTACCCAAGTTCGCTCCCTCCCTGCAGAGGTAAAGACCTGCTCCTACATGTATGTATTGTGTCTCTAGAACTTGTCCAAATGATTCGAAAGTCTTGCTTTATATAACACAGCGAGGTTGTGTTACAGTGAATGGAGCAATAGTGGATAATAACCTTTTATGGTTATAATTACATCAGTGTGTAGCGGAGCCGACTAAATACACCCGCTTTGGTAATCTTGTAACACCTTCCTTGGCGGTGAAGTTTCTTAGAGTCGATTTTTCACAGTCAGTTCGAGGAGTCGATTTGCCACAGTTTGTTACGGTCAAGGACCGTAGCCTGGATTCGAGTTATTTAGGCATTGATTAGGTCGTAGGCCCTGCCGTATCATTGACTTGGTCTTCTAAATTTGTTGGGTCCTTCCTTGGGCTTGGGTCGACCTAGTAATAACCCACTGTCATAAACTCCCGAGTTCGCCAAGTCTTCGTTGTTAAGTTTTTTTGTTGGAAATGGCACAAAAACACGTCTACAAAGTCTTGATGAACTCTTGTACCCCTAGAAGTGTTACATCTAAAACGTATCTATATATTTTTGATCCATGCTATTAATATATCAATGGTACATGCATTTTGCTACGTTTTCATATCAATTTATATCATTTTATTGGATTAACCTATTAACATAGTGACAGTTCTTATTTTATACTTGCATCGCATAAAATATCTATTTACAGAAGTCATAACTTTTCGGGGAGCTTCTAGAAGGCACCGAAGGGGGGGGGGGCATCCGATCCACCAGAGGAGAGGCGTGGCCCCACCTCGTGGCCTAGGGGTGGGGTGCGAGCCTCCAAATGGAGCCCATGGCCACCACCTCTCGACGTCTATATATTTTCTCTTGACCTAAAAACAAGGAGGGAAGAGTTATTTTACGGAAATTAGGCACGGAGCCACCGCTCGACGACGACCCAATTTGTAGGCACGTGTCGGTATATGGCCGGAAGAGGAATCTATCACGACAGACTTCTTCATCAACCCTGTTGCCTCATGATGATCTTTGAGTAGTCTACCTTTAGACTACGGGTTCATAACAGTAGCTAGATGGCACCCTCTCTCCCTTGTTCATCAATACAAACGTTTCACGATCTACCCTACATTATTGAGATCCATCAGATATAATAGTTGTTGTGTTTGTTGAGATATAATAAATTGTGACTTTTTGATCAGATTGTTTGTGCAATTGTTATCAAAATATTTTTTCATAAGAGGCTCTATACACCTAAACGGAGGGAGTAGTAGCTTTTAGCTTTCTTCACTCACTCATAGAGTGTTGGATAAGTTTGTTTGTTTGTTACGGTCCTTTTGTAAGACAACTTTAGCAAGTTAAAAAAAAGACAGAATGTGTAAATGTAACAATCATAAAGAGGTCCAGTAGACTTTTTGTGCCATGCCAACAACCAAGCACACATTGGGCTGCCGAATCAATAAATGGTTCGGAATTTGAGGTTCTCCCAGCGAATCCAGGTGTGCCTGCCGTTGCGGAGACGAACATGCGTTTTCGTGTCATGAGGCCTGCATGACTTGCGTTAGTTTAGAATTCGTAGCATTTAGCATCGCAATATATTGAGATTGATTTTAAAAAAAATTAAACGTCTGCGAAACCAGGCCACCGTCATTTTGATCTTCTCATTTCTCAAGCTACAAACATATCCTGCATATTTTTTTGCCTCCTAAAAAAACAGTACTGTATCTTCATTAATTAGGGCTATTTTTAGGCAAGCTCCCCCATGTTTCAAGCTTCACCGCAGCCTACCACCAGTGAATGAGCAGAGCTCGCGCGGGCGGCATTGAACCCAAAACCAGGCACAGGCCGAGCCCCCGGATTTTGAAGCTCACCCGCGGGGAATCCCAATGCGGAAAAAATGGCATTCGCAGCAGCATCAGCCTCCCCGCGCCTCCCACCCGTCGCTTGCCACCTTGCGCCCCCGCGGTTGGCCGTCGCCCATTTCAGACCTCGCCTGCCACTTGGCGCCGCGCACCCATCTCCGATTCTCCGCCATCCCGCCTCCTATAAATGCGCCCCGGCGAACCCAACCCTAGCCGCCGCCGCCGCCGCCGCCCCGACCTCCTCCTCCCGCCCCATCGACATGGCCGGCATCGGCAGCAAGCGCCGCTCCCCCTTCGACGACGCAGGGCGCCCGCAGCTGGTCACCCGGAAGCGCAGGTCCGGCGGCCGCGTCAGGAGGCAGCCGGCGACACGACCTGTGAGTGCCTCGGAATTCACGGACTCGTCCTACTATTGTGTGCGGCTTAATCGCTCCGCTCCTCCGTATATATTGTGATGATCTCCGTGCCGTGGAGGTGGTGGTGGGCCGCGGTGGCGCGGGGAGGTGCGGTGGGCTGGAGGCCCAGGGGAATGGGGACCTTCCTTCCTCGTCCTGCTCACTATTTTGCCGGATGTTGAAATTTTGGTAGACTGCGATCGAGGTGTTTGAGGTTTCTGGTTGATTTGGAACTCTGATCCGTTGGATTGCTGCTTTGATTAGGGCATTGTTGCGAGTCTAGCGTACGGGTGTGTGTTTAGGTGTGAATGTGACCAATCAAATAATTTTTGCTATGCCTAGGTTATGGAAGGTATGATTGTTGTACTTTTCTGTCGGATTTTGCAAGAGTGATATCCCGTTCTGGGATAGTTTTGGTCAGTCATCATCGCATACTAATTATCTATGTTTTGGGACTAACAAGATACGGAGGTGTCATAAATAATTAATCACCTGCCGTCATGTGGCACATGAATAGAATATGTCCCGTTGGTCCAATTTGCGGTTTCAGGGTAACAAGAACACTTTTCTATTGGTTGCAAGTCCATAACTTAGTGGTTCACAAGCATTACGTTGCGAATGTAGGTATGTGCAATGGTAGATTTACATTGTGATGACAGGAAGGAACATAGGAAAGAGCTCCGCCTACGTTTGTATGCTATAACAGATTAACAGATACACTCAGTATTACTCGCTCCGTTTCTAAATATAAGTTGTTTTAGGTCCCTCACATGTTGACTAGGTGTGGACCTAAATAAGTGAACATACATATTAAAACATGTCTAAATACATATAGACACATGTGAATGTGGATAAAAGCTAAAACATCTTACATTTAGGAACAGAGGGAGTAGTTGCAAGTGCATTTGGCCCTTCACAAACTGGACTCGTCACTTCTTTATCCATGTCGTTATGTGCAGTGCACATTTAGCATGGCCAACAATGTTGTGTTATTGTTATTTCCAGGAGGAACTGCAAAGTTGGTAGCAGCTGTCCGTACATGTGTTTTCTCAGTAGCATACTGCAGTACAAAATTGGTAGGGAATAGCAGTACATGCCAGATCAACTCATCGAATTTTTCACTCCAGTGAATCTTTTTTGGCATTATCTTTTCCAGAGCACGGGCCACAAAAGTAATTATGTCAGGCAGCATATACTATTTTTTTGAGACGGAGGCAGCATATACTAGCTGATACACGACGTGTAACTGTGTACAGTGTACTTATTGTCAGGATGGTACACCATCTGGCTATACGTTGTTAGGTAGATGAGACCTCTCTATCGATTATTCACACGAATAACACCCAATTTAGTCCTAACGCTTCACCTGCTATTTGAACCCGGGTGGGCGAGGCGGCGAGCTTAGCCACCACACCAGAGAATGGTTTCTCGTGTGGATGAAACAATGGTTTCTTAGGTCTGGGTTTCCTGATCTTTAATGGCGCCAAGTAACTTCCTCTTGAGCTAAATGCAATTATAAGGTGATAGTTTCTGTTTCCATGTTTGATTTGGACTTTTTTGCAGTGTGATGTCTCCTGTGTCTAGTGGAAGTTAGAAAACTAATCTGCCCTCTTTTTAAACAGAATTAGGGTGCAAGGAATTATATGATTGTAGCATCATTTCTATTACCAGTTACTACGATGGATACAACTAGTGTAGGGCAAGATCAGTGAAATCAGTTACAAATGGAGATAACACTGTTGCAAAGATGTCCCTTTTCCGTTCATAAGAACTGTTGGGTTATTGGGATTGCCTTTGTTTTATCCTATAGTATTGGCCTATTTGGAACAAACGGAAAGGAGTGCCTATTACATTGACAGTAAAAAGTAGATAATAAATAGGAACAAAGTTTATTACTTACAGAATAAGAAAGCAAGAGGTAAAGTTCTAGCTTCACAGAAGTAGGCTTGCTAGTAGTAGCTCCGTCAGCTGTCCATGGAAACAAGTCCTCCTTAATCCTTGCTTGTAGGTTCGAGGGCAATAAGCTCTGAATACTCACCTATATCTGGTTTTGTGAAATTATATGTGGCACTTGCTGTTTTTCCTGCCTGTCCTCTAATTGAGTTCTTCTTTTGATAATAGGCAAATGAGCTGGACTTAAATAGAGCTGTTCTTAATCCAGATGTAAGATTTATGCAAAATATATACCGAAACGATTTCGTTATGTTGAGAAAAGAAAACATAGTTAATCAATATAGTTCACATTTTGATAAAAAGATTCGACAATGCAATGTAGCATCAAGTTGCTGGGCTGCGAGTTGTTCTGCAGAAGGAGCTCCGAAATAGTGACATAAGCCAGCTTGGGAGAATCATTCTCCCAAAGGTGAGTTCTTGTTTAAACAAACCGTATAAACTTCATTTTACCCCCATATTTGATAGACCGTGCTCTCTAACTGTTGACACTTGTCTCAGAGAGAGGCGGAGGCGTACCTCCCATTTCTGGCATCAAAGGAAGGCAAAAGTTTACGTATGCACGATTTGCTAAATGCACAACTGTGGACCTTCAAGTACAGGTTACTAAGTTGTAGTCCTTTTGGCCTCTATATTTTCTGCTATGAATTACAGTGCCAATATAATCTGTCATAATTTCTTTTAGTATCTCTGAGCCATATAATTGGGTAAGTTCCTATAAAAAGAAGCAGAATCGCATGATCTTGATGCTGGCCATTATTTTAGTAATCATTCATGTCGAACAGGAAATGAATTGTATCAGATGAGTTAGGTGTTTGTAGAACCATTAGAACTACAGCAAGTGAATATGAATCCTGCCACGGATGATCATAGTTGCAGTTTCATCCCTGCATCTTTGTTTCATTCAGTCTAGCATGCATGTCCACTGCAATGATGCAGTTTGTAATCTCCCATACAGATATTGGCCAAACAACAAGAGCAGGATGTATGTACTTGAGAATACTGGTGAATACCTTTATTTTCATACTTTTTATTTTCTGTTACTTTTGTTGACCAGTGCTCTTACATTTTCTGTGCCTCTCCTAAACATCCCAGGGGATTATGTCAGAACCCATAATCTTCGAGTAGGGGACTTCATCATGATATACAGAGATGACGATAAGAACAGATTTGTACTTCATCTTTCCTCCTGGTTATTTAAGCACTTTACTCATTTTTGCATGCAGTTAGTAGTTACTTAGTCTTTGCTGTACTTGTGTCATACAAAGGTCATCCGAGCAAAGAAGGCAGCAGATGATCTAGTTGCTACTGTACCGCTACAACTCGATGAGCATATCTCCGACATTCTGCCAATACCAGAAATTGACGACTTCATGTCTCTTATTCCATCAGAAGCTGATATCTCTGCCTTTCTGCCACAAGCTGATGAGAATTACGAGATATTCGATGGGATTCTGAACTCTCTGCCAGAGATACCAGCAGCCAATGTGAGGTACTCAGACTTGTTCGATCCATTCACTGATTGTATGGACATGTCAAATCCTGGCCTGAATGCCAGCAACTCGGTTAACTCCACGACTCATTTCCACGATGAGAGGGCTGGGCTTTCCTTGTTTCCCAACAAGTCTGGGCCTCTCATATGAGATTCAGCATACCCTACGTGAAACCTAGAATCACCAGCCTTGACGCCATTGCTGTACATCCAAATAATTGGTGTCATCATTTTGTATGCTGTATATGCTTAACTGCTGCCTGCTGTTTGTGTGTAGAAGGTTAATTTTCTATTTCAACTGAAGGTTTCATCAGATGCAACGCTGTAAGTTTGTTCATTTCAGCACATCAGTGTTGTCTGATGTTTTCCTGCTCCTGAAATACGAACACGAAAAAATCCTTAGGATGCAGATCCTCCAAAAATCCTTATTTTGGTATCAAACACCCCTTTATCTAAATTTGTATGTTTTAATCCTACATGATTCAAGATGAGGACATTGCCAAGTTTTTTTTATCTCTCTAGGAGGACCTAATGAGTCCAACATACATGGGTTTTCGATGCTTTGGATTTGAACACGATGTGTGTTCCGGGGGTCTAGCCACTATTAGTATTGAAGGACAAAATTAAAATTTTAGAATAATAAATAAGTAAATCTCACACTCATCGTCTAATTATACTCACTTAATATTTATTGTATTAAACAGAGTCTATATTAAATATATATAACCCATTGGGATGGTGTATATCTTGACATGACAAGTCACATACTTCAAATAAGAAATGAAATCTTGGACTGGCTTAGTAATACCTCGATATGAAGAATTGTTTGATATGTGTCTCCATTTGCCCATGTTTATATGCATAACCTTGTCCCGTCTTTCCCATAACTAAAGCCTTTCTCTTGCATCTTTCGATTGCAACAATGTAGAACTAAACATGGTACACATGACATGTTTATTGTTTCAAAGTGTGAGTTAGAAGCTACAAAATTAAAGTTTGGCGTTCTCTCGAGAGGAGATTTTGTTCTCCGGGTTCCAGTGATTCTGGTCTTTTTAAAAATCCAAAACAATATTAACGAGTTTTAATTTTTTTTTTGAAAAAAAACATATGTAGCCAATGGTGTATTTCACAAACATGCAAAAAATAAACTTTATATACTTTTTATTCCGAGCTACACAAAAAATGACAAAAGTGTGGATATGAATATGCATATTTTAAATCTTCAAAATTATCTATTTTGTCATTTTTGTGTAGCGGAGAATGGAAAGCATTTGAAATTAATTTTTTCACGCTTGTGGGATAAATCATTGGGTATTTTTTCAATTCTGTATGAAACTTATAAATAAATTTTTTTTTGATTTTTTGAAAAGAACAGGATCACCGGTACTTGGGAGTCGGGAGCCACTTTTCGAATCTCTCCTCTTATGTTCTTTGTAGAATGTGACTGACACTTATCATCGAAGACCTACACCGCTAGCTAGGAAGGGTCTTAAACGATGCATGCATGATCGACGTTGATTCATACTACTACATGATTGGAAAATCAAGGGCTAGGAATGCGAAGGACACCAGGCAACAGCTACACCAGCTCCTTCAGGAAGCTCTGCTATGAAGAAAGAAAATAGTGAATTGTGTGAAAGAAATAGCTGAGAGAAAAGGGCAACATGAAGAATCTTTGGCTCCCGCGCGAATGCGCCGTTCGATCTGTTGGCGTGGAGCGGGTTGAGTTGGCAGCAGGAGGGCCCGTCGTGCCGGTGGCCAGTCGCGCCGTAGCCCGTACGTAGTGTGGTCCGAAATAAGAGACGATCATGTCACCGATAGCAGCGACGTAGAAATACTACTCCCTCCGTTTCAAATTAGATGATTTTTATTTATCCACATGCGGATGCATCTATACTTGTAACATGTCTAAATACATCCGCATGTGAACAAATGGAAGTCATGTAATTTGGAACAGAAGGAGTAGCAAACACGGATCACAAGAGCCACCACGTGGCACTGGTAATGGCAGGCGTGACAAAATAATAAAAAAAATCTCAAAATCGTATCAGGAAGAGATCGCACGAGCCGGAAAAATCACACGTTTTCCAAAATTCTATGCAGAAATCCGGTGGTCCTTGGTTTGTGACGAGACGAGACGCGACCCGGCAACGGCCACGCGTGCGCCTCGAGCGACACCTGGCCTGCCATGCGACCGGGGCCAGCTGATCGATGTGTGTGCACGGAATGGAACACGACGACGTAGGAGTACGCCGTTCGCTCGCTGGTCGCCACGTCCGGCACGGTGCTGCTAGAATCTGTCGTCCAGAAATCGTGAGCTAGCGCTATGCGTGTCGCGCGCTGATTGACTGGTACGGAGCAGAAACGACGCGCGCGGCACACTGCATGTAGGCGTACGCCAAGAAAATATACAAATATTTCACAAAACATGGTTAAGGACAATTCTAACGCGATGACCCATTTATTTCATAGTTGTCCGTTTTTGTCGTTTTGAGTAAAAAATCATGGCCCAACGAGACGACGCAAATGGATCGATATTCATTTTTCTGTCTACGCGAACCCAATGGCGATTCTAGAACTAATTTGGAGGGTGGGCTCAAATAATAGATCACTCAACAAAAATGACGTTGAGAGTAATCCAGCATCACTCGAAAGAGTATTGGACGTAGGTGTATAAAAGTGAGGCAAATCAAATGGATTTTGTCACTCGATGAGAGATCGTTTCTTCATCTGCAAATTTTTGGACCAAAATGCCAAACCAATAACCAATTAATAGATTACTCAATATAAATGACTAATGAGTTATACCTTCTGAGTTGGGCGTTGGCTACAACCAAGCAATCGATGAAGCGATTCCGGCCGATCCTTCACCTGCGCCTGTGTGCATATCAACTGATCAACAAATCGCAACTTCCGCCGCCGCACCGTGCATCATGGCTGAAGAACTATCGAGAGAATTTGGCTGTTGTAGGGTTTTTTTTAGATAATTTTATCTGCTGGAGGTAACAGGTCCTTCTGTAGTTCTGTGGTTCTCTCCCTACGTATCCATCTTGGGCAGGATCAATAGCACTAATGGGTCAAACGCATGGTAAAAGCCCATCTAGGAAAGCCAACTAAAAACGCTTCGCTGCTTCCCTGTTTCCTTTCTGCATATTCCTGACGAGAACGCACGAACTGTAGCCACATGAAAGCTCCAATCCATGGCTAAATGACCAGAGCATGCATATTTGCTAATCTTTTCGCAAAAATGGAGGGTAGGCTCGAGCCTCACGAAGCCTACCTAGTAAAATCGCCCCTGCGCGGACCCATTTCTGGTTCCGATCCAAATTTGGGTTGGGGCCAACTTCAGCCTCTGAAACCCTACTACCGCCGGCTGCAGTGCGTACGCGCAGCCAATTTTGTTAAAATTGCCGGTGCAAATAAGTAAGCGCTACAACTAAACGTGGAGAGCTGGAGGAGACGACAAGTCTGCCTCTGCAGCCGGTCGAGCCGTCGGAAGAGCCAGCAAGTCCGTCCCGGGATGCCGAAGCACCGCCCACATGTGGTCAATTTTGTTAAAATTGCCGGAATCTATTGTTTAATCTAGTATTGGTTCAAATCTATTTTTTAATCAAATGTAATCTTGAAATTATGTAATATTTCAAGTCCAAATATGAAATGCATAGTTTAATTGGGAAAAAAGAACAGGACCAAATGGATCGCCCCATGCAGCGGCCATGAAAAGTCGGACAGAGCCGAACGCATGTCCGTGTAGCGAGTCAAACAAACAAAATCACGCATTTTGTAATGGTCGGCGCCTTCGAGTTGGCCTAAGCCGGGTCCGGAGACTCGAGCGTGTCAAATGAATGCAACTTCACAGAAATATCTGCGACGACTTGACTTCCACAGTATTACACCACCACGGGAAGTGAAGTCCACACGAGTGCACAATTTCTATGGTCTATGGACAACAGGAAAATATTGGTCCCACCAACGGTTCCACTTAGCGGGAGGGAGTATGCATCCTCTCCCGTTTGCGCATACATGTCATGTAATACCCTGAATTTTGCAGGTTATTATTTTATTAAGGGTGCTGAAAATTAATTTCTAAATATTTTGATTTTGCTAATCTCGGGAGATTAAATTGTGTGTTTATACTTGATTGCAAAATTATATTTGAGAAATTAAGCTAAGCGGTAAGCTAGCCTGACTTCTTTTTGCTTTGACCACCAACTACTAGTACTAATCGATGGAGTGAGTAGCAGCCGTGGACTTGAAGGCAAGCAAGAGCTACATACTTAATCCCGAAGGAGCTACGTGGCTTGGAGGTATAGGCCACGCATGCATTAAATCATTGGGTGGCAACGTGGCTGGATACAAGAGGCTGGTAGTGGCTTAGTCACCAAGGTCAGCTACGTGGAATTGTTGCTTGCGGCAGCGCCGAAGGATTAGGTCGGCAAGCGGTCAGATATTTTACTCAAGCGGTCAGATATTTAGGCACTACGCAACCCTTAAATAGCTGCTGCTGCTGCCGTGCTCTCTCCACACACTAGATCACTTAGATCGATAGACCACAGCAAATCAGAAGAGTGAGAGCTAGAGATCAGAGGAGGAGGAGAATTACACAAGAGTTAGAAGATGCTGCTGATCCAGAATAGTAGAGGATTAGAGGAGGCGTTATGTTGAATTAGGCGGCGAGTGGAGGCTGCCGGCCGTATCATCTTTGCTGCCGTATTTCTTTGGCGTTTTGAACCTGGAGCTTGTATGCCGGCACTTGCTGGTATTTAGAGCGGCTGATATTATTCGGCGTAACTAGTTGAGGCAAGTGGTTACTTTGCTAACCCTTTGTTTTCCTTGCTAGTAGTAGTTTCACTACTGGTTCCTATCTTATTGATTCATCTCCGTTGAGGTGCTAGTACTTCTACATGCACTACTCTCGTTGATCTCCTTGATCATTGTGGTATCGGAGAGAGATAAGTTTCTCTCTCTTTGATTGAATCATATTACTCTGCAAGAGCTCATGAGGAGTCTGAGTATCTTGTTGAGTATATTTATTGACCTCGTTCCAGCCCAGTGATTGTATCACCTATCTGTATGGATATCTTTGTCATCCTATCCGTATTGGTGTCACGACGGCAAACGTATTGTACCGGTCGCAGTTCTGGTATGGGACAGTCTGAGCTCTCCGTGAGGGGCGGCCCTTGAATGGAAAGTGTCGGTGATGGATCCGTAGGAGCGACCGACATCGAGTAGGTCAAGGTGTCCGGTGTCTGAGCGGGTAAAAGGGCTCTGCTCGTTCTGGAGCCTGCGTGGTTCTGGTCGAGGCTGTTGACGTCGGAGTACCCCTCTTAAGAGTGTATAAGCGTGAATATTCACCCCTGTGAGTCCCGGGTAGGGAACCTTGCGGTCACATGTGACACCGATATTTTCCGATCCATTGTCGTTAAATCCAATTCCTTTATTTAATCTTCTTTTGTTCTTCCGTTGCATAGTAAAGTACCTGCTTGCTGAGTATGATTTATCGTACTCACCCTTGCTCTCTTTTATTTTTGGATATCAGAGTTCGCAGCGGAAGACGTGGTCGTCCGAGGAGTAGGCTGGACCAGTTGGGTGGGATGCGACTAGAGAACCTATTTATCCTGTAATTGTAATAAACTTGTAAAATGATTAGATGAGCTGTTTTGATCCACTATGCTGGTTTATCCTGCTTCTCTACGCCTTGCGCGTGTATAGACTTACGGGTGTATAGGCGCGCGGCGGCTGTCATTCTACCGGGCCGGGTCTCGGGGCGTGACAGTTAAAGTGGTATCAGAGCCCAAGGTTAGGACACGTGGGCCAGATGGGTAGATCGTTAGTTAGACTTTGCGACTAACTTTTGATGCATGTTTGCTTGTGCTAATATTTCGATGTGTTTGTTTGATTTGTGTGGTTTGATTGCCTGACAAAATTCTTTTGATTTTGGTTTTTATAAAATCTTGCTTAGTTTTGATGAAGAAAAAAAAAGTGTTTGTTTAGAGGAATTCCGGGGACGAAATTCTTATAAGGTGGGGAGGATGTAATACCCTGAATTTTGCAGGTTATTATTTTATTAAGGGTGCTGAAAATTAATTTCTAAATATTTTGATTTTGCTAATCTCGGGAGATTAAATTGTGTGTTTATACTTGATTGCAAAATTATATTTGAGAAATTAAGCTAAGCGGTAAGCTAGCCTGACTTCTTTTTGCTTTGACCACCAACTACTAGTACTAATCGATGGAGTGAGTAGCAGCCGTGGACTTGAAGGCAAGCAAGAGCTACATACTTAATCCCGAAGGAGCTACGTGGCTTGGAGGTATAGGCCACGCATGCATTAAATCATTGGGTGGCAACGTGGCTGGATACAAGAGGCTGGTAGTGGCTTAGTCACCAAGGTCAGCTACGTGGAATTGTTGCTTGCGGCAGCGCCGAAGGATTAGGTCGGCAAGCGGTCAGATATTTTACTCAAGCGGTCAGATATTTAGGCACTACGCAACCCTTAAATAGCTGCTGCTGCTGCCGTGCTCTCTCCACACACTAGATCACTTAGATCGATAGACCACAGCAAATCAGAAGAGTGAGAGCTAGAGATCAGAGGAGGAGGAGAATTACACAAGAGTTAGAAGATGCTGCTGATCCAGAATAGTAGAGGATTAGAGGAGGCGTTATGTTGAATTAGGCGGCGAGTGGAGGCTGCCGGCCGTATCATCTTTGCTGCCGTATTTCTTTGGCGTTTTGAACCTGGAGCTTGTATGCCGGCACTTGCTGGTATTTAGAGCGGCTGATATTATTCGGCGTAACTAGTTGAGGCAAGTGGTTACTTTGCTAACCCTTTGTTTTCCTTGCTAGTAGTAGTTTCACTACTGGTTCCTATCTTATTGATTCATCTCCGTTGAGGTGCTAGTACTTCTACATGCACTACTCTCGTTGATCTCCTTGATCATTGTGGTATCGGAGAGAGATAAGTTTCTCTCTCTTTGATTGAATCATATTACTCTGCAAGAGCTCATGAGGAGTCTGAGTATCTTGTTGAGTATATTTATTGACCTCGTTCCAGCCCAGTGATTGTATCACCTATCTGTATGGATATCTTTGTCATCCTATCCGTATTGGTGTCACGACGGCAAACGTATTGTACCGGTCGCAGTTCTGGTATGGGACAGTCTGAGCTCTCCGTGAGGGGCGGCCCTTGAATGGAAAGTGTCGGTGATGGATCCGTAGGAGCGACCGACATCGAGTAGGTCAAGGTGTCCGGTGTCTGAGCGGGTAAAAGGGCTCTGCTCGTTCTGGAGCCTGCGTGGTTCTGGTCGAGGCTGTTGACGTCGGAGTACCCCTCTTAAGAGTGTATAAGCGTGAATATTCACCCCTGTGAGTCCCGGGTAGGGAACCTTGCGGTCACATGTGACACCGATATTTTCCGATCCATTGTCGTTAAATCCAATTCCTTTATTTAATCTTCTTTTGTTCTTCCGTTGCATAGTAAAGTACCTGCTTGCTGAGTATGATTTATCGTACTCACCCTTGCTCTCTTTTATTTTTGGATATCAGAGTTCGCAGCGGAAGACGTGGTCGTCCGAGGAGTAGGCTGGACCAGTTGGGTGGGATGCGACTAGAGAACCTATTTATCCTGTAATTGTAATAAACTTGTAAAATGATTAGATGAGCTGTTTTGATCCACTATGCTGGTTTATCCTGCTTCTCTACGCCTTGCGCGTGTATAGACTTACGGGTGTATAGGCGCGCGGCGGCTGTCATTCTACCGGGCCGGGTCTCGGGGCGTGACATGTCACATGTGCATATATACAATTTAAACAAATACGACTGATCGTGCGAAACCTAGGGTCCGTTTGGGAGCAAAGTATTTTTAAAGTGTTTCGTCAAAACTGTAGTTTCTAAAAATACGACGGGTTTAAATACTTTATTTAAGGTGTTTGGCTTTAACAAAAACTGTAGTTTAATATACTTCAGTATCAAGAAAACTACAACGATTTTGAAGTATATAAAAAAGAGGTCTCGACCTCTTTTTTCAATACTGAAGTATTGGTTTGCCAGGCATACAAATACTTTGATTTTAGAAATACTTCGTTGCCAAACTGAGCCCTAAAGATTAGGACATCTTTAGTTCAAATGATTTTCAAATGAGTTGTATAGGATTTGTACCCATAAGATTTTTTTATAGAGTCCATTTGGTTCAAAAGATTGAATCTTTCAAAATTTCTATAGATTGTTTTCCTACACTACATTCCTATTATAACATTTCTAGCGATAAGTGCGCCCTCTTGGAAATATTCCTATGTGTCCATAACAATTATTACATGCACTCAATCCTTATACAAATTTCCTATATTTCCCCGCGGTGCAACCAAACAACACATGTACTACGTTTTCGGTTTTTAGTTCCTTATGATTTCAGGTGTCATGGCATTCTATTTCTGCAATAATCTTTTCATGTGTTTCTCAGATTCTGCGAATCGAGCCCTTAGCTTAATATTTCTAAGAGATGTAAAATAGAATGAAAGTGTAGGTGAGATTCTGTATATCCTAATAGTGCTAGCATATATACTACTAGCACCTATGACGGTAAGGAAATAACCACGAGAGAAAAGTGTACAAAAATTGAGATTTAGTTTCGTAGAGGCTTAGATACATATGCTAAGTCAACTCTCCAAAAGTTACACGCCACACTTTACACCACTTCTGGTGGAGTCGAAATGCCGAATAATACTCTCGATGAGTTAACACAATAAGTATGCGACATCCTGTCCAAGATCATCACTTGATAACGTAATCCACTAAACATTAGCCGACGAAAGTAGCAAAACTCATCGAAGGTTCTCACTATCAACAACAAGAGTATTGCCGGGTCATACAAATGAAAAAAACATGAATAAATAGATAAAAAAATAAACAAGAATGTTAGTACACAAAAGGGAGTTACAAATCATACAGGGACACAACCGAATGATTTAACCTATCTACGTGGATAAATGCCTAAAAAACATCTGCATGTAAAATTAACAATTATATTTTTACCACATCATAAAGTAAACACTTTATGGAATAGGAATACTACTTCATTTTGTAGAAAAGGTAAAGCTTTTGCCTGTTTCAAAAAAAAAAACGCACACATTTATCAAATTTTAATGATCAACTATATCTTTTTTTGCGGAATGGTTGGTAAAACTTGAATCTCAGAAAATCAGAATATGCATGCTCCTTTTCCGCGTTGCTTTGAAAAATATCGAAAGGTCTTTCCTTACATGGGAACCAGTTTCCAGCCGCGTGAGCCTAGACCAAAATCTTGAGTGAGCAAGCAGAGCTAGCAACAAAACTACCAATCAAGTCCACTCCACCCAGTGGGACTGGGAGGAGACCAGCCGTAGAGCCTAGAAGCGACACCTGTCCGTTAGCGCGCATCCAATCACATCCCCCCACCTCGCTTTCTTGTCGCCGGATCCTTGCTCCCTCATCACAAGTCTCGGTCGCCGGCATCCCCTCCTCTTCCCGGAACACGCAACGCCGTGCGCACCACTCACAACCTCCCACGCGCCCGCGCCCGCGCCCACCTGGTACACGTACTCGGTAGTCCCGAACCCAACACCCCACCCTCCTCGCCACCAAGCTCAAACTTTTCCACCTCTCTTTGTCCATTGCTGCCCCCTTGATTCGCGCACGCGAGGCCACGGCGCGCGCTCTCCTTGGCGATACTTCGGTGGGTGGCTCAGGCGTTGGTGTAGCAGCTTCGGGGTTCGTAACTAACTGTAGTGAAGTCGTCGTGATGGCGGCGACGATGTTCGCCGAGGAAGGCGCCACCGCGCGCGGGGGTGCTCGGCGGAATGCGCCAGCGGGACCGAGAGGCCGCCGATCTCAGGACCGCGGGGGCGGCAAGAGGAGCGTGTACCTCATGGAGTGCGTGCCACTGTGGGGCTGCGCGGCCACGCGCGGCCGCGCCGCCGAGATGGAGGACGCGTGCGCCGCCGTGCCGCGCTTCGCCGACGTGCCGGTCCGGATGCTCGCGAGCGGCCGGGAGCTGGACGGGATCGGCGGTGTCGATTTCGACGCCGCCGAGCTCCGGCTTCCGGCGCACCTCTTCGGCGTGTACGATGGACACGGCGGCTCAGAGGTGAGGTCATCTTCTTTTCTGATCATGGTACCAGACGAAAGACATTAACTAACCTTGAGGGCTCTTGCTCGTGCTTCATGTTGTCCGTGCAGGTGGCGAACTACTGCCGGGATAAGATCCACCTCGTGTTACGAGACGTCCTCAGAGCTGCTAAGGGGTTGGGGAAGTAGGGAGGTGGATGTGAAGGAACCATGGGAGAAGGTTTTTGGTGATTGTTTCCGCAAGGTAGATGACGAGGTGTCCGGGAAAGCGAGCATGTTTTCCAATGGCGTCAGGGAGTTCCGGCCGGAACCTGTTGCCGCTGATAACGTGGGTTCCACTGCTGTTGTTGCCGTTGTCTGCTCTTCTCATGTCATAGCTGCGAATTGTGGAGATTCGCGCGTGGTGCTCTGCCGCGGGAAGGAGCCGATTGCTCTGTCCATCGATCACAAAGTACAAACTGGACTTTACCGTTCAACCAAGTTTAGTACGAGTAGTTAAGTTCAGTCTTCTATCTGATTATGTGAATTCTGAGTGTGCATGCTTCCGTGTTCCAGCCTGATAGGAAAGATGAACGCACCAGGATTGAGGCCGCAGGTGGAAAGGTCATTGACTGGAATGGCTATCGTGTCTCTGGTATACTCGCAATGTCACGGTCAATTGGTAAGTTTTCTGCTTTTGCATGTCCAAGCTTATTATTTGGACGAAATTATTGATGATGTCAAGTAGGTTGTAAAGAAATGTTTGGGACAAGATTAACTGCTCTAAGCACGATTGTTGTTACTTTTTGACCAATTTGAAATACAAGTTTGCTAGCCTAACATGACCTTTGCTATCATGAGCTTTAGAAGGGGCTATAGTAACTCTAGGAGGCATCTCTTTGTAGGCTAGGACAGACAGAAGAAAGCTTCACAAGTAAGATCATACAAAGGCATGCTCTGGAACTGTTCCGCCTAGGAAGCATATATGGCATTAATTTACTCGATGCAGCCAAACATCCCTAGCAGTATATACTACTCCCTCTGTTTCTAAATATAAGATGTTTTAGCATTTGTCCATATTCACATGTATACAAATGTATGTAGACACGTTTTAGTGTGTATGTTCACTCATGTTAGTATGTATCTAGACAACATGTGAAACACCTAAAACATCTTACATTTAAAAACGGAGGAAGTAGCAGTTCTAGTTCTATACTGGGGTATTGCTCCATATATGAGATTTTAGTAAACAATGATACTTGAACCACTAGCAGCCTATATGAAACCATCAGTCTTTTTGCTGTCAAAAAGAAGAAAAACACGTCACCTTTATCTTAATATTTGCAATAGCCTTAAGTCCTGGTACTAGGACGTTATTTGAAACATCTAGGCAATATTGCTCATTCTCCATATTAACCTGTGAATAAATAAATTGAATTCGTGCCACAATTTCGATCATACATCTTGGATGTTTTTTCTGTGCAAACTATGCCGATGTTTCTTTCAGGCGCTATTTCAATTTGTGAGATCATCTGCTATCACGTTGCTACATTATCTCATTGCATGTTGTAAATTATAACCGTAAAGGAATGATCCGTTTCATATGGAAGCAACTTGCAACTTCCATCTAATAAAAACCATGGCTAAGATTAGTCTGTGTTCCTCGATTATGTCCTGGTTCCTTACCTGGAACACGGGATGGGGAGGAAGTTGTCAGTGAACTTTAATATATTCTTGTGAAAGTGTCCAAATTAGGATGCAGATGTGCATAAGAAGGCCAAAGTAAAAAGTCCCTTATTGAAGGAACAAAGGTACCCTATATATACTTATGGTGTTATCCGTGCAAGTACCACTGGTAGTTGTGAACTGTGGACTAATACTGGATATTTGTTGTCTCTTATAGTTGGCGCTGTCTGAATAGTTCCTTTGTTAAAATTGGATAACTCGGTTCTTCCTGTTCCATATGAAAGTTAACTGAACTTCAAACCAGCCAATTTCTGTGCGCATTGTTAAGTTTGTCTGAAGGTTCCTGTGGTTTATTAACCTGAAGCGGAACTCGACAATCTCATTGCAGGGGACCGATACCTGAAACCATATGTGATTCCAAAACCAGAAGTCACTGTTGTTCCTCGAGCAAAAGATGATGACTGCCTCATTCTAGCGAGTGATGGTCTGTGGGATGTCATGTCAAATGAGGATGCATGCAAAATTGCACGACGGCAGATCCTTCTGTGGTACAAGAATAAAAATGATGGTGCATATTCTGATGAAGGCGGCGAACCCAGTATGAACCCTGCTGCAAAAGCAGCTGCTGATTGTCTCATGAAGCTAGCGCTGCTGAAAGGGAGCAAGGACAACATCACTGTCATTGTTATTGACCTGAAATCACGAAAGAAGCCCAAGGGCAAATCCTAACATGCTCATAAGTCACCTGACTGTTTTCTTGAAAAAATAATTCACCTGACTAGCTGACAGTGGTCTGCAACCAGAGTTTTCTCTGCTAGTCTTTCCTTGCAAGACGGCACACCTACATTTTTTTTTCTTCGGACGTCTGCAAGATCTGTATGTGTATATGCTAATAGGTGTGGTATAATCCAATGTGTCAGGTGTGTGTTGATGTATACCCCCATTGCCCTTGTGCTTTGGGGCTGTTCACATTTGTTTTTGGGAATAGCCATATAATATAATGATATCTGCATAATAATTGAGCCTTGTAAAGGACTGAGCAGCTGATACGATCGTCGGCAGAAAAATGTGCTTATATGTGTTGCATCTCTCTGATCACTAGATGTACCTTTGTTCCTTTTGACATGAGATCATCAAATAAAGAAGATGGATGTTGATGAGTATGTCCTGACCCCTGCATGGCCGCTCTCTAAATGTCTGATAGATATTGTTTGCTTTAAGAACTTATCTTTGAGCACTGAATTTAAGTTTCCTCATGGTGCAAGACATTTTGTCGAGAAGTTCATTCTCCCCTCGGCGGCAGTGCCCGATCTGCCGCTGCTACACTAATTCGTCGAGACTACAAATGTAGAGTGCTGTAGCAAAAGTGATTTTTTTTTCCAAAAGGGTGACTTGTGATTAAAGTGATTTTTTTTCCACAAGGGTGACTCGTGATTATTATCTAACTCTCGGGGAAATGCTAGTTCTCTCTTATTTTATTGCAACTTACAAAATAAAGATGATTGCCTTGTGTCCCCAACTTCAACGTGGTGGTTGTCAAACAACACAACGTGTGAGATGAAAATTAAGTAAAAATAAAACAAAGTAAAATAAATGCAAACAAAGTAAATATTATTGTATTTTTGAAATAAATGAATGCATAAAATGTAAACGCAAGTAAGTAAAAAAAAAATGTTTCTTATGCTTAAAATTGGACCGGGTTTATGAGTTCACTTGATATGCTTACTAAGATTTAAGTGGTCGCACAGAACATTTCTTTATACGTTGGCATGATGTTGGATATCTCATTCACTATATCCAATAAACTATAGACTATCTTTATTGTAACAAGATAGACCGAGCACCGTATCCCATTCTCCCTGGTGAGGTAAACTTAGAAATATAAATACCATAATTGCTCCCAGCCTTTTCTATCGTTATCCAGGTACT
Source organism: Poa pratensis (assembly GCA_947311845.1). NCBI lineage: Eukaryota > Viridiplantae > Streptophyta > Magnoliopsida > Poales > Poaceae > Poa > Poa pratensis. The sequence continues at coordinate 47,794,939 of CAMZMU010000039.1, forward strand.
ACATTGTTTACTCTAACTAACACACATGTTCCCACACTCGCATCTTAGCATGAACATTGTAATAATATGCATCTCCAAATGCACATACTAAACATTTGAAAGGACAAGGATGTCGCCTAGAGGGGGGTGAATAGGCGATTAATTTTTTTTCGGATTAGGCTTGATAATTGCGGAATAAAACTAGGTGTTTAAATTAACAAGCCAACAACATAAATAAACTAGGCTCACCTATGTGCACCAACAACTTATGCTAAGCAAGACAAGCAACAAGGTGATAGCAATATAGAATACTTCAAGCACGAAGGCTATCACAATGTAAAGTGCATAAGTAAAGAGTTCGGGTATAGAAATAACCGAGGCACGCGGAGACAAGGATGTATTCTCGAGTTCCTCCTTTTTAGGGGAGTACGTCTCGTTGGAGAGGTGTGAACCAACACAATGGTTCAACAACCACAAAGGTTTCACCTTCTTCTCCGATGAACCGCACCACAAAGGTTTGGTTCACCTTCCACTATCGGAATCCTTCGAGGTGGAAATCCGGAGCCTTTCAACAACGATCCGGGCACAACCCACAACGGGATTGGGGGCTCCCGAACAGCTACAAGTGACCACACAAGGGTCTCAACCACCACACAGGCGTCTAGGGTCCAAAGACCCAAGAGTAACAAGTTCACAAGCTTTCAACTTCCACGAATCCTCGTGGAGAGAGCAAACTGATGCACAAAGCAATGGCAAGAGCACAAGTGCTCAAATCCTTCACTCTCAAATCCCACCACAAGCAACTAATGCTTATGGGGGGAGAAGAGAGGAAGAACAACGAAGAACACAACAAATGGAACTTCAAGAACTAGATCGAAAGGGTTCCACTCACTTAGAGGAGAAATGGATCGGTGGAAATGTAGATCTAGGTCTCCTCCTTCAATCCTCCAAAGATCAACGAGTTTGGGTGGAGGGATTGGGAGTAATCGAAGAAATGAGCTTTCAACAATGGAGGAGAGAGGAAAAACGTGCTCCAGTTCTTAGATAACCATTGGGGAAGAAACCCCTTAAATAGGTCCTCTAAAAAGTGGCCGTTGGGCAGAGTCGTTGGGCTCGCTGTGCCAGCCGGCCTAGCAGCCGGCCTGGGCCGGGCGGGAGGCCGGGCGGCTCACAGAGCCAGCCGGCCTGGGCTGGGTCGGAGGCTGGGCACCCAACAGAGCCCGCCGGCCTGTGGGCCGGCCCTGCAAAAACGTCCAATACGAAAACGAACATATCTTGATCATCCGGACTCCGTTTTCGATGTTCTTGGGCTCGTTGGAATCGCAACGAAGAGCCCTTCAAGATTATGCAGAGCAACATCATAGTCCATCATGTGAGGATAAAACCAAATGTAGAAAGGTAAACCTTCTCTAAATAAGAACAACCGGTAAATCCTGAAATGCATCTCATAACTCGTCAATAATCAAAAAGATCCACCACAGAGAATTACTTGTTTAATCATAATCATGTAGGCCTGCTCATATGGTTTTATAACATGATAGTACATAGAGAGATTGATCAAGGTACTGAAACAAACCATACTCCGGGGTGGACTAATACTTATTCATTATGGAGTTGATGAGATGTCGTTGGAGAAATCAATGGAGCAACTGGGGGTGGCTTCGTCGCCCCCCGACAACCAATCTTTGACGGAGGCAAAGTTTCTATCTCTGTTTAGGTGTTTTTGTGATGGTGGACACCCCTCGATAATTCACTAAGGAGCATATATATATATATATATATAGCCTATTTTAGGTCAAAACGAAGTTGTGGACGAAAGGTTGGACGACACCGGAGGCACGAGGGGCTAGAACCCCCTCTTGGCGCGCCTATGCAGGCTGGGCGTGACATGGAGGTGTTCTGAGCCTTCGCAAGGCCTTTTAGCTCTCTTCTTTTGGAATAGTCCTCCTTATTAATAAAATTGTGTAGAAAAATCCCATATACTTTCTACTCGAGTGGGGAAGGTATATAAAAGTCAAAAATATGAAAAACTAGAAATTCCTACTCGACAGAGCTATAACTCAAATAAAAAAATTTCATGGGAAATCCCATAAAACATTAAAATACGTGATGGAACTATAATTATGATTCAAATATATGAGATTATGTCATTTTGAAATGGAAATTCAAATTGGCTCCCGAGGTCATATGCTCCTGGTAGAATATCTTTTTAAAGAGTAGTAATACATTTCATAAATAAAATTATAAAAAAATTTAGAGACGAACACATACAAATGTTCTACATATGTACCAAGTTTCATGGTAAAAATGACATCTGGGATGTTCTGTGCAAAAAAGACAAATCAGTGCCCAAAATGGGATTTCAGAAATATTATTTTAGAGAACTGATTTTGTTTTTTTGCAAAGAACACCACACATGTCATTTCGTCACGAAACTTGTCACGTATTGAAAAAACATGTATATGTTCATCACCAATCGCTTCCAGAATTTTTATAATTTTTTTACTATTTTTTGATTTTATTTGACCACAGCATATGAGCTCGGGAGGCAAAACGCTTTCCCAATAAAGTTCTTAGATACGTTTTCGTCGTATCAACACCCTCTGCACCAGCGGTAGAAGTGTGGTCTCCCCATTCACACCCCACAACACATGTGATACCTTCAAATGTATCTAGTCATGTCAAAGTTTAAGTATAATAATTTCATTGATATTTACAACTTTTATTGGATATTTGCACTAAATTCTATTTATTTGCTAATTAACCTTTTGGTTCTGAAAAAAACTCAGCCCTAATGAGCCTAACAGCAGATTATGGGTAAGAACAAGAATATAATTAAACCGAGGGGCGTTTTGGAATAAAACTGTCCGCACATCAAATTTGGAGCTAGGCCGAAACTCGGAAGGCCCAAACCCCAAACGGCCGAACCCTCACATTCCTCGGCTTCTCTTTGCTCCCGTCGCCGGCGGCGGCGGCAATACAGTCATCAACCCTAACTCGCAACCTAAAACACCATGGGACGAGGACCCATCATGGCTTCGGAAGCGACTGCGGCGGCGGAAGCTCCGGAGGGGAGAACTGGCGGCGGAAGGGGAAGCACGACAAGCCGAAGCCATGGGACGAGGACCCCAACATCGACCGCTGGACAGTGGAGAAGTTCGACCCCTCCTGGAACGAGGGCGGCCTGCTGGAAGTCAGCTCGTTCTCCACCCTCTTCCCACAGTACCGAGGTAATCAACCCCGCCCCATATCCTCCTCCCCCTCCCCCGCCCTCTCTCATCCGATTCTTCAACGGAAGTTAGGTGTAGTTTTGCGTGTCCTGAATGCGAATCAATGAGGCTTTTGCTTGTTTCGAGTGCAGAGAAGTATCTGCAGGACGCATGGCCGACCGTGAAAGGCGCGCTGAAGGAGTACGGAGTCTCGTGCGAGCTCAATCTGGTACGTTACAGGTCGTTACTCCTGTTTGGACTTTTGGAGTGTTCTTAAGTATTGAGACGATTCTGTGGCATCTCTCTTGATCTGTGCATAGGTGGAGGGATCCATGACTGTTTCGACCACCAGGAAGACCAGGGATCCATACATCATTCTCAAGGCCAGGGACCTGATAAAACTCTTGTCTCGGAGTGTCCCTGCACCCCAAGTATGCGTTGCTTCTGCTACCAAGCCCTTTAGCTGTTATGCGAGTTCTACTGTATACTTTGTGGAGATTGTCTTGAGATCTTTAGGGGATATCGTGTTCTTGCAACCTATGATCTACCACATGCACCTGTTGTAATGTCACCAACACCTTGATGCCTTGTCTGGCAGTTGTTTTACCTATGTGCTTCTATTGTTTTTCTTGCAGGCAATCAAAGTACTTAATGATGAGATGAACTGTGATATTATCAAGATCGGTAGTATCATAAGAAACAAGGTAGACTTTGTTTCATTGCTCAAGTTTAATTATGTGCCTGTTCGTTTGTTTCAAGGAATTTTTTCACTATGTTTGATGACTGACTAGTAGTTACAGTAGATAATTGTGTCTCTAACACAGCTAGAAAGTCAGTTTGTAGTTTATTGTCTGAGTTCATACTGTTGTCTCATATTTGTTAGACTCTGGGTTTCTTTGTCCTAGCCTTTGATGTTCCCATGTTTATAGATTTAATTGTTAGGTTGTCATGCATATGAATGAATATTTAAGGCACAGACCCATGTTTCACAGTCACATGTGCTGTGCTTTGTTGCCGCCATAAGAGTATCATGAGTCCATATATGCAAACATTTGGTTTGATAAGCTAATATAAGCTTTTTTTGTTTTAGCTATTATGCACTGATTCTTGTAAAATTTTCACTGAGAAATTCTTGTTGATTCTTTGTATATGCCGTCAGCACCTATTTGTGCTATGCTGCGATCTTGATGAGTTTTATGCCCTAGTAAACTGATAGCGTGGCATCTACAGGAAAGATTTGTCAAAAGGAGAGAACGCCTTTTAGGTCCTAATCTGTCCACCCTTAAGGTAAATACCTCGTATGGTTCCTGTCCTATGGACTAGTCTCGTTCAGAATATATAGACACCCTTTTTTAACATGTTGTTTTATGTTCTGCAGGCTATAGAGATTTTGACTGGCTGCTACATCTTAGTTCAGGTTTTCTTAATTTCTTACCTTGCGCAATGCATTTAAGTTACATTTTGGTTCCACCTGCTTTTTACTTGGTATATCTTGGTGTTATTAAGCACTGTTGTATATTTTTCCATCATTAAAGGGGAATACTGTTGCTGCCATGGGTTCCTTTAAGGGACTTAAACAAGTCCGAAGGGTTATTGAGGACTGCATAAAGAACATAAAGCATCCAGTATACCACATTAAGGTGACGGGTTTTTATTTTTGAGATGTAATCTCTGAAGGAATGTAAGTTTGATTTCTTATCGATTATTGTTAATACAAGCAGGAACTCCTAATTAAGCGTGAGCTGGCTAAAAATCCTGCCCTAGCCACTGAAAGTTGGGACAGGTTTCTCCCAAACTTTAAGAAGTAAGGAACTTGCACATATTTCTATTCAAGAGTTACTACCTCTGAAATGTACGTTGTGCATCTTACATATCATTACTTGCTATATTTCAGGAAGAATGTCAAGCAAAAGAAGCCAAATACTAAGGACAAGAAGCAGTACACACCCTTTCCGCCTCCTCAACAGCCTAGCAAGGTGAAGTCAATTGTTTCTATCACTTCTGGAGTCGCTGTACAGTTTACCATACTGGTTTCATCAGTTCATTGTTTGTTATGTGGTTAGCAGTCCTGTCATGCAGCTTTATATCTTGATGGTGTTGGTGGCTGTGTCCATCCCATAGTTTGATAATTCATTAATGATTTCAAAGCTATTTGAATTTTAAGGAAACACAGACCACAGGGAATAGATTTGCTTGTACTGTGGGTACTTTAAAATGTTAATTTCTGCTAGCTAGTTTTGTTTTGCATCCTGTGCTACTGTTGATTAATTTATCAATCTGGATGTAGATTGATCTTGAATTGGAGAGTGGTGAATATTTCATGAGTGACAAGAAGAAGTCAGCAAAGAAATGGCAAGAGAAGCTAGATAAGCAATCAGAGAAATCAGAAGAGAAGAAAAGAAAGAGAGAAGCGGCATTTGTTCCACCGAAGGTCAGAATTTCCTCTTGTATATTAGTCAGTGGGCTCCTTTCGCTTGTATAGTTACTAAATCTTGTTCTTTGTTTCAGGAGAACACTGCCGGTGTATCTCAATCCACCAAAACTACCAATGACCACAATGAGATTGCTGATATCACAAAATCCTTGAAGGTATATTTCCAAGCTTCGCTTATTTTGTTCGTGTCTGTTATTTCTATTTGTTTTGGAGTATGCACCGTGTTTTTTGAGGGAGAGAATGTGTTGTTATTCCACTGAAATGAAATAGTATCACATCTTTGTGATTATTCTCCATTTGCAGAAAAAGTCAAAGAAATTCAGAAATAGTGAAGCACAGGAAAATGTGAAAATCGAGTCATATGTTGCAAGCAATGAAGAATCACACTCCAAAAAGAAGCGCAAATCTTCATCCATGTAACTGCTGTCTGAATTCGCCATGTCAGCGCCTTGTTTAATTGTTTTAATTAGTTGAACTATTGTCATTCTGGTATGCATTACCCTTAAATAGAACAAAACTTGAAGCTTCCAGTGGTGTGCTAATGTTTTGTTCTGTGCATTGACAACAGTTATCAGATTAAACTAGGAACATCTGTTGCGTTTAATTTACTACTAGTTCGTATCACGTCAGCTGTCTTTTCGAAACACTTGCAAATAGCAATTCTGGTACACATGCAATGAATGCTTGCCCCCTTACAGGCTAGTGTAAATATGGAAATCCATATCGGGTCATGGGTGCTGCACCCACTACTCAAAAAACAATTTCAAAATGTCAAAAAATTCAAACTGAAAATTTCAGATATAATTCAAGACATTTTACGTTAGCACAAACAGTTTTGCCAAGAAAAGACAATTTTTTGTTAACCGTGAAAAGAAGACAAATCCGGATGCTCCAAAATGACTGAGACATTTTTTTGCACAGGACAAAAAATGCTATTTCTCCGCGAAACTTTTCGTTGCTAACACAAAATAACATTATGTATATTAGATTTTTTAGGAATTTTTTTGACATTTTGAAAAGTTTTTAAAAATGTTTACACAACTGGTGTTTCGTCCTGTCCAAATACGATGGTTTTAGAGCAAGCTTTAGCGGGTCCCTCAAAATTCCCTAAACCGTGTAACTAAATTAATTGATAACATCCTGCGAAAGGATGTATAGCAATTTTTTGTTTGTTTTTTGCGGAAAACTGGAAAGCGGTCTCCCAATCCTGCATATACTAGAATTCGAGGGGCATTTTTTGGTTTCCCCGCATATCCATCTCTAGATTTACGGGGGGACATTTCAGTCCCCTTTTCTTGCTTTTGCGTCGCCGCCGCCAAAGCGCCAACATGAACTCCCTGTACCGCCGCTTGTCGATTCTCTTGTCGTTCGGCCGCAATTGGCCCTTCTCACGTCGCAATCCACCCCTCCCACGCTGCCCATGTCTCGTGCTGCCGTGCTCCCTTTGGATCCCACCACCGCCACCAAGGGCTAGCGCATCATCATTGAGGCTAGAGATAGCGGGACCCTATTCTCTTGGCTGCCTCCGGTGGGGGCAAGGGTTCGGGCTGCCTCCTACGACGTTCGGGTGCCAAAAGTCAGCCGCTATCAGGCCAAAGAGGATGAAGGTCACAACTCGCAAATCGGCTCCTCCTGTTTCAATGAGACCCCGACCTTGAGCCTTAGCGACTTCAACGCTCACAACGTGCTCGATAATTCAACCGACATGTATAATTGACACTATATACTTCAAAATGTGTAGACAATGTCAAATTAGTGAGTTCGCTTTTACATTGTATAGTTTCAATGTGATACCTCCTTCGTGTATGTGATCATGTTGGAGGATGCCAAGTTCCACATCGGTGAAGTGCTACTTGATTCATTCGATCAATTTGGCTTTGAGACAGAAGATGTGGGCGAAATGTTTGATGCTCCCCAAAGCAAAATGTTTGATAGAAAAAGGAAAGAACCGTGAACTACACTGAAGTTGATGATATTGCTTTGATAAGGGCATGGGATAGTGTGACACTTTGATGTGGTGACATGCAATGACCAATTAATTCAGCAAGATATATTGACAACGTATTGAGGACAAGTTCCAACGGTTGAAGCTGGAACCATCACCTCGCTCGTTGAGATCTTTACAAGGCCGATACAATGCCATCAAGCAATCCTTAGCTAGTGGAGTGGTTGTTTGGACCAACTGAGAAATGATATTCCTAGTTGTTGCATCATTCATGACTATGTGAGTTTTCTCCATGTCATTTGTCATCAACCAATTTTTTTGAATGTTTGTGTTTGCTCAATCTTGTCTTCTGCAATTTTGTCAATATAGGACCGCATTGCACTAGAAAGGTACAATACAATGGTCGCTTCCAAAGGAAAATCATTTTTTCTCTAACATTTTTATAAACTGCTTGAGCATAGTGAGAAGTGAAAGTTGAGAGATGAAGAAGTTCCTCCACCAAGGAAAGGAACACGACCCATCGACTTGGTGATGGTGAAGGAATACCGACATCGGGAGGAAACATTGGTACGCCGGATGGAAGGAGGAAGGAGAAGGACGTGAAGAAGAATGCTGAAGTCGAGGACATGTGGGAGAAGATAGATGTAGTCAAAGAAGGATACTCAGTCTGAAACTTTGCAATCAAAGAAGGACTTGATCGAGAAGTAGCAACGAGATAAAGTGACAAGCTGGGGACAAATTACAAAAGCCGAGAAGAAGAAGATGACCGAGGAGAAGTGCAAGGTGGACTTTGAGGAGCGTTGACTCTTTCTCGAGGAGACCAATATGAGGCAAGAGATGATTGCGGAGGAAAATAAGATCATGATGATGGATCTGAATGTATTTGATGAGAAAGCGAGAGCCAAAATGGGAGATTCGGTGGGAGAAGATATATCGAGGATGGCTTCGGCTTGTGGTGGAAGCAGTGGAGGTGATGACAACAATTGTGGTGGCGATGGAGGACATGTCAACAATGGTGTTGATTGATACATGGGCAATTAATCATTCTTTTGGTTATGTTTGTTTGATACTTGTTCTTTGGTGGTTCGTACTTTTGGATCGAAAACTATGGTCAAGTAATTTTGAATGTTTACACATAAAAATAGTGTAATTGATACTTAATTTGTTTGCTCAAATACTCCCTCCGTTCCAAACTAAAAATCATAGATTTACTACAAAATAGAAAACTATTATTTAACTACAAAAGATTCTCAACACCACTAAGACTCTGCTGTGAGTGACAAATTATGTGGGATCTGATCAGACAGATGGTGCACCATACAACAACTGCTTTTGTGATATGGACTTTTGCCAGATCTAACATGTAAACTTTAGTGGCTTTATTGCGAAGTCTGTCTAGCATATAAACTTCTGCATATGGAACACTAGGCACGACAAACCCTAGTGTGAGGCACAAGAAAGAAAACACATCTTGGTAAGCCTTGAAAATTTTAGTGCAAAAAAATTGATTTTATGTGAAGCAATTATGACAAATAAGATTGGAAATTGGACTTCTGCAACTCCCACACAAAATATCATATTGAGGCACAATCCCTAAATATCACTGTTCAAGATATCGACCGATGATAAACTAGCCGATTTTTACCGCTTACCGATGTCTGACAGATAAGATAAATCGGCCGATTTACCCCTTATTTTGGGTCGACCGAAAAGTTCCTGATAAGCGATATTCCCAATATTGCTAAATATCTTGAATTTTTGAACTTTTTAGCTATATTCCATTGATTAAATGGGTTTACTGGCATTATAGAAAGTAATTCAAATCTGAACTATACGTGTGTTATAGTTTGACCCTAAAATAAGAAATAATCATAAATTGTACTCTTGCACGATTCTATGCAATAGACAAAAAAAGTTGGAAAATTAACGCCCTAGCTATGCAAGGTCACGCAGATAATTTGGCCGTATTATGGAAAAATCACATAAACCGAGGAAAATAAAAAAAAAATAGAAAGCTTGCTCAAAGCTTAATTTTAAGTGTACTATTTTCAAGAAAAAATCGTAAACTTCCATATACTCTTTTTAAGTGCCACTAGCCTCCGCCGGAGGAGATCGCCTGAGCAGCGGAGATGACCGGCACCCCGGGGAATCGGTAGGGGACGCCTATGGGGAGCCGCGCCGGTGAGCGACAAATAGGGGATCAAGAGCATTTGAAATTTTAGATTGGTGGTTGGGAATGGGCGGGCGGTGTAACAGCCCAAAGTTGTGAACCTCAAAAACCCGAGTAAAATTTTCGCTTTTGCATTTCATGCATGCATCATGGCATCCATATAGAATTGCGAAACAAATAGAACAATTGGTTTGGCACCATTTGAACAAAAATGTCCAACTTGCTTCAACCAAATCTCACAACAAAGAAGACACTCAACTTGCAAAACAAATTTCTTGACATCTTATATTTGTCAAGGAAGTTCCAAGAGTTCAAAATCTTATTTTGGACTTGCTCTAAAATCCCTAAAGGATTATAATTTGGGGAATTAGAAAATTGCCAGAATTGAAACCTATGAATAAAAGTGGTTCCAAACTTTTTATTTTGAGGCACCAATTTTTGAGGAGCTACTTCACAATGTGGGGAGGCAGCCCAAATTTTCCCAGATTTTAATAAAAGGTTTAAGTGCCTAAATTAAATCATTGAAACTACTGGGTTCTAAAATTAATTCAGGAAAGGACCTGACTGTGATGGAGACAAAGTTGGCAGGGGGTTTTTCGCGAAAGGATCCTTCTTCTCCCTGTAGCCACGCGCTGCAGTGGCGCCATGGCCATGCCGCACGCCCACGCGCAGGGCCCCCTCCTCTCTGCCTCTCCCCTGCAGGACAGCACGACCACGAGGTGCCCTGCTCCCACTATCCCCTCGCGCACCAGCTCCCTCCTCTCCCCAGCTTTCTCCCCACGAGCTCCACATGGCCGCCGTGCTCCGCCGCCGCATCGCCGTCGACTGAGGGCTTCCCAAGCCGAGCCACGACCACCAAGCGCTCCGCCGCATCGTCCTCGTCGTCTCCACCAGAGGAATCGGGCTGGGGCGCTGGAAATCGACGTCGCCGTCCCTCACTTCGCTGCTGCCTTCTGAGCACCGCCGCCGCTTCGCCGGTCAAATTCCGCCGACTCCGTCCATCCCCGTCGTCGCTGAGCACCTCCACGAGCTCGGGGTGAGCACGCCTCTCCTCCTGGACCCTTCTCTCTCCCTCTCCCGCCGAAGCTCGCCGTCGCCGTGCTCGTCTGTGCGTCGGATGTTTTCCCTCGCTCGGAGTAGTGTCAGAATGCATCCGGAAATCCGGACAGCCGGAAAATTCTGGCTATCTAACAAGTTCGTTCCGGCAGGATCCAGTACCGAAACTGGAAATTCCGGATTCAACTCGGAATCAATCCGGATTAATCCGAGCACTTCGGAATTCCGACTGAAATCCGAGTTGTCCAGAACTAGGAAATGGCTACTGTTTCTTTTACTTGTTTGCTAATTTGATAAATATTGGTGCTGTCTTATAAATAATTGTTTAAGTGGACATATTGAAAAGAGGGAATTCAAATTGTAATAACTTTTATCGGTGCATCCGAAAAAATGTGTGTGAGGTATCAAAATGTCCGAAAAAAATGTGATTTACTCACTAAAATAAATATCATGCCCATGTCATTTCATCTACAATTTAATCCTAGGGTTTCAACTACATGGTTCAACAAGTAAATTGCCGCTTTACTTAAATTCACGGAATATTCGAGATGTGCCCCCTTGCGCGTCCGAACTCCGTTTAAATTGAATAGATTGAATCATCCCCTCTCCGAGGATGTAAATTGACATGACAACATGTGTTTGCGCATTGCATCCGTTGAGGCATGTGTGGTGATTGATTGCTTCTCCGTTGTTATGTCTCGATAGATCAAGCAACCGGGGTCACACCGCAATACCCCGACGATCCGTACTTCCAGCACGTTGAGCAAGGCAAGCGTAATCCCCCCTCTGAGCATATCTTACCCTATTTTCCGCAAGTATTTTCTCCACTATAATATTGCATGCGGTTCCAAATGTCAATTTATTGGATTAGAGTATCCTATAGTTGCATTAAGATTCCGACGCCAATACCCGTTCCCCTCCTATTAACCATAGGTTTGTATTGTTGGCCTGAGCTACTTACTATGCTATGTTGATGCTTAGCCATGCTTAGTAAATGTTTAGCTGTACGATGGATGGTTGATGTTGGAAACAGGTGTTGCGATATGCGGGTGATGGTGGAGAATTGTGGAGACAGGTAATAAAATGCTTAAAGGTGGGGATGAGAGGCCACTGTGGTTGTGGTGTTTTGTCTCGTTCTCGCCGCCTAGGTGCGAGTTCTATACCTCTTGAACCAAGACTGAGCGTGCAACCATGCGTGAGGCCTATGCATTTGCAGGAACCCTCATAGACTAAATAACTCGGGCGGGGCTAGCCAGGGTCCTCTAGTTCGGGCTTCCATTTGCGCGTGCGTGATGATGGTGGTATGAACTGAGATGAGGATGGTGGTGTCAGGAAAATAAGTGGCCGCGGGACAGGGTGCTGGAGGTACCTCTTGTCCTACCGCCACTGATGATCCTGGAAAGTCCTTAACGGGGGAGAAGTCGACACCACTCCCACCCAGCCGGCTCTCCAAGGAAGAGAGCTAAAAGCTAGGTAATAGGCCGGACGGTACGCGTGGCAAACATTGTACACCCTTCAGGGTTAAATCTTTTCGAAAAGCCGTGTCCACGGTTATGGACGAACTTGGGAAGTGAAGGTAAGATCATAGAATAACTTTAATGGAATGATTAAAAACTGGGTACTAAAGGTACCACTTCAAGATTGCAAGGTGAGCTTCCTCGAGGGTGATTCGGGGAGGTGCCTTTGATGAACAGGTACAATGGTTGATGATGGGTGAAGTGATGAAAGAAAAGAGTCACTTCTTACCTCTTTCGAAAATAATCTGAATAGCCGAAGCCATTGTGTTATGTTTTCATAAATAAAATCAGCTTTATGCAAAACAGCCATATAACTTTGAAAGCCTCATCGAGCTAAAGCTCTATATTTAATCTTGCGAGTTCGTCGAACTCAGCGTCGTTTGTTTTGTTTCAGAGGAGGACTTCACCGACCTCGAAGGTGGGTTCTTTGTGGACGTCGACGAGTAGTCTGGGGTTCCCAGGTGGCAGCTTGGGACATCCCGGAGCAGCTGGCGTTGGATGTTTATCTGTAGGCCTCTTAGGCCATAATTTGGTTCTTGTTGTTTAGAACAACCTAATTTGCTTCCGCTTGATGTAATGTTGGGTCTGTGACCTCTGGATGTCATTTGCTATCTTTCTCTATTATAAGAGTTGAACTATTATGATTTGTGTCATAGAGTCTGTGATTAGCCAGTTGTTCCACAAGTCTTGATCTCTCTATTATACCTTGAGGGTTGTGCCTGTGTTAAGGCATCAATCGGGTGTTGCGTTGCCGATGATCTATTCCGAGCAACGCCTGCCAAAGGTTTTGGCCGGGGATTGGTAAACCCGTAACCTCCGGTTGTATCGCTTAACCGGTGACACACAGCATCACTGTATAACAGTCGGGTCGGGGCGCTACAAGTTGGTATCAGAGCAGTACTGCCTGTAGGAAACCCTTCTACTGGTCGATGTTGAGTCTAGTGTTTGTGAAAATATTTTAACCTAAAAATGAGTTGTGAAAACCATCTTAGGATTCTTTTTAATCCTCATCTGGTTACCCGCTAATCTCGGAGCAATCTTACCTCGATTTGACTTAAAGGTTTTACTTCTCATCTGTTGATTCCAAATTATTAGGATCACGGGGTTGGGTTCGACCTTTAGTGTTATGTGTCACGTTGCTCCCGCTGCGTTGCAATCCCAAATCAAGTCAGATGTTCGAACACTGTTACTCGTACTGAATCAAATCATTTGATCCTTTCTTTGGGTTTTAACCCACGGACTTGAACATAAGGTCCCGGATTGTGTCCACTAGAGTGTGTTAAGTTGTGATTTCTTAACTCTCGCTAGTAGCACATGATGCTGATCTTTAACCCAAGTTCCATCTTGTTGACTCCTTGTTAGTTGTTATACAATGTATTATCGTCCCTAGTCTGTGTACTTGTGTAGACGCTAATGCTATTGTTCGACCATTCGGAGAAAGATACTAACCGTGTCATTGTCAAATCTCCAGAATGGCTCGAGGAGGTCGTGGAGGCCGTGGTGGTCGCGGTAACCACAATGATGATGAGGATGATCTGCCGCCACCACCCTCGATGGCTGAGGTCTTGATGGCCATTGAGGAGAACCGTGGGCGCAATGAGCGCTTGCTTGAGCAGTTGGTGCAGCAGAATGCACGGAGGAACGAGTGCAACACTCTCACTGAGTTTCTGCGTTCCCAGCCACCCACTTTTGCTGATGCTAAGGAGCCACTGGAAGCTGATGATTGGCTTCGTGCCTTGGAGCGCAAATTCTCCGCGCTGCATGTCCCAGTGGCGGAGCAAGTCAACTTTGCCACCTATCTCTTGGTTGGTGCCGCTGGCTGTTGGTGGGAAAGTCATGTGGCTTTGTTTCCAGCCAACCATGTCTTCACCTGGGCTGATTTTCGCACTGCCTTCCGTGCGGAGTACATTCCCCAGCCTATCATGGACCTGAAGAGGAGGGAGTTCCTGGACTTGCAACAGGGACGTATGGACCTCCGCACTTATGGTCGAGAGTTCAACCATCTCTCTCGTTACGCCCCCAGGGACGTGACCAATGATGCTGACAAGCAAGAGCTGTTCCGCAAGGGTCTTACGCCGCAGCTCCGCTGACGAGGGGTAGACTCATCAAGACCCATGGTTAAGGTCCCTAGGTTATGAATATGGGGGAGAGAACGTGGTAGAGCTGGAAGTATCGTCGGCTGACAAGCAGGGCAAAGATTTTACCCAGGTTCAGGGCCCTCGTGTGGAGGTAACACCCCTACGTCCTGCCTGTCTGTTATTGATTTGTGAATATGATGGTTACAAGGATCCCGGCGAGATGTCGATCTCGCTAGGGTTTGTGGCTCTGGTGGTTCGTTGTCTGGTTCGATGGCCCTCCCAGTCCTTAAATAATAGGCTGGGTCCCGGGTGTTCGTAACCGACTCGATTTACAAGTAAGGAAACTCTAAACCGACTATTGCTTCGCCAAACTTGGGATACTTCATCTTCGTGGGCCTCCCTTCATGGGCTTCATGTAGGCTCTGATAGTTGGGCCTAGTCGATACGTGCACCAGGTACCCTCATGGTAGGGTACCCGATAGGCATACCCATGTCAGTAGCCCCCGAGTACTTGTCTGATTCGAAGAGTCGGGCATGGACTCATACATCATGCACGTTATATATATTTTTACATCTGTATTTAGAATTCTTATGAAATAGCACATGTTAGCAATGCCGAGTGTTTTCATCGACTATGAGTTTTTGCTTATGATAATCAAGGGATATTAGCTTAGCAGGCCCGGCACACACGACGGATCGGGGCCGGTTAACTACCATTTGTGGCAAAACCATACTAGCTTTCAATCAAACTCGAGTCCCCGGACTCGAATCTGGAACAAACTGGACAGACTCGAAACGGCCGTTGAGGTCTTACTGAATCGAACTGCAGTATAATTTTGAATCTACCCAACGCGTCCGTCGGGGATTTTCATCATGTCTGCTGACACGGAACATTTAAGGATAACGCTGCTGGAGCGGTCCTTAGCCCAGCTCGACTGATCGGCGGGTCTTACCTTTGCACTTATGCATGCAGCATCCAAGGATCGTCGGATCAACTCGGGAATATTTTGAGTGTGATTTTGCTTATGAACTTAGTCGAATGTTCGTCGACTGACACTTTTGCCATTATTCTATCGGGTGCGCGACAGCGCTCCCGATGGGAGTAGCCCCCGAGATTGTGCTTTATTGCTTGCAATGGAGGATAATCTCAAATTCTTTTACCCTGCACATTTTAGTCAAAGAAATTTTTTGATACGCTCCCGATGGGAGTATGATGCTGCAGTCGAAAGAATTTCGACTGGCCTCTATGACTTTTGCTAAAAAACCAACCGAAACTTATGCGAGAGACCACCCGAAGATATCATCGAGTGACTTTTATGCCAGTTGTGAAAGAGAGAACAACGTCAGCAATGACGCATTTTGCGACTGCTATCTCTGACAAACGATGGCGTGCCTGGAGAGGCTTTGATAAGACGTGACCCTGTTCTGTGGGCCCGTTTTTGCAGAGCTGACCAGGGATGACGCCGCGTGGACTTGATTTGACCGTTCGGGCACTATTTTCACGGGGCGTGATGATGGCTTCCTGGATTCTCGTGCGTAGTGGGCGGAGTGGCCGGCGACGGTTGCTCTCCGTGGCCGCCACGTGTATGGCCAGATTTCGCGCGGAGCGTATGGATTTGTTTTAACGGCTACGATCGTTTTTGCGCTCTGTGGTAAATAGGGGGGACGGCGCTGGCAAAGTTTTTTACTTGCCATTTGCCCCCTGCGCCGCCCCTCGTCTCCTTCCTCGCGCTGCCCCTCCATTGCTCTGCGCCCAAGTTCTTTGCCCCACACCTCCTCCACTTTAGCAATGGCGAAAGGTGGAGGTGCGAAGCGTGGTGCTGCTGCCGCCGCCGCGACCGATGCGACCAAGGGCAAGAAGGCCGCGGCGGGTACATCTGCATCCGCCGCGCTGAAGAAGGGCAGCGGGGACTGGGCGAAGTCCACCGTCAAGGACGCCCATCTGCTCAAGCTCCGCGAGCAGGGATATCTGCCTCCCGCGGAGCAACTCGCCGTCCGCGCTCCCTCGCCTAAGGAGGTATGCCCCGAACCACGCGCCAACGAGCGCGTTTGCTTTGCGGAGTTTGTATCCAGGGGCTTCTCGCTTCCCCTCCACGACTTTGTTCGTGGCCTCCTTTATGCCTACGGGGTGCAGATCCACGATCTCACCCCGAACGGTATTATGCATATTGCGTGCTTTATCACGCTATGCGAGTGTTTCCTTGGCGTCGCACCCAGCTGGGCGCTATGGAAGACCATATTCATGGTGCGACCCAACAGAGGAGGTGGTCGCACCTACCCCGTGGGCGGCTGCGGCATACAGGTGCGCAGCGACACCCGCTATTTCCGCCTGAAGACCGTCGACTCCGCGCAAGGCTGGAGGAAAGGGTGGTTTTATGCGAGTGTCGAGCAAGAAGGAGTCGCCACCTTCTCGACTGCAGCTTACGTCAGGACCAAGGCGTGGGATCACCAGCTCTCAGCCGAAGAAATGGAGGAAGCACGCCCTTTGCTGACTCGAATCGACGGACTGCTGGACAAGGTCACAGGCATTCATTTGATCGCCACCTTTGTGAAGAGGCGGGTGTGGCCCATCCGTGCCCGAGCGCACCCCATGTGGGAGTATGAAGGCGCGGGTGACATCACCCGAATGAACGCAGAGGAGCTTTCAAGGAGTGAGCTGCTGACGCATGTGCGACACATCACCAATTGACGACAGGCGACACTTGCAACGTCGACTGCCCTGTTGCACCATATGGGTTGGAGAACCCTTTGCTTGAGGTATGTATGTGTTATAGCCTGCTTGCAATGAAGAGTTTGCCATCGCATGTTTTGTGATACGCGATTTTTGATTCTGACTTTGCAATTTGTGATGTGTGCTATGCAGGGTCACTCGACTGCTGCCTCCCTTCCTCCTCTGCCTGAAAATGGCGAGACTGAAGAAACACAGGCACAGGTGGTGGACCCGAAAGGGGATCAGTCGCCCATCCCTTCCGCCACCACTTCACATGTGGAGGATGTCGAGGAAGAAGCAGCAGAAGAAGTCCAATCTGAAGACAAGGCTCCTTCTGACCAAGAAGTCGATACCGCGCAACCGAAGCGGCGTCGACTGGCCAAGAAGGCGCCTTCTGCTGCCAGTTCACCCGCGAAGGAGCAAGGCTTGGAGGATGACGAGGAATCAGATTCACCACCTGTTTTCCAAGCCGCTCCTTTGCGTGCGTGCTCAACAAGCTCGACTCTTCCGCTTCAGTCGAGTGGTACCCCAGCCTTTGGAGGACCAATTTTTGGCGACTCCGAAGACGAGGAAGATGAGGAGCACAGGTATGTGTGTTTTTGAGTATGATATGAAAATGTTTGTGCTGTCATATTTTTGTGCTGACCATCCTTTTGTTTTGTTGTGTTGCTCACAGTGCTGAAAACAACCAGCCTGGGACTCCTCCAGTCGAGAATGTTCCAGCCGTGGAGCACTCGAAGTCTGCACCGACTGGAAACGAGGCTGCCCAGCCCATGGCCACTGACGCTGTCGTTGAAACAGCCAAGGCGGCAACTCCAGATGTCGGGACATCGGTCGCGGCTCCTGAGCCGTGGATGAACCACGTGAGTAACTTTTTTGCTTGACCCGTTTAGTTGTAGGTCTGTGAGAATTTTTAGATTTTTGCTGAATCCGTGTGCTCGCAGCCCTTCTACCACACCTTGGCAGATTCTGCCAAGGCTTATGTCCAGGTGGAGCAGGAGAGGGACACCATGCGCGCCGAGCTCGAGCGGCTCAGTCGTGAGTTCTCCTTTTTGCTTTTGTTTTGCCCAACTTCTTTTCGCAATGCCTGATTTTGTCGAGTATTGAATGCACGTAATTTTTGCTGGGCCAGGCGAGAAGAAGGAGCTGGAAGACGCACTCGCCGCGCAGCGCGAAGAATCGAAGAAAGAGCTGGCTGCCGCCACCAACTCAGCTGCTGCACGCGAGCGAGAATATGCTGACCAGCTCGCGGCACTCGCGCAGGCCATGGGAGGTGAGTAATCTTTTTCTCCTTTTGATATGACGATATAACTTGTCGAGTGTCGTACTTATGCCTGTTTTGAATTGTGCAGAAGCTGTTGGCGCACCGGCCTCTGCAGACGTGGCGAGTGACGATCTTTCGCTGGAACAGGCTGTGGGCGGCTTAGGCGCTCTATGCAACCAGGCGAAAGAAGCACTCGCCAAATCAACGAGCACACTTGGTGCTGTATACCAAGTGGTGTTCCCTACTGGCGTGGTGCCGTCGACGGTGGATGACTTCGCCAACGTGTTTGGCCCCGGGACGTCCACCATGGCGGGTTTTGCTCGCGCCAACACGGTACGCGGATCCGAGTCCACCATCAAGCTTCTTATGGGACATGGGATAGATTGCGACTATGAGGCAGCACTGTCTGCGTTCCCTCAGAAGCCAGACGGGAAGCCCATTTCGCTGAAGGGGGTGAGCGGAGCAGCCGCGCGACTGGCTGAAGTTTTCATGAACACCATGGAGCGCCGGGCACTCGAGACTGCCAATCGTCTGCTTAGGAAATCGAAATCTTAGGCTTAGGGTAGCTGTACCCTTTTGCTTTTTTATGCCTTGTAATGATACCTTCTGAACTGCGCGAGTCTGCGCTTTGTTTTTGCTACCTTGTTTATGCAAACTGTCTTTTGCCAATGTCTTTCATTTGGAGAGTTGTATGCTTATGACGCGAGTCTTACAAACTTTGTGTTTGTGATTATGCTCTTTGAACAGTCACGAGAACCTGCTACTGCGACTAGTTCCTCGCAGGCTCCAACCACCACCCGATCCCAGGGTCAGGTGGCAAATGATGCCAAGGTGATGGAGTATATGAAGGCTAAATATGTGAGAATGGAGCAAGATCTGAAGGACGCCCAGGCTGAGCTGAGTCGATTGAGGGCCAGACCCGCGTTGGCCACCCAACGCGAGGATTATGTTCTCGGGGAGATGGAGCTTGTGAACAGGCAACTCGAGTGTAAGTTCGAATCTTGCTTTGTTTTACAAGCTTTTTGTGTAGCTTTTGTCCTTTTGATCTAACTGGTGCGCCCGTATTTGTAGGCTTTGTCGACAACTTCCAGGCTGAACAGATTCGCGTGGAAGGACGCCTGGATAGCGTGGTTGACGACCCTACAACTGGGCGTCAACACTTTTGGCTTGATAGGTACCATGCCCGCATACTTGCCACCCTGAAGGATCGCGTCTGGCGAAGTGCTGAGCTGCTGGAGTTATGCCGGGCATCGTTTATTCGTCTGAACGAGACTCTTTTTCCTTCGGGGCCACAACCACAAGGGATTCGTGCTGTGTTGAACATCTTCCGCCAAACAAATCCCATTCGAGAGTTGCTGTCTCAAAGACTTGTAATTGGAGCCAACGCTGCAATGGCGTATATGCGTAGTCGAAAACCAAGGTTGGTGTTGCGGACACCTGCAGCCGGAGAGGTTCTCGAACAAAAAGACTTGGATGACACGATCCAAGCTGCGGAGACACTGATCGAGTGCACTCGCGAACAACTTTGCGGCCCCGAGCTGCCCGTAAAAGACGAGCCTGAGGATTAGAATGGTTTGCGAGTGCAATTTTTGTATAGGGGGCAGCCCCCGAGTGTAATTTTTGACTCTTTGTATATTGTATAGTTTGTATACTTTGATTTTTTGCCGAGCCCCCGAGTCAATCGAGCGGGGTTTGTGAAATATGTGTTGGTTATGAACCGATGACTGTGCAGCCCCCGAGTATTCGAGTGCGGCTGCAAAGTTTTTATGTTCTTTGTTCGGATCCTTGTTACGCAGCCCCCGAGGGTCTCGGGTGCGGTTAAGGTATGAATTATGCAGGTGGTAGCCACAAAGGAGTCGAAGGAACATTGATTTTATTCCTCTTTTGAATGTTAGGCTGCAGGCCGCCTCATTAAAAACCTTCCAGTCCCCTTAGGTACCCTGGTAAGGAAAAGAGCGCGTCTGAAACCTGCAGCCATCCGACATATAGCCTATTACATTGTATGACTGTGAGCACTTTATGCGTAGAAACGGCGCAGATGCGCAACGTTCCACGGATTGTGAGAGGGTTCGCCTGTCTTCGCGTGCTTCAGTCGATATGCACCTCCACCAAGGACCTCCGTGATGATGAAGGGGCCCTCCCATGGGGAAGCGAGCTTGTGCACCTTCTTTTGCTTCAGTCGAAGAACCAGGTCGCCAACGACGAAGGACCTGGTGCGCAGTCGACGGCTGTGGTAGTTGCGAAGGTCCTGCTGGTAAACAGCTGTGCGGGCTAAGGCCGTGTCGCGCGCCTCATCAAGCAAGTCGACTGCGTCTTCGAGTGCCTCTTCTGCGTCTTCTTCATTGTATGCTTCAACTCGTGGTGCGTTGAACCTTACGTCTGATGGCAGAATCGCCTCTGCACCGTAGACCATGAAGAATGGGGTGAACTGCGTAGAAGTGTTGGGAGTTGTGCGTAGGCTCCATAGCACAGACGGTAGTTCTTCGACCCAAGCACCTGCAGCTCTTTTGAGTGGCACCAGGAGGCGCTTCTTGATCCCACTCGTCACAAGCCCATTGGCCTTTTCGACTTGGCCATTGGATTGCGGATGCGCCACGGATGCGTAGTTGAGCGTAATGTCCTGCTCTTTGCAAAAGGTTTTGAACTCCTCAGCCGTGAAGTTTGTGCCGTTATCAGTGATGATACTGTTTGGGACACCGAAGCGATAGATGATGCTCTTTATGAAGTTGACTGCCGTAGTAGCAGTCGAATTTGTGATGGGGACCGCCTCGATCCACTTTGTGAACTTGTCGACTGCCACCAGTAGGTGAGTATGCCCGCCATGCGATGATTTTTTGAGTGGCCCAACCATATCGAGCCCCCATTGGGCGAAAGGCCAGGCCAGCGGTATAGTCTTCAACGCCGATGCGGGTGCGTGCGGCCTTGTTGCGAATTTCTGGCAGCCGACGCACCTTTTGACTATGTCCTCCGCGTCTTTGAGTGCTGTAGGCCAGTAAAACCCTGCGCGAAAGGCTTTGGCTACGAGTGATCGACTGCTGGCGTGATGCCCACAGGTACCTGCATGAATGTCTCGAAGTATGGCTTGGCCATCTTCGAGTGCGATGCATCTTTGGAACATACCTGATATGCTGCGCTTGTATAACTCGCCGTTGATAACGGTGTATGCTTTTGATCTTCGAGTCACGCGTCGGGACTCGGTTATGTCATCTGGTAGCTCGCTACGGAGTATGTAAGCCAGAAAAGGTTGAGTCCAGGTTGGCTCAATGAGAAATACCTCGACAGGGGGGTCCTCTGTGCTAGGCATTTTGCTTTTGGGTGGCGTAGTCGACGGAGGAGGCTCTCGTTTCTCCTTGATGGATCTGTGTTCAATACGCTCGAGGAAGACACCAGGTGGAATTTGTGCGCCAGTTGAGCCAAGATTGGCTAGCATGTCTGCTTCTTCGTTGCTTTCCCTTCCTATGTGCTCAACTCGCAGCCCTCGAAGCTGCCTTCTAGTGTGTTGTACAGATCGCGATAAGCGATCATGTTGTCCGCGATTGCGTCGCAGGCCTTCATTGTTTGCTGCACCACGAGGTTGGAGTCGCCGTAGATCATCAGTCGAGTGCACCCGAGTGCCTTTGCCATCCGCATGCCATGGATCAGAGCCTCGTATTCAGCCTCGTTATTGGAGGGTAGCTTGAATCCCATCTGCAAAACATAACGTAGCTTGTCCCCTTTTGGTGATATGAGGACGACGCCTGCGCCTGCGCCTTCATGTTTCTTGGACCCATCGAAGTACATGGTCCAGGAATTGGCCACGTCTGGTGCTCCAGGTAATTGGGCTTCTATCCACTCGGTTGTGAAGTCGGGTAGGACTTGTGCTTTGATAGCCTTCGGGTGCTCGTACTTGATATCTCTTGGAGCCAGCTCGATGAGCCATTTTGCCACTCGACCCGTTGCATTGGGGTTTGTGAGTATATCACCGATTGCTGAGTTGCTTACCACGGTAATCGGATGCTCGGTGAAGTAGTGTGTCAGCTTCCTTGAGGACATGAATACAGCGTATGCCAGCTTTTGATAGTGCGGGTACCGCTGTTTTGATATGGAGAGAACCTCGCTCAGGTAGTAGACTGGACGTTGTATGCTTTGGATGTGCCCCTCCTCCACGCGTTCGACTACCAGTACGGTGCTCACCACCCTGTTTGTAGCCGAGACATACAGGTAGAGTGGTTCCCGTTCCTTAGGTGCGACGAGGATTGGAGGGCTTGTGAGGATCCGCTTGAGATCTGTGAAGGCTGCTTCAGCTTCTGGCGTCCACTCGAACTTGTCCGCCTTCTTCATCAGTCGATAGAATGGTAGAGCCTTTTCACCCAGTTTGCTGATGAATCGACTGAGCGCCGCTACTCGTCCTGCTAGTTTCTGCACATCATGAAGCTTTGAAGGCCTTTGCATGGTGAGGATGGCCTGTATTTTCTCGGGTCTGCTTCGATTCCACGAGCAGAGACTAGGTACCCTAAGAGCTGCCCGGCTGGAACGCCGAACGTACACTTCTTAGGATTGAGCTTGATATGGAAGCGTTTGAGGTTTGCGAACGTCTCCCTCAAATCGTCGAGTAGTGTGCGTTCTTCCCTTGTGGTAATGACAATGTCATCAACGTAGACCTGGACGTTGCGTCCAATTTGCTTTTTGAGGCAGTCCTGCATCATGCGCTGGTATGTTGCACCCGCGTTTTTTAGCCCGAAGGGCATAGTTGTGTAGCAGTAGACCCCGAGTGGGGTTATGAACGCCGTTTTTTCTTCGTCTTCTTGCTTCATCCTTATCTGGTGATAACCTGAGTAAGCATCCAGAAAGGAGAGTCGTGCGCATCCGGCGGTGGAGTCAACGATCTGATCGATCCGGGGTAGCGGGAAGTGATCCTTCGGACAGCACTTGTTCAGCGCTGTGAAATCCACGCACATCCGAAGGATGTCTGTATGCTTCTTTTCTACGAGTACAGGGTTGGCCACCCATTGTGATTTCTTGATTTCCCTAATGAATCCTGCTGCGAGTAACCGGTCGACTTCGGATTCGACTGCGGTTCGCTTTGGACCGGAGATTCGACGCATCGTTTGCTTGACTGGCTTTGCATCTGGAAACAATTGGAGAGAGTGCTCGGCGAATTCCCTGGGAATACCTGGCATGTCGGCTGGACACCACGCAAATATTTCCCAGTTCTCACGGAGGAATTCGACGAGCGCGCCTTCCTATGCGATAGGCAGGCTCGAAGATATGTTGACTGTCTTGGTCGGATCGGTCGGGTGCACCTGATGCGACCTTGTGTCATTTGTAGCATTGAAGGATCTGTCGACTGCCAACTTCTTATGCTCTGGAAGGAGTGTGCGGTCGTTGGTAATCGCTAAGTCAGCGAGTGATTCCTCCACCCCGAACATCTCGGAGATTTTGCTGAACTCGCGGTCGCAAGCATCGGACCTTTGAAAGTTTCCACGGACAGTGATGACTCCCTTTGGTCCTGGCATCTTCAGCGTGAGGTACGCATAGTGTGGCACCGCCATGAATCGAGCAAACGTCGGGCGACCAAGAATAGCATGGTATTGTGATTTCCAGTCGACGACCTCGAACTCAATCGACTCTGTCCTGAAGTGGCTTACGTCCCCGAACGTAACGTCGAGTTGTACGGTGCCTTCTGGGCTAATTGCTTTGCCAGGAACGATACCGTGGAAGGTATTTGAAGATTTTGGGAGGTTTTCGACTGACCTGTTCATTTTGCGGAGTGTGTCCGCGAAGATGATGTTTATGCCGCTGCCTCCATCCATGAAGACCTTGGTCATGGCGTAGCCTCCTATTTGCGCGTCGAGTACCAGAGCCGCATGCCCTGGTCGAGCTACAGCTGGGGGATGATCCTCTCGACTAAAGCTTATGGTGGTTTCCGATCCCTTCAGAAATTCGGCACGGCTGGAGGTGCCATGACAGCCAAGTTCACCTGTCGAGTGATTAGTTTTTGCTGCCTGTTAGAGGGGCGACCCTTTTGTATCATGTACATCTGCCCGTGGGGCTGTGGATATTGATCATCTTCCGCCCGTAGCACAGGTTGTATGGCACCTGCGAGATTTGCGCCTGGAGCAGGCTGTGGTGCGGGTTGCGGTGGCGGCTGTGGCGCCATGAGAGCGGGCACAGCGTTCGGCTGTGGTACGGGTGCAGGCATGGGCTGAGCAGGTGCTGGGCCATTCCTCTTGAGTCGTATCACATAGTCAGTCGCCATTTGGTCGAATTCCCTGCAGTTCCTTAGGGTGTGATTGGAGCGTAGTTTTCCGTCGTCCCCCTTGAAGAGGTGGAATCTGCACCAGTCGTCCATCTTTTCCTCGAACGACCGCTCGGGTTTTGCGTCGCTACGTTTGCGCCATTCTTGCCTTTTGTAGCTATCGCTCCGCTGCTCGCGATCTCGACTGTCACGTCGATCATCCGAGCGTCGATTGCTTCTATCATGGTCCTCCTTTGGCTGTGTGTATCCAGCCGCCATGAACTCGGGTCTGTTATCGTCGTAAGGACGTCTGGACCGTTTACGCCTGCGATCTTCTCTGTATGAATCTCTGCGGCTTCGACTGCCGCTTTCGTAGTTGTCGCGTGTTGGGGAAGCACGGGATCTGCGTACAGAATCCTCTCCATCTGCCCACTCAGTCGCAACTTTGATGAGGTCAGCCAGGGAGGTTGGCTTTTCACGACCAAGTGCCTCTTTGAAGTCCTTCCTGGCGAGACCTTGTATGAAGGCATCCATGGCCCTGTCTTCTGACACTTTGCCAACCGAATTGCGTATTTCGGTCCACCGCCGTATGTATGATCTCAGCGACTCGTCTGATCGTTGAGTACATGTCCTTAATTCCTCGAATGTCTTCGGGCGCTCACACAGAGGCTCGAAGTTTTTGATGAAGTCTCTGCGGAAATCATCCCACGAGTCATATGATGATGGAGGGAGTGATTTGAGCCAGTCGCGGGCAGTTCCTTCGAGCATAAGTCGTATGTACTGCATCGCCGTGGTGTTCGTGCCCCGCTGGCATGCCACGGCGAGTCTGTAATCTTCTAGCCACCCAGAAGGTTCTTGGCGACCGTTGTACTTGGGTTGCTCGCCTGTCAACTTGAACCGTTTGGGCATCCGCGTCTCACGGATGCGTCGAGTGAAGCACAATGCTCCGCATGGCTCTGGTTCGCGATCAGAGTATGAATCGCTGCTATAGGATCTTCGAGACCTGCTCCTGCTGGACCTGTGCCGGCGCGTGCTTCTCCTTCCTTCATCCGAGTGGTGGCTGCGACCACTGCGATGATGTGCTGCGTGTCGTGAGTCGACTATGTCGCGATCGCGATCCCTTGCTGGAGTTTTGTCTTCTGGCTGCATAGCCTGTGCCGCTAGAGCTAGCGATTTGAGTTGTTGGCGATGCAGGGCTGCGTTAGGGTCATTCGCCGGAGGTTGTATTGCCTTGAGGTAAGCACCTACGGAGAATAATGCACCCGCAGCAGTTTTGGGTACTGGGATTCCGTTAGCGTCCTCTGTCATGAACGACAGGTTACGGGTGATTGCTACCCTTTCATGTTCTGGAAGGCTTGCCAACCGCGACCTAGGTCGAGGGGTTGGTTGCTGTGTGGACCCGAGGGATTGCTCCCTTCGTCGGGCACTCGAGAGGCTGGCTTGCCTTTTGCGCTCCTCGAGCGTCGCTCGGTAGTTTTGCAGTCGAATTGACTCCTGCCAGTTGAAGTACTGGAAGGTCAACATCTCCTCTGGAGTGGAGTTTGGCGGCATCATAGTGCACTCCTTTATGACTTTATCTGCTTTTGCTGCCATCTCCTCCGTGATTGTCAAGGTTGTGACCCCATCTGGCATGGTTACCGTGCATGGGAATTGTGCAGGCCTGCGAGCGGCAGCGTCTGCGGATGATTCTGCGGTGAAGGCCACGTAGACCTGATGGGGCGTGACCCGAGGACAGGTGTATGTGCTGTCGATTCCAGTCATGGACTCGACATCGCCATCGAGGCTCATGTCAGAGCCAGTGTGTTCATCGAGTAGATCTTCGAGGCGAATCTCGTTGTCGATGTGCTCATCACCTATGCTCATCTCGGTGTTGGCGAAGCCATTACGGATTTCTGAGTCGAGGTTGGTGTTGGTGAAGATCTCCGAGTCGACGTTGTTGTCGTTATGAATCGCGGGCTCGTAGAAGTCATCGAGGGAGATCCCGCAGTCGAAACTCTCGTCGAGTGGTAGGTTGAAGTCGATGTTGCTTGTGTTGTATGCTGATTCTGCTTCCTCGCCTTGGAGTTCCGTCATCATGAACCTATCGAGCTCGCCGGTCGACATGGTTGTTGCGGGCGAGCAGGCTTCAGGAATTCGACGATGGGGCGAGCGCAGTCGACGGAGCCTCGAGTGCACCCAGCGCCAGTTGTTGCGGATCTGCTGAGTCCTGCGTGCCAAGATTGTTTACGAAAAAATTGAATGCTCCAACAGTTAAGTCAAACCTGATTCAAGGCCAGAAAACGCCTCCTGAAGCTCGGCGAGTGCGGATTGAAATTCATTGGAAGAGCAGATGCGCTTTTTGCGGGTGAAGCGGGCAGGCTGCCGCTTTTCGAGTAGATCGGCGAGTCGCCGTGTGTCGCCTGGATCGGCGAGTTGCTGTTTGCTGACATGGCCGGCGAGTTGCCGTTTGCAGATGAGATCGGCGAGTTGCCGTTTGCTGGTGAGATCGGCGATTTGCCGTTTGCTGTTGGGACCGGCGAAACTTCGAGTCCAGCGCTATTCTTTCCCACAGACGGCGCCACTTGACGAGGGGTAGACTCATCAAGACCCATGGTTAAGGTCCCTAGGTTATGAATATGGGGGAGAGAACGTGGTAGAGCTGGAAGTATCGTCGGCTGACAAGCAGGGCAAAGATTTTACCCAGGTTCAGGGCCCTCGTGTGGAGGTAACACCCCTACGTCCTGCCTGTCTGTTATTGATTTGTGAATATGATGGTTACAAGGATCCCGGCGAGATGTCGATCTCGCTAGGGTTTGTGGCTCTGGTGGTTCGTTGTCTGGTTCGATGGCCCTCCCAGTCCTTAAATAATAGGCTGGGTCCCGGGTGTTCGTAACCGACTCGATTTACAAGTAAGGAAACTCTAAACCGACTATTGCTTCGCCAAACTTGGGATACTTCATCTTCGTGGGCCTCCCTTCATGGGCTTCATGTAGGCTCTGATAGTTGGGCCTAGTCGATACGTGCACCAGGTACCCTCATGGTAGGGTACCCGATAGGCATACCCATGTCATCCGCTATGAGTTGTTGCCCTTCAGGTTCCAGACCTATCAGGAGCTGTTCAATCAGGCTTTTACTCTCGAGCAAGGAAGAAAGGAACTTGAGCCTTCCAAGAGGCCCGCACATGGGGACCACCAGAGTTCCTCGGGTTCTGAGAGCAAGAAGCGCAGGGTCTTTGTTCCTACAGCGCTGTGCCGCGTGCTCCATTCATGCCAAGGACCGCGGGATACAGGCCACCACCTCCGCGCCCCACTACTTCGACACTTGGGGTAGGCGGGAGTGGGTACCGTCCTATGCTACCTGCTCCACCTGGACTCACTTTCTACACCTGTGGCCAGGTGGTCACTACTCCAGGGAGTGCCCCCAGAAGGCACCTCTCGCGATAACTCCTGCACGAGCCCCTGCCACACCAGCTGGCAAGGCTGGACCTATTGTGCGTGGTCGTCTGAACCACGACTCTGTTGAAGAAGCTGAAGAGGACCCCGGCGTCCTTATGGTGAGCTACGAATCAACAACATCTTGCTACAGTTTTGTTTGATTCTGGAGCATCGCATTCATTCATATCCATAGCTTTTGCAAAGGACCACAAAATACCGTTTGAGAAAATGAGCCGACCCTTGTCGATTTCCACTCCTGGCTCCAAATGGCAAACCGATGGGGTTACTCCTGAGGTTCAGATTACTATCGGTTACTACTCTTTTCCTTTCGCTTTGGTAGCTCTGAGGTCAAGTGGCATTGATGTCATACTGGGCATAAACTGGCTAGCCAAATACCGGGCTAATCTCGACTGTGCTGCCAAGACCGTCACCGTGACAAATTCTTCCGGCGACAGTGTTAAGTATTGGTCTGCATTGTCAAGGCCTCCATGTTCAATCATACCCAACTCACTGAGATTCTCCTTTGCTTTATGTAAGGCGAATCCCCTCCAGAAATCCAGGACATACACGTGGTGTGTGACTTCCCGGATGTGTTCCCGGAAGAATTGCCTGGCATGCCTCCTGACCGAAGTGTGGAATTTGTCATAGATCTACTTCCCGGTACCGCTCTGATTTCCAAGAAGCCCTACCGTATGCCGGTGGAAGAGTTGGCTCTGTTGAAAGAGCAAATTGATCAGCTGTTAGCGAAGGATTTCATCCAGCCTAGCAGTTCACCTTGGGGTTGTCCGGTACTCTTTGTCAAGAAGAGGGATTCTACCGTGCCTCGTCTAGTCTCTGACTATCGACCGTTGAATGCGGTGACAATCAAGAACAAGTATCCTATTCCTCGCATCATGATCTGTTGGATCAATTAGCTGGTGCAACCGTATTCTCCAAGATGGATCCGAGGTCAGGCTACCATCAGATCAAGATCAGAAAGGAGGATATTCCAAAGACGGCATTTGTTACTCGCTACGGCTCATATGAGTATACCGTCATGTCTTTTGGCCTCACCAATGCTCCAGCTACTTTCATGAGGCTCATGAACTCTGTCTTCATGGATTATCTTGACAAGTTTGTCGTCATTTACATTGATGACATCCTCATCTATTCCAAAACCAATGAAGAGCATGAGGAACATCTTCGTTTGGTTCTGACAAGACTTCGAGAACACCGTCTCTATGCCAAGTTCTCCAAGTGTGAGTTTTGGTTGGATAATCTCATCTTCCTTGGTCATGTGATATCCGCGAATGGTGTGGCTGTCATCCCTGACAAGATTCAGTCTATTCTGGATTGGAAAACTCCAATGTCAGTTAAGGACATCCGTAGCTTTCTCGGATTGGCAGGTTATTACCGCCGGTTCATCGAAGGTTTCTCCAAGATAGCCAAGGCTCTGACTGACCTTCTCAAGAAGGATAAAAAGTTTGTATGGTCGGCCGAAGCTGAAGAGAGCTTCAAAACACTGAAAGCCAAACTCACCTCCGCTCCTGTGCTTGTCCTGCCGGACACAAGCAAGGATTTCGTTGTCTTCTGTGATGCCTCTCTACAAGGCTTGGGCTGTGTGCTAATGCAAGATGGCCATGTGGTGGCGTATGCTTCCCGCCAATTGAAGCCGCATGAGCACAACTACCCAACTCATGATCTAGAACTTGCCGCCGTGGTCTATGCTTTGAAGCAATGGAGACCATACTTGTTTGGTAACCGTTGCGAGATCTTCTCGGATCACAAGAGTCTAAAGTATCTCTTCACCCAGCCGGATTTAAATCTCAGGCAAAGGCGTTGGTTGGAGTTAATCAAGGACTATGATGTGAGTCTGAACTATCAACCAGCAAAGCAAACCTCGTGGCTGACGCGCTAAGTCGGAAGTCCTATTGCAACAATCTGATGATTGAAAAGGCCCAACCTGCCCTCCATGAAGAGTTCTCTCGTTTGAACTTAGAAATGGTTCCCTCCGGCTACCTTGCAAATCTGGAAATCAAATCTACTCTTGTAGACCAGATTAAAGATGCACAAACTCGTGACAAGGGTATTCTAAAAATCAAGGAGAACATCGCTAGCGGGAAAGCCAAATGTTTTTCTGTCAATGAATCCGGAGTTGTTTATTTTGGTGACCGCTTGGTAGTGCCAAAGAAACAAAAATTGAGGGAGTTGATCCTCCAAGAAGCTCATGAATCTCCTCTCTCTATTCATCCCGGTAGTACCAAAATGTACCAAGACCTTCGACCACAATTCTGGTGGACTCGGATGAAGCGAGAAATTGCTAGGTATGTTGCTGAATGCGACACCTGTCGACGGGTAAAGGCTGAACATCAAAGGCCTGCCGGCACTCTTCACCCTATCGCTATTCCCGAGTGGAAATGGGATGAAATTGGAATGGACTTCATCACCGGTCTGCCAAAGTCTCCAAAGGGGAATGATGCCATTTGGGTCATCATTGATCGACTATCAAAAGTGGCTCACTTCCTCCCTGTTCGTGTTGACATCACAGCTGCTAGGTTGGCAGATTTGTATGCTTCTAGGATCGTCGTACTTCACGGCGTTCCCAAAGATAATTTCTGATCGTGGAAGCCTATTCACCTCCAAATTTGGACTAGTTTCCAAACTGCTATGGAACTCGTCTTAACTTTAGCACCGCTTTCCATCCCCAAACTGATGGTCAAACTGAAAGAGTGAACCAAGTTTTGGAAGACATGCTTAGGGCATGTGTCATCTCGTTCGGCAAGGATTGGGAAAAGTATCTCCCTTTCGCGGAGTTCTCCTATAACAACAGCTATCAAGCTAGTCTGGGCATGGCTCCATTTGAGGTTCTCTATGGAAGAAAATGCCGCACTCCTCTAAATTGGTCTGAGACCGGAGAGAGGGCACTCTTTGGTCCAGATATGATCAATGAAGCTGAGGAGAAGGTGAGAATCATACGGGAAAATCTGAAGATCGCTCAGTCTAGGCAGAAGAGCTACTATGATAAGCATCATCAGGAGGTTCACTATGAAATTGGTGATAAAGCTTACCTCCGTGTCTCTCCACTTCGTGGCGTTCGCCGCTTCGGTATCAAAGGGAAATTGGCCCCTCGCTATGTTGGCCCTTTCACCGTTCTGGCCAAGCGAGGAGATCTTTCCTACAAGTTGGAGTTACCGTCAATCTTCCCAAATGTACATGATGTGTTTCATGTCTCCCAACTTCGCCGGTGTTTCAAGGATCCTATCCATGGGTCAATCATGAAGAGCTAGACCTCCAGGAAGATCTCACTTATCGCGAGCATCCTATCCGTATCCTGGATGAAGCTGAAAGAAAGACCCGTAACAAGACTACCAAGTTCCTCAAAGTTCAATGGTCTCACCATTCCGAGAAGAAGCTACTTGGGAAAGAGAGTCTAGTCTTCGTGAGGAGTATCCCGACTTCTTTCCGCAACCTTAGAATCTCGGGACGAGATTCCTGTAAGGAGGGTAGAATTGTAACAACCCAAAGTTGTGAACCTCAAAAACCCGAGTAAAATTTTCGCTTTGCATTTCATGCATGCATCATGGCATCCATATAGAATTGCGAAACAAATAGAATAATTGGTTTGGCACCATTTGAACAAAAATGTCCAACTTGCTTCAACCAAATCTCACAACAAAGAAGACACTCAACTTGCAAAACAAATTTCTTGACATCTTATATTTGTCAAGGAAGTTCCAAGAGTTCAAAATCTTATTTGGACTTGCTCTAAAATCCCTAAAGGATTATAATTTGGGGAATTAGAAAATTGCCAGAATTGAAACCTATGAATAAAAGTGGTTCCAAACTTTTTATTTTGAGGCACCAATTTTTGAGGAGCTACTTCACAATGTGGGGAGGCAACCCAAATTTTCCCAGATTTTAATAAAAGGTTTAAGTGCCTAAATAAATCGTTGAAACTACGGGTTCTAAAATTAATTCAGGAAAGGACCTGACTGTGATGGAGACAAAGTTGGCAGGGGTTTTTTCGCGAAAGGATCCTTCTTCTCCCTGTAGCCACGCGCTGCAGTGGCGCCATGGCCATGCCGCACGCCCACGCGGCAGGGCCCCCTCCTCTCTGCCTCTCCCCTGCAGGACAGCACGACCACGAGGTGCCCTGCTCCCACTATCCCCTCGCGCACCAGCTCCCTCCTCTCCCCAGCTCTCTCCCCACGAGCCCCACATGGCCGCCGTGCTCCGCCGCCGCATCGCCGTCGACTGAGGGCTTCCCAAGCCGAGCCACGACCACCAAGCGCTCCGCCGCATCGTCCTCGTCCTCTCCACCAGAGGAATCGGGCTGGGGCGCTGGAAATCGACGTCGCCGTCCCTCACTTCGCTGCTGCCTTCTGAGCACCGCCGCGGCTTCGCCGGTCAAATTCCGCCGACTCCCGTCCATCCCCGTCGTCGCTGAGCACCTCCACGAGCTCGGGGTGAGCACGCCTCTCTCCTGGACCCTTCTCTCTCCCTCTCCCGCCGAAGCTCGCCGTCGCCGTGCTCGCCGTGCGTCGGATGTTTTCCCTCGCTCGGAGTAAGTGTCGGAATGCATCCGGAAATCCGGACGGCCGGAAAATTCCGGCTATCTAACAGTTCGTTCCGGCAGGATCCAGTAACCGAAACTGGAAATTCCGGATTCAACTCGGAATCAAACGGATTAATCCAAGCACTTCGGAATTCCGACTGAAATCCGAGTTGTCCAGAACTAGAAATGGCTACTGTTTCTTTTACTTGTTTGCTAATTTGATAAATATTGGTGCTGTCTTATAAATAATTGTTTAAGTGGACATATTGAAAAGAGGGAATCAAACTGTAATAACTTTTATCGGTGCATCCGAAAAAATGTGTGAGGTATCAAAATGTCCGAAAAAGTGATTTACTCACTAAAATAAATATCATGCCCATGTCATTTCATCTACAATTTAATCCTAGGGTTTCAACTACATGGTTCAACAAGTAAATTGCCGCTTTACTTAAATTCACGGAATATTCGAGATGTGCCCCCTTGCGCGTCCGAACTCCGTTTAAATTGAATAGATTGAATCATCCCCTCTCCGAGGATGTAAATTGACATGACTCATGTGTTTGCGCATTGCATCCGTTGAGGCATGTGTGGTGATTGATTGCTTCCCGTTGTTATGTCTCGATAGATCAAGCAACCGGGGTCACAACCGCAATACCCCGACGATCCGTACTTCCAGCACGTTGAGCAAGGCAAGCGTAATCCCCCCTCTGAGCATATCTATACCCTATTTTCCGCAAGTATTTTCTCCACTATAATATTGCATGCGGTTCCAAATGTCAATTTATTGGATTAGAGTATCCTATAGTTGCATAAGATTCCGACGACAATACCCGTTCCCCTCCAATTAACCATAGGTTTGTATTGTGTGCCTGAGCTACTTACTATGCTATGTTGATGCTTAGCCATGCTTAGTAAATGTTTAGCTGTACGATGGATGGTTGATGTTGGAAACAGGTGTTGCGATATGCGGGTGATGGTGGAGAATTGTGGAGACAGGTAATAAAATGCTTAAAGGTGGGGATGAGAGGCCACTGTGGTTGTGGTGTTTTGTCTCGTTCTCGGCCGCCTAGGTGCGAGTTCTATACCTCTTGAACAAGACTGAGCGTGCAACCATGCGTGAGGCCTATGCATTGCAGGAACCCTCATAGACTAAATAACTCGGGCGGGTGCTAGCCAGGGTCCACTAGTTCGGGCTTCCATTTGCGCGGCGTGATGATGGTGGTATGAACTGAGATGAGGAAGGTGGTGTCAGGAAAATAAGTGGCCGCGGGACAGGGTGCTGGAGGTACCTCTTGTCCTACCGCCACTGATGATCTGGAAAGTCCTTAACGGGGGAAAGTCGACACCGCTCCCACCCAGCCGCTCTCCAAGGAAGAGAGCTAAAAGCTAGTAATGGGCCGACGGTACGCGTGGCAAACATTGTACACCCTGCAGGGTTAAATCTTTTCGAAAAGCCGTGTCACGGTTATGGACGAACTTGGAAGTGAAGGTAAGATCATAGAAATAAGCTTTAATGAATGATTAAAAACTGGGTACTAAAGGTACCACTTCAAGATTGCAAGGTGAGCTTCCTCGAGGGTGATTCGGGGAGGTCCTTTGATGAACAGGTACAATGGTTGATGATGGGTAAAGTGATGAAAGAAAGAGAGTCACTTCTACCTCTTTCGAAAATAATCTGAATAGCCGAAGCCATTGTGTTATTTTTTCATAAATAAAATCAGCTTTATGCAAAACAGCCATATAACTTTGAAAGCCTCATCGAGCTAAAGCTCTATATTTAATCTTGCGAGTTCGTCGAACTCACGTCGTTTGTTTTGTTCAGAGGAGGACATTCACCGACCTCGAAGGTGGGTTCTTTGGGACGTCGACGAGTAGTCTGGGAGTTCCCAGGTGGCAGCTTGGGACATCCCGAGCAGCTGGCGTTGGATGTTTATCTGTAGGCCTCTTAGGCCATAATTTGGTTCTTATTGTTTAGAACAACCTAATTTGCTTCCGCTTGATGTAATGTTGGGTCTGTGACCTCTGGATGTCATTTGCTATCTTTCTCTATTATAAGAGTTGAACTATTTGATTTGTGTCGTAGAGTCTGTGATGTGCCAGTTGTTCCACAAGTCTTGATCTCTCTATTATACCTTGAGGGTTGTGCTGTGTTAAGGCATCAATCGGGGTGTTGCGTTGCCGATGATCCATTCCGAGCA
>CAMZMU010000039.1:47829675-47961071 GCA_947311845.1 Poa pratensis
CGCTGACGAGGGGGTAGACTCATCAAGACCCATGGTTAAGGTCCCTAGGTTATGAATATGGGGGAGAGAACGTGGTAGAGCTGGAAGTATCGTCGGCTGACAAGCAGGGCAAAGATTTTACCCAGGTTCAGGGCCCTCGTGTGGAGGTAACACCCCTACGTCCTGCCTGTCTGTTATTGATTTGTGAATATGATGGTTACAAGGATCCCGGCGAGATGTCGATCTCGCTAGGGTTTGTGGCTCTGGT
Source organism: Poa pratensis (assembly GCA_947311845.1). Taxonomy (NCBI): domain Eukaryota; kingdom Viridiplantae; phylum Streptophyta; class Magnoliopsida; order Poales; family Poaceae; genus Poa; species Poa pratensis. The sequence goes on from CAMZMU010000039.1 coordinate 47,829,923, forward strand.
GGTTCGTTGTCTGGTTCGATGGCCCTCCCAGTCCTTAAATAATAGGCTGGGTCCCGGGTGTTCGTAACCGACTCGATTTACAAGTAAGGAAACTCTAAACCGACTATTGCTTCGCCAAACTTGGGATACTTCATCTTCGTGGGCCTCCCTTCATGGGCTTCATGTAGGCTCTGATAGTTGGGCCTAGTCGATACGTGCACCAGGTACCCTCATGGTAGGGTACCCGATAGGCATACCCATGTCAGTAGCCCCCGAGTACTTGTCTGATTCGAAGAGTCGGGCATGGACTCATACATCATGCACGTTATATATATTTTTACATCTGTATTTAGAATTCTTATGAAATAGCACATGTTAGCAATGCCGAGTGTTTTCATCGACTATGAGTTTTTGCTTATGATAATCAAGGGATATTAGCTTAGCAGGCCCGGCACACACGACGGATCGGGGCCGGTTAACTACCATTTGTGGCAAAACCATACTAGCTTTCAATCAAACTCGAGTCCCCGGACTCGAATCTGGAACAAACTGGACAGACTCGAAACGGCCGTTGAGGTCTTACTGAATCGAACTGCAGTATAATTTTGAATCTACCCAACGCGTCCGTCGGGGATTTTCATCATGTCTGCTGACACGGAACATTTAAGGATAACGCTGCTGGAGCGGTCCTTAGCCCAGCTCGACTGATCGGCGGGTCTTACCTTTGCACTTATGCATGCAGCATCCAAGGATCGTCGGATCAACTCGGGAATATTTTGAGTGTGATTTTGCTTATGAACTTAGTCGAATGTTCGTCGACTGACACTTTTGCCATTATTCTATCGGGTGCGCGACAGCGCTCCCGATGGGAGTAGCCCCCGAGATTGTGCTTTATTGCTTGCAATGGAGGATAATCTCAAATTCTTTTACCCTGCACATTTTAGTCAAAGAAATTTTTTGATACGCTCCCGATGGGAGTATGATGCTGCAGTCGAAAGAATTTCGACTGGCCTCTATGACTTTTGCTAAAAAACCAACCGAAACTTATGCGAGAGACCACCCGAAGATATCATCGAGTGACTTTTATGCCAGTTGTGAAAGAGAGAACAACGTCAGCAATGACGCATTTTGCGACTGCTATCTCTGACAAGCGATGGCGTGCCTGGAGAGGCTTTGATAAGACGTGACCCTGTTCTGTGGGCCCGTTTTTGCAGAGCTGACCAGGGATGACGCCGCGTGGACTTGATTTGACCGTTCGGGCACTATTTTCACGGGGCGTGATGATGGCTTCCTGGATTCTCGTGCGTAGTGGGCGGAGTGGCCGGCGACGGTTGCTCTCCGTGGCCGCCACGTGTATGGCCAGATTTCGCGCGGAGCGTATGGATTTGTTTTAACGGCTACGATCGTTTTTGCGCTCTGTGGTAAATAGGGGGGACGGCGCTGGCAAGTTTTTTACTTGCCATTTGCCCCTGCGCCGCCCCTCGTCTCCTTCCTCGCGCTGCCCCTCCATTGCTCTGCGCCCAAGTCTTTGCCCCACACCTCCTCCACTTAGCAATGGCGAAAGGTGGAGGTGCGAAGCGTGGTGCTGCTGCCGCCGCCGCGACCGATGCGACCAAGGGCAAGAAGGCCGGCGGGTACATCTGCATCCGCCGCGCTGAAGAAGGGCAGCGGGGACTGGGCGAAGTCCACCGTCAAGGACGCCCATCTGCTCAAGTCCGCGAGCAGGGATATCTGCCTCCGCGGAGCAACTCGCCTCGCCGCTCCCTCGCCTAAGGAGGTATGCCCCGAACCACGCGCCAACGAGCGCGTTTGCTTTGCGGAGTTTGTATCCAGGGGCTTCTCGCTTCCCCTCCACGACTTTGTTCGTGGCCTCCTTTTGCCTACGGGGTGCAGATCCACGATCTCACCCCAACGGTATTATGCATATTGCGTGCTTTATCACGCTATGCGAGTGTTTCCTTGGCGTCGCACCCAGCTGGGCGCTATGGAAACCATTCATGGTGCGACCCAACAGAGGAGGTGGTCGCACCTACCCCGTGGGCGGCTGCGGCATACAGGTGCGCAGCGACACCCGCTATTCCGCCTGAAGACCGTCGACTCCGCGCAAGGCTGGAGGAAGGGTGGTTTTATGCGAGTGTCGAGCAAGAAGGAGTCGCCACCTTCTCGACTGCAGCTTACGTCAGGACCAAGGCGTGGGATCACCAACTCTCAGCCGAAGAAATGGAGGAAGCACGCCCTTTGCTGACTCGAATCGACGGACTGCTGGACAAGGTCACAGGCATTCATTTGATCGCCACCTTTGTGAAGAGGCGGGTGTGGCCCATCCGTGCCCGAGCGCACCCCATGTGGGAGTATGAAGGCGCGGGACATCACCCGAATGAACCAGAGGAGCTTTCAAGGAGTGAGCTGCTGACGCATGTGCGACACATCACCAACTTGACGACAGGCGACACTTGCAACGTCGACTGCCCTGTTGCACCATATGGGTTGGAGAACCCTTTGCTTGAGGTATGTATGTGTTATAGCCTGCTTGTGAAGAGTTTGCCATCGCATGTTTTGTGATACGCGATTTTTGATTCTGACTTTGCAATTTGTGATGTGTGCTATGCAGGGTCACTCGACTGCTGCCTCCCTTCCTCCTCTGCCTGAAAATGGCGAGACTGAAGAAACACAGGCACAGGTGGTGGACCCGAAAGGGGATCAGTCGCCCATCCCTTCCGCCACCACTTCAGTGTGGAGGATGTCGAGGAAGAAGCAGCAGAAGAAGTCCAATCTGAAGACAAGGCTCCTTCTGACCAAGAAGTCGATACCGCGCAACCGAAGCGGCGTCGACTGGCCAAGAAGGCGCCTTCTGCTGCCAGTTCACCCGCGAAGGAGCAAGGCTTGGAGGATGACGAGGAATCAGATTCACCACCTGTTTTCCAAGCCGCTCCTTTGCGTGCGTGCTCAACAAGCTCGACTCTTCCGCTTCAGTCGAGTGGTACCCCAGCCTTTGGAGGACCAATTTTTGGCGACTCCGAAGACGAGGAAGATGAGGAGCACAGGTATGTGTGTTTTTGAGTATGATATGAAAATGTTTGTGCTGTCATTTTTGTGCTGACCATCCTTTGTTTTGTTGTGTTGCTCACAGTGCTGAAAACACAGCCTGGGACTCCTCCAGTCGAGAATGTTCCAGCCGTGAGCACTCGAAGTCTGCACCGACTGGAAACGAGGCTGCCCAGCCCATGGCCACTGACGCTGTCGTTGAAACAGCCAAGGCGGCAACTCCAGATGTCGGGACATCGTCGCGGCTCCTGAGCCGTGGATGAACCACGTGAGTAACTTTTTTGCTTGACCCGTTTAGTTGTAGGTCTGTGAGAATTTTTAGATTTTTGCTGAATCCGTGTGCTCGCAGCCCTTCTACCACACCTTGGCAGATTCTGCCAAGGCTTATGTCCAGGTGGAGCAGGAGAGGGACACCATGCGCGCCGAGCTCGAGCGGCTCAGTCGTGAGTTCTCCTTTTTGCTTTTGTTTTGCCCAACTTCTTTTCGCAATGCCTGATTTTGTCGAGTATTGAATGCACGTAATTTTTGCTGGGCCAGGCGAGAAGAAGGAGCTGGAAGACGCACTCGCCGCGCAGCGCGAAGAATCGAAGAAAGAGCTGGCTGCCGCCACCAACTCAGCTGCTGCACGCGAGCGAGAATATGCTGACCAGCTCGCGGCACTCGCGCAGGCCATGGGAGGTGAGTAATCTTTTTCTCCTTTTGATATGACGATATAACTTGTCGAGTGTCGTACTTATGCCTGTTTTGAATTGTGCAGAAGCTGTTGGCGCACCGGCCTCTGCAGACGTGGCGAGTGACGATCTTTCGCTGGAACAGGCTGTGGGCGGCTTAGGCGCTCTATGCAACCAGGCGAAAGAAGCACTCGCCAAATCAACGAGCACACTTGGTGCTGTATACCAAGTGGTGTTCCCTACTGGCGTGGTGCCGTCGACGGTGGATGACTTCGCCAACGTGTTTGGCCCCGGGACGTCCACCATGGCGGGTTTTGCTCGCGCCAACACGGTACGCGGATCCGAGTCCACCATCAAGCTTCTTATGGGACATGGGATAGATTGCGACTATGAGGCAGCACTGTCTGCGTTCCCTCAGAAGCCAGACGGGAAGCCCATTTCGCTGAAGGGGGTGAGCGGAGCAGCCGCGCGACTGGCTGAAGTTTTCATGAACACCATGGAGCGCCGGGCACTCGAGACTGCCAATCGTCTGCTTAGGAAATCGAAATCTTAGGCTTAGGGTAGCTGTACCCTTTTGCTTTTTTATGCCTTGTAATGATACCTTCTGAACTGCGCGAGTCTGCGCTTTGTTTTTGCTACCTTGTTTATGCAAACTGTCTTTTGCCAATGTCTTTCATTTGGAGAGTTGTATGCTTATGACGCGAGTCTTACAAACTTTGTGTTTGTGATTATGCTCTTTGAACAGTCACGAGAACCTGCTACTGCGACTAGTTCCTCGCAGGCTCCAACCACCACCCGATCCCAGGGTCAGGTGGCAAATGATGCCAAGGTGATGGAGTATATGAAGGCTAAATATGTGAGAATGGAGCAAGATCTGAAGGACGCCCAGGCTGAGCTGAGTCGATTGAGGGCCAGACCCGCGTTGGCCACCCAACGCGAGGATTATGTTCTCGGGGAGATGGAGCTTGTGAACAGGCAACTCGAGTGTAAGTTCGAATCTTGCTTTGTTTTACAAGCTTTTTGTGTAGCTTTTGTCCTTTTGATCTAACTGGTGCGCCCGTATTTGTAGGCTTTGTCGACAACTTCCAGGCTGAACAGATTCGCGTGGAAGGACGCCTGGATAGCGTGGTTGACGACCCTACAACTGGGCGTCAACACTTTTGGCTTGATAGGTACCATGCCCGCATACTTGCCACCCTGAAGGATCGCGTCTGGCGAAGTGCTGAGCTGCTGGAGTTATGCCGGGCATCGTTTATTCGTCTGAACGAGACTCTTTTTCCTTCGGGGCCACAACCACAAGGGATTCGTGCTGTGTTGAACATCTTCCGCCAAACAAATCCCATTCGAGAGTTGCTGTCTCAAAGACTTGTAATTGGAGCCAACGCTGCAATGGCGTATATGCGTAGTCGAAAACCAAGGTTGGTGTTGCGGACACCTGCAGCCGGAGAGGTTCTCGAACAAAGACTTGGATGACACGATCCAAGCTGCGGAGACACTGATCGAGTGCACTCGCGAACAGCTTTGCGGCCCCGAGCTGCCCGTAAAAGACGAGCCTGAGGATTAGAATGGTTTGCGAGTGCAATTTTTGTATAGGGGGCAGCCCCCGAGTGTAATTTTTGACTCTTTGTATATTGTATAGTTTGTATACTTTGATTTTTTGCCGAGCCCCCGAGTCAATCGAGCGGGGTTTGTGAAATATGTGTTGGTTATGAACCGATGACTGTGCAGCCCCCGAGTATTCGAGTGCGGCTGCAAAGTTTTTATGTTCTTTGTTCGGATCCTTGTTACGCAGCCCCCGAGGGTCTCGGGTGCGGTTAAGGTATGAATTATGCAGGTGGTAGCCACAAAGGAGTCGAAGGAACATTGATTTTATTCCTCTTTTGAATGTTAGGCTGCAGGCCGCCTCATTAAAAACCTTCCAGTCCCCTTAGGTACCCTGGTAAGGAAAAGAGCGCGTCTGAAACCTGCAGCCATCCGACATATAGCCTATTACATTGTATGACTGTGAGCACTTTATGCGTAGAAACGGCGCAGATGCGCAACGTTCCACGGATTGTGAGAGGGTTCGCCTGTCTTCGCGTGCTTCAGTCGATATGCACCTCCACCAAGGACCTCCGTGATGATGAAGGGACCCTCCCATGGGGAAGCGAGCTTGTGCACCTTCTTTTGCTTCAGTCGAAGAACCAGGTCGCCAACGACGAAGGACCTGGTGCGCAGTCGACGGCTGTGGTAGTTGCGAAGGTCCTGCTGGTAAACAGCTGTGCGGGCTAAGGCCGTGTCGCGCGCCTCATCAAGCAAGTCGACTGCGTCTTCGAGTGCCTCTTCTGCGTCTTCTTCATTGTATGCTTCAACTCGTGGTGCGTTGAACCTTACGTCTGATGGCAGAATCGCCTCTGCACCGTAGACCATGAAGAATGGGGTGAACTGCGTAGAAGTGTTGGGAGTTGTGCGTAGGCTCCATAGCACAGACGGTAGTTCTTCGACCCAAGCACCTGCAGCTCTTTTGAGTGGCACCAGGAGGCGCTTCTTGATCCCACTCGTCACAAGCCCATTGGCCTTTTCGACTTGGCCATTGGATTGCGGATGCGCCACGGATGCGTAGTTGAGCGTAATGTCCTGCTCTTTGCAAAAGGTTTTGAACTCCTCAGCCGTGAAGTTTGTGCCGTTATCAGTGATGATACTGTTTGGGACACCGAAGCGATAGATGATGCTCTTTATGAAGTTGACTGCCGTAGTAGCAGTCGAATTTGTGATGGGGACCGCCTCGATCCACTTTGTGAACTTGTCGACTGCCACCAGTAGGTGAGTATGCCCGCCATGCGATGATTTTTTGAGTGGCCCAACCATATCGAGCCCCCATTGGGCGAAAGGCCAGGCCAGCGGTATAGTCTTCAACGCCGATGCGGGTGCGTGCGGCCTTGTTGCGAATTTCTGGCAGCCGACGCACCTTTTGACTATGTCCTCCGCGTCTTTGAGTGCTGTAGGCCAGTAAAACCCTGCGCGAAAGGCTTTGGCTACGAGTGATCGACTGCTGGCGTGATGCCCACAGGTACCTGCATGAATGTCTCGAAGTATGGCTTGGCCATCTTCGAGTGCGATGCATCTTTGGAACATACCTGATATGCTGCGCTTGTATAACTCGCCGTTGATAACGGTGTATGCTTTTGATCTTCGAGTCACGCGTCGGGACTCGGTTATGTCATCTGGTAGCTCGCTACGGAGTATGTAAGCCAGAAAAGGTTGAGTCCAGGTTGGCTCAATGAGAAATACCTCGACAGGGGGGTCCTCTGTGCTAGGCATTTTGCTTTTGGGTGGCGTAGTCGACGGAGGAGGCTCTCGTTTCTCCTTGATGGATCTGTGTTCAATACGCTCGAGGAAGACACCAGGTGGAATTTGTGCGCCAGTTGAGCCAAGATTGGCTAGCATGTCTGCTTCTTCGTTGCTTTCCCTTCCTATGTGCTCAACTCGCAGCCCTCGAAGCTGCCTTCTAGTGTGTTGTACAGATCGCGATAAGCGATCATGTTGTCCGCGATTGCGTCGCAGGCCTTCATTGTTTGCTGCACCACGAGGTTGGAGTCGCCGTAGATCATCAGTCGAGTGCACCCGAGTGCCTTTGCCATCCGCATGCCATGGATCAGAGCCTCGTATTCAGCCTCGTTATTGGAGGGTAGCTTGAATCCCATCTGCAAAACATAACGTAGCTTGTCCCCTTTTGGTGATATGAGGACGACGCCTGCGCCTGCGCCTTCATGTTTCTTGGACCCATCGAAGTACATGGTCCAGGAATTGGCCACGTCTGGTGCTCCAGGTAATTGGGCTTCTATCCACTCGGTTGTGAAGTCGGGTAGGACTTGTGCTTTGATAGCCTTCGGGTGCTCGTACTTGATATCTCTTGGAGCCAGCTCGATGAGCCATTTTGCCACTCGACCCGTTGCATTGGGGTTTGTGAGTATATCACCGATTGCTGAGTTGCTTACCACGGTAATCGGATGCTCGGTGAAGTAGTGTGTCAGCTTCCTTGAGGACATGAATACAGCGTATGCCAGCTTTTGATAGTGCGGGTACCGCTGTTTTGATATGGAGAGAACCTCGCTCAGGTAGTAGACTGGACGTTGTATGCTTTGGTTGCCCCTCCTCCACGCGTTCGACTACCAGTACGGTGCTCACCACCCTGTTTGTAGCCGAGACATACAGGTAGAGTGGTTCCCGTTCCTTAGGTGCGACGAGGATTGGAGGGCTTGTGAGGATCCGCTTGAGATCTGTGAAGGCTGCTTCAGCTTCTGGCGTCCACTCGAACTTGTCCGCCTTCTTCATCAGTCGATAGAATGGTAGAGCCTTTTCACCCAGTTTGCTGATGAATCGACTGAGCGCCGCTACTCGTCCTGCTAGTTTCTGCACATCATGAAGCTTTGAAGGCCTTTGCATGGTGAGGATGGCCTGTATTTTCTCCGGGTCTGCTTCGATTCCACGAGCAGAGACTAGGTACCCTAAGAGCTGCCCGGCTGGAACGCCGAACGTACACTTCTTAGGATTGAGCTTGATATGGAAGCGTTTGAGGTTTGCGAACGTCTCCCTCAAATCGTCGAGTAGTGTGCGTTCTTCCCTTGTGGTAATGACAATGTCATCAACGTAGACCTGGACGTTGCGTCCAATTTGCTTTTTGAGGCAGTCCTGCATCATGCGCTGGTATGTTGCACCCGCGTTTTTTAGCCCGAAGGGCATAGTTGTGTAGCAGTAGACCCCGAGTGGGGTTATGAACGCCGTTTTTTCTTCGTCTTCTTGCTTCATCCTTATCTGGTGATAACCTGAGTAAGCATCCAGAAAGGAGAGTCGTGCGCATCCGGCGGTGGAGTCAACGATCTGATCGATCCGGGGTAGCGGGAAGTGATCCTTCGGACAGCACTTGTTCAGCGCTGTGAAATCCACGCACATCCGAAGGATGTCTGTATGCTTCTTTTCTACGAGTACAGGGTTGGCCACCCATTGTGATTTCTTGATTTCCCTAATGAATCCTGCTGCGAGTAACCGGTCGACTTCGGATTCGACTGCGGTTCGCTTTGGACCGGAGATTCGACGCATCGTTTGCTTGACTGGCTTTGCATCTGGAAACAATTGGAGAGAGTGCTCGGCGAATTCCCTGGGAATACCTGGCATGTCGGCTGGACACCACGCAAATATTTCCCAGTTCTCACGGAGGAATTCGACGAGCGCGCCTTCCTATGCGATAGGCAGGCTCGAAGATATGTTGACTGTCTTGGTCGGATCGGTCGGGTGCACCTGATGCGACCTTGTGTCATTTGTAGCATTGAAGGATCTGTCGACTGCCAACTTCTTATGCTCTGGAAGGAGTGTGCGGTCGTTGGTAATCGCTAAGTCAGCGAGTGATTCCTCCACCCCGAACATCTCGGAGATTTTGCTGAACTCGCGGTCGCAAGCATCGACCTTTGAAAGTTTCCACGGACAGTGATGACTCCCTTTGGTCCTGGCATCTTCAGCGTGAGGTACGCATAGTGTGGCACCGCCATGAATCGAGCAAACGTCGGGCGACCAAGAATAGCATGGTATTGTGATTTCCAGTCGACGACCTCGAACTCAATCGACTCTGTCCTGAAGTGGCTTACGTCCCCGAACGTAACGTCGAGTTGTACGGTGCCTTCTGGGCTAATTGCTTTGCCAGGAACGATACCGTGGAAGGTATTTGAAGATTTTGGGAGGTTTTCGACTGACCTGTTCATTTTGCGGAGTGTGTCCGCGAAGATGATGTTTATGCCGCTGCCTCCATCCATGAAGACCTTGGTCATGGCGTAGCCTCCTATTTGCGCGTCGAGTACCAGAGCCGCATGCCCTGGTCGAGCTACAGCTGGGGGATGATCCTCTCGACTAAAGCTTATGGTGGTTTCCGATCCCTTCAGAAATTCAGGCACGGCTGGAGGTGCCATGACAGCCAAGTTCACCTGTCGAGTGATTAGTTTTTGCTGCCTGTTAGAGGGGCGACCCTTTTGTATCATGTACATCTGCCCGTGGGGCTGTGGATATTGATCATCTTCCGCCCGTAGCACAGGTTGTATGGCACCTGCGAGATTTGCGCCTGGAGCAGGCTGTGGTGCGGGTTGCGGTGGCGGCTGTGGCGCCATGAGAGCGGGCACAGCGTTCGGCTGTGGTACGGGTGCAGGCATGGGCTGAGCAGGTGCTGGGCCATTCCTCTTGAGTCGTATCACATAGTCAGTCGCCATTTGGTCGAATTCCCTGCAGTTCCTTAGGGTGTGATTGGAGCGTAGTTTTCCGTCGTCCCCCTTGAAGAGGTGGAATCTGCACCAGTCGTCCATCTTTTCCTCGAACGACCGCTCGGGTTTTGCGTCGCTACGTTTGCGCCATTCTTGCCTTTTGTAGCTATCGCTCGCGCTGCTCGCGATCTCGACTGTCACGTCGATCATCCGAGCGTCGATTGCTTCTATCATGGTCCTCCTTTGGCTGTGTGTATCCAGCCGCCATGAACTCGGGTCTGTTATCGTCGTAAGGACGTCTGGACCGTTTACGCCTGCGATCTTCTCTGTATGAATCTCTGCGGCTTCGACTGCCGCTTTCGTAGTTGTCGCGTGTTGGGGAAGCACGGGATCTGCGTACAGAATCCTCTCCATCTGCCCACTCAGTCGCAACTTTGATGAGGTCAGCCAGGGAGGTTGGCTTTTCACGACCAAGTGCCTCTTTGAAGTCCTTCCTGGCGAGACCTTGTATGAAGGCATCCATGGCCCTGTCTTCTGACACTTTGCCAACCGAATTGCGTATTTCGGTCCACCGCCGTATGTATGATCTCAGCGACTCGTCTGATCGTTGAGTACATGTCCTTAATTCCTCGAATGTCTTCGGGCGCTCACACAGAGGCTCGAAGTTTTTGATGAAGTCTCTGCGGAAATCATCCCACGAGTCATATGATGATGGAGGGAGTGATTTGAGCCAGTCGCGGGCAGTTCCTTCGAGCATAAGTCGTATGTACTGCATCGCCGTGGTGTTCGTGCCCCGCTGGCATGCCACGGCGAGTCTGTAATCTTCTAGCCACCCAGAAGGTTCTTGGCGACCGTTGTACTTGGGTTGCTCGCCTGTCAACTTGAACCGTTTGGGCATCCGCGTCTCACGGATGCGTCGAGTGAAGCACAATGCTCCGCATGGCTCTGGTTCGCGATCAGAGTATGAATCGCTGCTATAGGATCTTCGAGACCTGCTCCTGCTGGACCTGTGCCGGCGCGTGCTTCTCCTTCCTTCATCCGAGTGGTGGCTGCGACCACTGCGATGATGTGCTGCGTGTCGTGAGTCGACTATGTCGCGATCGCGATCCCTTGCTGGAGTTTTGTCTTCTGGCTGCATAGCCTGTGCCGCTAGAGCTAGCGATTTGAGTTGTTGGCGATGCAGGGCTGCGTTAGGGTCATTCGCCGGAGGTTGTATTGCCTTGAGGTAAGCACCTACGGAGAATAATGCACCCGCAGCAGTTTTGGGTACTGGGATTCCGTTAGCGTCCTCTGTCATGAACGACAGGTTACGGGTGATTGCTACCCTTTCATGTTCTGGAAGGCTTGCCAACCGCGACCTAGGTCGAGGGGTTGGTTGCTGTGTGGACCCGAGGGATTGCTCCCTTCGTCGGGCACTCGAGAGGCTGGCTTGCCTTTTGCGCTCCTCGAGCGTCGCTCGGTAGTTTTGCAGTCGAATTGACTCCTGCCAGTTGAAGTACTGGAAGGTCAACATCTCCTCTGGAGTGGAGTTTGGCGGCATCATAGTGCACTCCTTTATGACTTTATCTGCTTTTGCTGCCATCTCCTCCGTGATTGTCAAGGTTGTGACCCCATCTGGCATGGTTACCGTGCATGGGAATTGTGCAGGCCTGCGAGCGGCAGCGTCTGCGGATGATTCTGCGGTGAAGGCCACGTAGACCTGATGGGGCGTGACCCGAGGACAGGTGTATGTGCTGTCGATTCCAGTCATGGACTCGACATCGCCATCGAGGCTCATGTCAGAGCCAGTGTGTTCATCGAGTAGATCTTCGAGGCGAATCTCGTTGTCGATGTGCTCATCACCTATGCTCATCTCGGTGTTGGCGAAGCCATTACGGATTTCTGAGTCGAGGTTGGTGTTGGTGAAGATCTCCGAGTCGACGTTTTGTCGTTATGAATCGCGGGCTCGTAGAAGTCATCAGGGAGATCCCGCAGTCGAAACTCTCGTCGAGTGGTAGGTTGAAGTCGATGTTGCTTGTGTTGTATGCTGATTCTGCTTCCTCGCCTTGGAGTTCCGTCATCATGAACCTATCGAGCTCGCCGGTCGACATGGTTGTTGCGGGCGAGCAGGCTTCAGGAATTCGACGATGGGGCGAGCGCAGTCGACGGAGCCTCGAGTGTACCCAGCGCCAGTTGTTGCGGATCTGCTGAGTCCTGCGTGCCAAAATTGTTTACGAAAAAATTGAATGCTCCAACAGTTAAGTTCAAACCTGATTCAAGGCCAGAAAACGCCTCCTGAAGCTCCGGCGAGTGCGGATTGAAATTCATTGGAAGAGCAGATGCGCTTTTTGCGGGTGAAGCGGGCAGGCTGCCGCTTTTCGAGTAGATCGGCGAGTCGCCGTGTGTCACCTGGATCGGCGAGTTGCTGTTTGCTGACATGGCCGGCGAGTTGCCGTTTGCAGATGAGATCGGCGAGTTGCCGTTTGCTGGTGAGATCGGCGATTTGCCGTTTGCTGTTGGGACCGGCGAAACTTCGAGTCCAGCGCTATTCTTTCCCACAGACGGCGCCACTTGACGAGGGGTAGACTCATCAAGACCCATGGTTAAGGTCCCTAGGTTATGAATATGGGGGAGAGAACATGGTAGAGCTGGAAGTATCGTCGGCTGACAAGCAGGGCAAAGATTTTACCCAGGTTCAGGGCCCTCGTGTGGAGGTAACACCCCTACGTCCTGCCTGTCTGTTATTGATTTGTGAATATGATGGTTACAAGGATCCCGGCGAGATGTCGATCTCGCTAGGGTTTGTGGCTCTGGTGGTTCGTTGTCTGGTTCGATGGCCCTCCCAGTCTTTAAATAATAGGCTGGGTCCCGGGTGTTCGTAACCGACTCGATTTACAAGTAAGGAAACTCTAAACCGACTATTGCTTCGCCAAACTTGGTGGATACTTCATCTTCGTGGGCCTCTCTTCATGGGCTTCATGTAGGCTCTGATAGTTGGGCCTAGTCGATACGCGCACCAGGTACCCTCATGGTAGGTACCCGATAGGCATACCCATGTCATCCGCTATGAGTTGTTGCCCTTCAGGTTCCAGACCTATCAGGAGCTGTTCAATCAGGCTTTTACTCTCGAGCAAGGAAGAAAGGAACTTGAGCCTTCCAAGAGGCCCGCACATGGGGACCACCAGAGTTCCTCGGGTTCTGAGAGCAAGAAGCGCAGGGTCTTTGTTCCCTACAGCGCTGTGCCGCGTGCTCCATTCATGCCAAGGACCGCGGGATACAGGCCACCACCTCCGCGCCCCACTACTTCGACACTTGGGGTAGGCGGGAGTGGGTACCGTCCTATGCTACCTGCTCCACCTGGACTCACTTTCTACACCTGTGGCCAGGCTGGTCACTACTCCAGGGAGTGCCCCCAGAAGGCACCTCTCGCGATAACTCCTGCACGAGCCCCTGCCACACCAGCTGGCAAGGCTGGACCTATTGTGCGTGGTCGTCTGAACCACGACTCTGTTGAAGAAGCTGAAGAGGACCCCGGCGTCCTTATGGGTGAGCTACGAATCAACAACAATCTTGCTACAGTTTTGTTTGATTCTGGAGCATCGCATTCATTCATATCCATAGCTTTTGCAAAGGACCACAAAATACCGTTTGAGAAAATGAGCCGACCCTTGTCGATTTCCACTCCTGGCTCCAAATGGCAAACCGATGGGGTTACTCCTGAGGTTCAGATTACTATCGGTTACTACTCTTTTCCTTTCGCTTTGGTAGCTCTGAGGTCAAGTGGCATTGATGTCATACTGGGCATAACTGGCTAGCCAAATACCGGGCTAATCTCGACTGTGCTGCCAAGACCGTCACCGTGACAAATTCTTCCGGCGACAGTGTTAAGTATTGGTCTGCATTGTCAAGCCTCCATGTTCAATCATACCCAACTCACCTGAGATTCTCCTTTGCTTTATGTAAGGCGAATCCCCTCCAGAAATCCAGGACATACACGTGGTGTGTGACTTCCCGGATGTGTTCCCGGAAGAATTGCCTGGCATGCCTCCTGACCGAAGTGTGGATTTGTCATAGATCTACTTCCCGGTACCGCTCTGATTTCCAAGAAGCCCTACCGTATGCCGGTGGAAGAGTTGGCTCTGTTGAAAGAGCAAATTGATCAGCTGTTAGCGAAGGATTTCATCCAGCCTAGCAGTTCACCTTGGGGTTGTCCGGTACTCTTTGTCAAGAAGAGGGATTCTACCGTGCCTCGTCTAGTCTCTGACTATCGACCGTTGAATGCGGTGACAATCAAGAACAAGTATCCTATTCCTCGCATCAATGATCTGTTGGATCAATTAGCTGGTGCAACGTATTCTCCAAGATGGATCTGAGGTCAGGCTACCATCAGATCAAGATCAGAAAGGAGGATATTCCAAAGACGGCATTTGTTACTCGCTACGGCTCATATGAGTATACCGTCATGTCTTTTGGCCTCACCAATGCTCCAGCTACTTTCATGAGGCTCATGAACTCTGTCTTCATGGATTATCTTGACAAGTTTGTCGTCATTTACATTGATGACATCCTCATCTATTCCAAAACCAATGAAGAGCATGAGGAACATCTTCGTTTGGTTCTGACAAGACTTCGAGAACACCGTCTCTATGCCAAGTTCTCCAAGTGTGAGTTTTGGTTGGATAATCTCATCTTCCTTGGTCATGTGATATCCGCGAATGGTGTGGCTGTCATCCCTGACAAGATTCAGTCCATTCTGGATTGGAAAACTCCAATGTCAGTCAAGGACATCCGTAGCTTTCTCGGATTGGCAGGTTATTACCGCCGATTCATCGAAGGTTTCTCCAAGATAGCCAAGGCTGACTGACCTTCTCAAGAAGGATAAAAAGTTTGTATGGTCGGCCGAAGCTGAAGAGAGCTTCAAAACACTGAAAGCCAAACTCACCTCCGCTCCTGTGCTTGTCCTGCCGGACACAAGCAAGGATTTCGTTGTCTTCTGTGATGCCTCTCTACAAGGCTTGGGCTGTGTGCTAATGCAAGATGGCCATGTGGTGGCGTATGCTTCCCGCCAATTGAAGCCGCATGAGCACAACTACCCAACTCATGATCTAGAACTTGCCGCCGTGGTCTATGCTTTGAAGCAATGGAGACCATACTTGTTTGGTAACCGTTGCGAGATCTTCTCGGATCACAAGAGTCTAAAGTATCTCTTCACCCAGCCGGATTTAAATCTCAGGCAAAGGCGTTGGTTGGAGTTAATCAAGGACTATGATGTGAGTCTGAACTATCAACCCGGCAAAGCAAACCTCGTGGCTGACGCGCTAAGTCGGAAGTCCTATTGCAACAATCTGATGATTGAAAAGGCCCAACCTGCCCTCCATGAAGAGTTCTCTCGTTTGAACTTAGAAATGGTTCCCTCCGGCTACCTTGCAAATCTGGAAATCAAATCTACTCTTGTAGACCAGATTAAAGATGCTCAAACTCGTGACAAGGGTATTCTAAAAATCAAGGAGAACATTGCTAGCGGGAAAGCCAAATGTTTTTCTGTCAATGAATCCGGAGTTGTTTATTTTGGTGACCGCTTGGTAGTGCCAAAGAAACAAAAATTGAGGGAGTTGATCCTCCAAGAAGCTCATGAATCTCCTCTCTCTATTCATCCCGGTAGTACCAAAATGTACCAAGACCTTCGACCACAATTCTGGTGGACTCGGATGAAGCGAGAAATTGCTAGGTATGTTGCTGAATGCGACACCTGTCGACGGGTAAAGGCTGAACATCAAAGGCCTGCCGGCACTCTTCACCCTATCGCTATTCCCGAGTGGAAATGGGATGAAATTGGAATGGACTTCATCACCGGTCTGCCAAAGTCTCCAAAGGGGAATGATGCCATTTGGGTCATCATTGATCGACTATCAAAAGTGGCTCACTTCCTCCCTGTTCGTGTTGACATCACAGCTGCTAGGTTGGCAGATTTGTATGCTTCTAGGATCGTCGTACTTCACGGCGTTCCCAAGAAGATAATTTCTGATCGTGGAAGCCTATTCACCTCCAATTTTGGACTAGTTTCCAAACTGCTATGGGAACTCGTCTTAACTTTAGCACCGCTTTCCATCCCCAAACTGATGGTCAAACTGAAAGAGTGAACCAAGTTTTGGAAGACATGCTTAGGGCATGTGTCATCTCGTTCGGCAAGGATTGGGAAAAGTATCTCCCTTTCGCGGAGTTCTCCTATAACAACAGCTATCAAGCTAGTCTGGGCATGGCTCCATTTGAGGTTCTCTATGGAAGAAAATGCCGCACTCCTCTAAATTGGTCTGAGACCGGAGAGAGGGCACTCTTTGGTCCAGATATGATCAATGAAGCTGAGGAGAAGGTGAGAATCATACGGGAAAATCTGAAGATCGCTCAGTCTAGGCAGAAGAGCTACTATGATAAGCATCATCAGGAGGTTCACTATGAAATTGGTGATAAAGCTTACCTCCGTGTCTCTCCACTTCGTGGCGTTCGCCGCTTCGGTATCAAAGGGAAATTGGCCCCTCGCTATGTTGGCCCTTTCACCGTTCTGGCCAAGCGAGGAGATCTTTCCTACAAGTTGGAGTTACCGTCAATCTTCCCAAATGTACATGATGTGTTTCATGTCTCCCAACTTCGCCGGTGTTTCAAGGATCCTATCCATGGGGTCAATCATGAAGAGCTAGACCTCCAGGAAGATCTCACTTATCGCGAGCATCCTATCCGTATCCTGGATGAAGCTGAAAGAAAGACCCGTAACAAGACTACCAAGTTCCTCAAAGTTCAATGGTCTCACCATTCCGAGGAAGAAGCTACTTGGGAAAGAGAGTCTAGTCTTCGTGAGGAGTATCCCGACTTCTTTCCGCAACCTTAGAATCTCGGGACGAGATTCCTGTAAGGAGGGTAGAATTGTAACAACCCAAAGTTGTGAACCTCAAAAACCCGAGTAAAATTTTCGCTTTTGCATTTCATGCATGCATCATGGCATCCATATAGAATTGCGAAACAAATAGAATAATTGGTTTGGCACCATTTGAACAAAAATGTCCAACTTGCTTCAACCAAATCTCACAACAAAGAAGACACTCAACTTGCAAAACAAATTTCTTGACATCTTATATTTGTCAAGGAAGTTCCAAGAGTTCAAAATCTTATTTTGGACTTGCTCTAAAATCCCTAAAGGATTATAATTTGGGGAATTAGAAAATTGCCAGAATTGAAACCTATGAATAAAAGTGGTTCCAAACTTTTTATTTTGAGGCACCAATTTTTGAGGAGCTACTTCACAATGTGGGGAGGCAACCCAAATTTTCCCAGATTTTAATAAAAGGTTTAAGTGCCTAAATTAAATCGTTGAAACTACTGGGTTCTAAAATTAATTCAGGAAAGGACCTGACTGTGATGGAGACAAAGTTGGCAGGGGTTTTTCGCGAAAGGATCCTTCTTCTCCCTGTAGCCACGCGCTGCAGTGGCGCCATGGCCATGCCGCACGCCCACGCGCAGGGCCCCCTCCTCTCTGCCTCTCCCCTGCAGGACAGCACGACCACGAGGTGCCCTGCTCCCACTATCCCCTCGCGCACCAGCTCCCTCCTCTCCCCAGCTCTCTCCCCACGAGCCCCACATGGCCGCCGTGCTCCGCCGCCGCATCGCCGTCGACTGAGGGCTTCCCAAGCCGAGCCACGACCACCAAGCGCTCCGCCGCATCGTCCTCGTCCTCTCCACCAGAGGAATCGGGCTGGGGCGCTGGAAATCGACGTCGCCGTCCCTCACTTCGCTGCTGCCTTCTGAGCACCGCCGCGGCTTCGCCGGTCAAATTCCGCCGACTCCGTCCATCCCCGTCGTCGCTGAGCACCTCCACGAGCTCGGGGTGAGCACGCCTCTCCTCCTGGACCCTTCTCTCTCCCTCTCCCGCCGAAGCTCGCCGTCGCCGTGCTCGTCCGTGCGTCGGATGTTTTCCCTCGCTCGGAGTAGTGTCGGAATGCATCCGGAAATCCGGACGGCCGGAAAATTCCGGCTATCTAACAAGTTCGTTCCGGCAGGATCCAGTACCGAAACTGGAAATTCCGGATTCAACTCGGAATCAAACGGATTAATCCAAGCACTTCGGAATTCCGACTGAAATCCGAGTTGTCCAGAACTAGGAAATGGCTACTGTTTCTTTTACTTGTTTGCTAATTTGATAAATATTGGTGCTGTCTTATAAATAATTGTTTAAGTGGACATATTGAAAAGAGGGAATTCAAACTGTAATAACTTTTATCGGTGCATCCGAAAAAATGTGTGTGAGGTATCAAAATGTCCGAAAAATGTGATTTACTCACTAAAATAAATATCATGCCCATGTCATTTCATCTACAATTTAATCCTAGGGTTTCAACTACATGGTTCAACAAGTAAATTGCCGCTTTACTTAAATTCACGGAATATTCGAGATGTGCCCCCTTGCGCGTCCGAACTCCGTTTAAATTGAATAGATTGAATCATCCCCTCTCCGAGGATGTAAATTGACATGACATCATGTGTTTGCGCATTGCATCCGTTGAGGCATGTGTGGTGATTGATTGCTTCTCCGTTGTTATGTCTCGATAGATCAAGCAACCGGGGTCACACCGCAATACCCCGACGATCCGTACTTCCAGCACGTTGAGCAAGGCAAGCGTAATCCCCCCTCTGAGCATATCTTACCCTATTTTCCGCAAGTATTTTCTCCACTATAATATTGCATGCGGTTCCAAATGTCAATTTATTGGATTAGAGTATCCTATAGTTGCATTAAGATTCCGACGACAATACCCGTTCCCCTCCTATTAACCATAGGTTTGTATTGTTGGCCTGAGCTACTTACTATGCTATGTTGATGCTTAGCCATGCTTAGTAAATGTTTAGCTGTACGATGGATGGTTGATGTTGGAAACAGGTGTTGCGATATGCGGGTGATGGTGGAGAATTGTGGAGACAGGTAATAAAATGCTTAAAGGTGGGGATGAGAGGCCACTGTGGTTGTGGTGTTTTGTCTCGTTCTCGCCGCCTAGGTGCGAGTTCTATACCTCTTGAACCAAGACTGAGCGTGCAACCATGCGTGAGGCCTATGCATTTGCAGGAACCCTCATAGACTAAATAACTCGGGCGGGGCTAGCCAGGGTCCTCTAGTTCGGGCTTCCATTTGCGCGTGCGTGATGATGGTGGTATGAACTGAGATGAGGATGGTGGTGTCAGGAAAATAAGTGGCCGCGGGACAGGGTGCTGGAGGTACCTCTTGTCCTACCGCCACTGATGATCCTGGAAAGTCCTTAACGGGGAGAAGTCGACACCGCTCCCACCCAGCCGGCTCTCCAAGGAAGAGAGCTAAAAGCTAGGTAATGGGCCGGACGGTACGCGTGGCAAACATTGTACACCCCTGCAGGGTTAAATCTTTTCGAAAAGCCGTGTCCACGGTTATGGACGAACTTGGGAAGTGAAGGTAAGATCATAGAATAAGTTTAATGGAATGATTAAAAACTGGGTACTAAAGGTACCACTTCAAGATTGCAAGGTGAGCTTCCTCGAGGGTGATTCGGGGAGGTGCCTTTGATGAACAGGTACAATGGTTGATGATGGGTAAAGTGATGAAAGAAAAGAGTCACTTCTTACCTCTTTCGAAAATAATCTGAATAGCCGAAGCCATTGTGTTATTTTTTCATAAATAAAATCAGCTTTATGCAAAACAGCCATATAACTTTGAAAGCCTCATCGAGCTAAAGCTCTATATTTAATCTTGCGAGTTCGTCGAACTCAACGTCGTTTGTTTTGTTTCAGAGGAGGACTTCACCGACCTCGAAGGTGGGTTCTTTGTGGACGTCGACGAGTAGTCTGGAGTTCCCAGGTGGCAGCTTGGGACATCCCGAAGCAGCTGGCGTTGGATGTTTATCTGTAGGCCTCTTAGGCCATAATTTGGTTCTTATTGTTTAGAACAACCTAATTTGCTTCCGCTTGATGTAATGTTGGGTCTGTGACCTCTGGATGTCATTTGCTATCTTTCTCTATATAAGAGTTGAACTATTATGATTTGTGTCGTAGAGTCTGTGATGTGCCAGTTGTTCCACAAGTCTTGATCTCTCTATTATACCTTGAGGGTTGTGCCTGTGTTAAGGCATCAATCGGGGTGTTGCGTTGCCGATGATCCATTCCGAGCAACGCCTGCCAAAGGTTTTGGCCGGGGATTGGTAAACCCGTAACCTCCGGTTGTATCGCTTAACCGATGACACACAGCATCACTGTATAACAGTCGGGTCGGGACGCTACAGGCGGCCTTCTATGTTTTTTGGCACAGCCGGCGTGCCCAAAATATAAATAGCCAGAGGTTAGTTTTCTGGGAGCCCAAAATAAGCGGGATAGTGATTGGACAGCTGTTAAAGCAGCGTTTTTTTACCCTTTGTGCCCTTAAAAGGGTACCAGCCAGTTTTTTTGGGAAGCTATTAGAGATGCTCTTATGGTACCACCCTGTGTGACTCAACAACGAAAGAGACCAATGTTGTTACTCGCACCTGTCGGCGCAATAATAGTCAAAGGGTTTGACTCAACGAAAACGGTTCGTCTAGCCATCCGCGAGACTGGGTTGGAGGGGGAGGGCAAAAATAAGAAAAGTTAGACTCAAAACTAAATGACTTTTTAATAGTATATCACGCATTTACGCACTAGGGCTGTATATGTAGGGACATGGCTACACCTATTTTGGCTTCATTCTAAATTTTGTTCTACGGAATTATTTTGCGCTTAATTCTTGCAAATAGATTATACGAGAGTGTCGTGTGTGTTAGATGGAGCGAACTTTTATGCCAAGTCACGACAATGGCTATGCTAAGTGATAGAAATAGCAAACGACACCCGTGGCAGCCGCACATTTAGCAATAAATAGAGAATAAAATACTCGTTGCTCGTGACATCGGAGCACGCCTTTAAAAAAGGGTCATTTGCTAAGTGTCCTCTCGAGATAATATGAGAAGACGATAACCAGACCAGGCGTACACTCCCCTTGTATCATATATCCCCTCCCTTTTGGCTCCTGAGCTCTAGTGCTCACTCCAATTTTAAAATTTCAAAACACATATTTATAAGTTTCAAAATACTCCAAAACAAATCGAAGTGTAGCCAATAGTATATCCCACGAACGTGTAAAATATCAAATTCAAATAATTTGCATTTTGAGCTACATAAAAATGACAAAAGTGTGGATCTATGTATGCATATTTTCAAATCTCAAGTTTTAACTTTTTTATTTTTGTGGAGGATAATATAAATTAGTTAAAATCGATATTTTACTCGTTTGTGGGTACATCATTGACTACATCCGGAGTTTTTTTCAGATTTTTTTGAAACTCACAAATATGGTTTTCGAATTTTTCTAAACGGATGGAGCTCTGGAGGTCGGGAGTTAAAAACACTTTCCATATAGTATAGTTGTAGTGGAATTGGAAGAAAATATTCTTGACTACCCGTTCAGATTGACACCACGTAATGGATCCCCAACATGTAAGTCTGGTACACAAGGAACTAACTGAGCAAATGATAAATAATAGAAGGCACAAACAAGCCAGCAACAAAACCATTATTCTATACCAGCAGAACGACGAGATTCATTTTCTATAACCATTTACAACACATGTACACCTTCACTAATTACACCAAAACTTTGTGTTACTATGCTTTACCAAGGGCCTTTTGCCCTTATCACCCTGGTATACAAGCCCAAAATAATTGAAAAGAAAACATGGCATGGAAAAACTGGATGCAAATTTACAATCAACGAACCAATCAATACGCCTAAGCTCTCCTAGTAACTACACTTCAATTGCCTGCTACCTCGTACAAAAAGAATCACGCATACTGTACACCCTACAAACAGGAACTCCTGATTTATCCACAACTGAGGCTCCGCAGTGAGAATGAATAACTATTCCCCTCTTTGCAATAAAAACGCAAAGCTTGGGTTCTCACGGACAAACGGTATCAAGTCATCATCTGCCAGCTCAATGACTGGCATCGTCTTCGTAATATCATCAAGTGAAAAGGGTATGCTGCAAATGAGAATTGAAACGGTGAAACCATGAGCCATCGACATAAGGAGGCCCTAAGCTGAAAAAACAGTATTTTAAAATATGCAACAAACCTAGAATCATCATCTAGCAGTATGGAGAAAGTTGTGACAGTATTTGCTTCCTCACGTGCTGCACCTTTCAGGCTTGATGCGAACTATAAATAGATGAAGTGAAATCACATATCATTCAACGATCATTTGTAAATGAAAAACAAACCACTATTCTAGCAAAATCAAACAATATATTTTTTAAGTGGAAGTAAAATGAGGGTGCCACACGAGGACTCCCTAGGAGGTCATCCTTCCTAGTACTACTCGCCAAAGTGTACTCAAACTCCGGAGTTGCACGCTTAAGTTTGAAATTCTGATGAGATCCGGTGCTTTAGTGATGGTAGATCACATCTGCCAAAATATTATATTAAGGTACATCATCTCACCTCAGCTGAAATAGTATTTGTACCAGTGACATCATCCAAGTACATACTAACTATGCGCTCTAGCTGCTGTATGCTGAGGGCCTGAAGAATACATATAAATATTAGGAGTACAACTTATGAATGTACGGACTGGCAGTGGAAGAACCCCAGCCTCTTATTTAGAAAATAGTCCATGCCAAATCAAATACTTACCTGGCACACATCACCACGTATCTCTCTTAATGTCCTCATTGGCTTTAGAGAAATCACCTGGCAAAAGAGAACAGTAGAGCTAAAATTTATTTGTGATCAAAACGTTATTGGGCAATGATATTTAATAATAAGCGAAAAAAGGCGCACCAGGAAATCAACAGCTTGTCTGATATGCTTCAATGCCTCCCAGGCTGAACCTGCATTCTGTGTCAAATATAACACATAAGCCAATAGCTTTGGAAAAAAAAATTGAAAACAGGGAAATGAATACCTCTCGAGTAGCATTTTCAGACCAATGTTTTAGTTCAGCCAGTCCAGCTTTGACATATTCCCCATTGCTAAACGAACAGCACTCACGCCGCAGAAGGAGTCTGTTTCCAAGGGTAAGATCTTAAGAGAAGCTTATGCATATATATCAATACATGAGACGAGGAAAAAATGTTTACCTGTTAAATAGCTGAACATCAATCAGTGAAAATATCTGTACGAACAGTTTATTCACCAAAATGGACGGAACCTGTGAACTCGACCGAATAAGACAAAATGCATTGAGACATGTTTATGAACAGATACCACGAACTCATGATAATTTTGCACTTACATGGTTCTCCTTTAATATATCCAAGTAGTTGGTGAGGACTTTCACGATGCTTAACCAATGTGCTAGTTGCTTCTGTTGGCCCAAGCCATTTGTATGGCTTTTTGCTAGGTTTGAGTGAGAAGTTCGTGGATCCTGAAAGAGATTCAATATTTAGCCATTTTTACATTGGAGCATGAAGTTTATTTTTATTTGTTTCCATTCGAAACAAAAAAAGCAGGTAGCAGTACCTGGATGCACAATTCGAGTAAAGGGTTTAGCTCCTTCTTCACACTGTCACTTATCATACCATAAACCTTCTCAATTAGATCCACAAGTTGTTGTTTAAAGAGCAAAGCTGGATATTTTGCTTCGACTTGGGGTAACCCGGTGGCTCCAACAACCGACTGGCCAAGAGAAGCAAGACCGGCAGTTGACGTTTGACTTGTTTGAAATATCCTCTCAGACGAAAACCTTCGCCTTTGTGGGGTTGAGAGCGCAGTCCGAGTAGTTTTGAATGATCGTTGAAGGAGAACTGTCAATGCCGATAAGTTGGACAACCAGTAGGCCAATGTTCTTACATCATTTTGAGTCTTCAAAAAGGGAAAGCCCAATATCAGGACAAGTAGCCAAACTCTAGCGCAATTGCATGATGTAATTTTGCAAGAAATTTGAAAACTGAGAAGTATGATACATAAGTTGTTGTTTTAGGTAATTTCAACATTTCCATGTTTTATCAAAGTTTCAAGAAATTCCAGGAAAGCATGGATTCTAATTTTGCCAATTATGATTTTCTGACATGTTGTACAATAGTAAATGGGATAAATAAGATCCATTCCAGTTCTGGTGCAATGGGACATTGGGTACATGACATTCTCTATAATTCTATGTCATCGTTGCTGCATTAAAATGATGGAAGATGCAATACGAATCCAAAGAAAATGCGAGGAACCTCTATTGCAGAGTTTATAGCATGTAGAATACTGTCAAATACACCGGTCTTCATGGCTTCAAATGATCTCCAGCGAAGAAGACATTGGTATATAAGAAGAGTGGCAACAGGCTTGCTCCCAGAAAATCCAAGATATTGTGAAATGCAAGTTAGCAACCACTGCTGGTCATCTTGGGGCTGCCGGGGCTGCGGAGACTTCCAAAAAGAAAAAAAAATGATTATCTCCAAACTAGGTTAATGATCCCAATTGAAGACGGAGAATTAGCAACCATATTAGTAAAATACCTGATATTTCTGATTAAGCACTCTTTGCAGTTTCTCTCCATGTTGAACGTCTTTTTGATTACTCAAGTCAGGAGCATTCCCCTATAATAAGTTTGACGGTTATATATTAGATTTAAAACAATTCCTAGAAATTATATGCAGATATGTACTAGATATAACTCACCACCGGGGTGGTGCTTCTGATGTGCCAGTTGATGGCCTCATCTCAGTCTGCCTTAGTTCACCGTTCAAAACATGGCCATTCTCTGGGCTTCTCTGCAGCATATACCCACAGTATAAGTTATGAGCGTCAAATAATCATTATCATATATGTATACATCAGGCCCATTGAAGGTGCATTACATGGATTCTCATGGTCTTTGAACGTAAGGCTGGAGATTTGGCAGTAGAAGGTGGAGTAGCAGTTGCTTGTTGACGGAGAACACGATTCTCAGCTTCTAAGTTGGCTGCTTTTCCTTCAACTCTGTTTATGGAAGGATCGCCAAGAATTGTTGGATTGAAGTTGAGAAGATAGGGAACAGAACCTGATCAGTATTTTTGAGAAATTGAAACATATGCAAATGCACCTTTGTAAGGACTCCTGAAGGTGAGTTGCAATTTTGCCAGACTCCTCGATTTTTTTAATCAAATCATCATTCCTCTTGAGGAGGTCTTCATTTCTCTTCAGCAAATCTTCATTTCTTTCATGAGCTTCAGTAAGAGCTCTATTGGCGACATCACTATCTTGTTTTTCCATCACAAATGAAGACAATCTTGATATTGCATCTACTTGAATCCTGGTTTCAGGAAAAAATATTAGACTTCAAAAGGATAACATCAGCGATTTATGTTAGGAACATACAATACTGATAATCATGTAATGGCATTATTCGAGTTCGAAACTCGGTGGCAGTGCACGCAAGCAGAATAAATACTAACTTTTGCACTGTGTCTTGAAGTAAGTGGATCCTGTACTCATTATCGCTAATTTTTCTGAGTAATTCCTCATTTTTCTGTTGAGCTTCAGTAAGAGATTCCCGATTGAGTCATTTTCTTGCCGTGCAGCTTCTAAAGAAACATCTTTAGCTGCTATATTTTCTTCAAGCCTGTTTTATTTGCAAACACAAAACTACAACGTCATACTCGAGGACTGGAAATATATAGCAGTATTCCAAATAAAAATTCGGACTTCATAAGCAGGAAGTGGATGAAAGAATGTGTGCATATGTGGATGAGTGAGTATAGAGTAATAAAACCATCCAAGAGTTATTAGTGAAGGTACGGACTTAATTATGGTATTTTGAAGATCTTCAATTTTTTCATTAGTGTCTTCAATTTTCATAAGTAACTCTTCATTTCTCTCGCCAGCTTCAGCAAGTGCTTTCTTAATTGCATCCTTCTCTTGTCTCTCTGATAGCAACAAAGCATCCTTTGTTGTTGAATTTTCTCCAAGCCTGAATTATGTTGAAGAAATGGGTATCAAACACTAACATCTCATAAAAAAAGAAAAAAGAAAAAGCACTACCAAGCATACATATAGATATTCAAGACTAGGAAGCTGAAGTACCTTTCTATGGTATCTTGAAGAAGATCAATCTTCCTGTCAACATCCAAAAATTTCTTTAGTAATTGTTCGCTTCTTTCTTGGCTCTCAATTTGTGTCTTAGTTGTTGCATCATTTTGCTCTCTTTCTCGCAACAACAAATTCTCCTTTGTAACTGTATTTTCTTCAAGCCTGTGTTGGTATATGAGAAAAAGGTCGAAATACCCAAGTATTAGAGGGATAACACTGGATTTATAGTAAAAGGTTGAGCCTTAAGGAACTATCATGTACCTCTGTATAGTAAACTGAAGCTGAAGAATATTTTTATCATTATCATGAATTTTCGTGAGCAATTCTTCATTTCTTTCCTGAGCTTCAACTAGAGTCTTTCGAGTTGACTCATGTGCTTGCTTTTCTGTTAGCAGCAAGACATCTTTAGCAGTGCCATCTTCTTCAATCCTGTCAATGTGAAGGAAAAAGTTCCGTACTATTACATAACATGTAACATTTGACAAAGAGAAGTTGGTGCATGATTGCAACTCTAATATGATATGAAAAGACATAGGATGGTACAACCAATACTGCATGTAGTGACACGCCCCACCCCCACCACCAAAACCTGTGCGCACACACCCCAAGTTTCAAAATAAGTACAGCAATCTGACCTTTCTATAGTAGCCTGAAGGCTGTCAGATTTTCTATGCGAGTCTTCAACATTCTTTACTAATTCGGCAATTTTCAACTGTGCTTCTGCAAGCAACTTTGAGCTTGAAGCATTCTGTTCTCTTTCAGTTAGCAACAAGGTCTCCTTTGCACTGACATTTTCTTCAAGTCTATACACGTGATGATGGGAACACGTTGTTGTATAATGCAATTGAAGATAAAAGAGAAGGTTAGTGCTGTCAGGTCAGAGGAGAAGCCTGATTAATCCTATAGGAGAAATGACAGACCTCCTTATTGTGTTGTCAAGTTCTGCTAGACTTGCATGGTTATCCTGCGCCTCATTTTGTAATTCCTCGATCCTTTGGCAAGCATCCGATAGTTCGCTCCTTATTTTGCTGTTTTCATGCCTTTCTATTGCCAATTGAGAATCTACGACTGCTGTACTTTCTTCAAGTCTATGCGCAAAGAAGAGAAAATTACACTAAGAACTGCCTAATTTAAGTTGAGCGACCGTCATGTAGAGTGATACAAGACAGTTGTAGAAGTGGGTGAAAGTAGAATTGATAAACCAATTAACGTGGGTTTCGATCTACAGATACTTAAAAGCAAAGAGATTAAACCTTTTTACTGAAACTTCAAGCAGAGTAATTTTCTTATCCGAGTCCTCTACTCTGCTCGTTAACCGTTGATTTTCCTCCTGAGCTTCAAGTAGCTCAGTTATGGTGTCATCATAACTTTGCTTTGTTTGAAGAAGCAAGGACTCTCTGGTCATTGCATCTTTTTCAAGTCTATATTTATTGAAATGAAGGAAATAAGTGTTAGTTCACAAAGTTGAAACATAGGAGTCCGACTCTATAGTACCAGTTAGAGCACGATGATCGAAGTTAGCTGCTAGCTACTTATAAAGTTAGCAATAAAAGAAACAGACCTTTCCACATCCACCAGAAGATGCTGAATATTTTTATTAGCTTCTTCAACTTTCCCAAGCAAATCTTGGTTTACTTCTTGAGCTTCTGAGAACGCTTTCTTGGTTTGATCATGCGCTTGCCTTTCTGCTAAATAAAGAGTATCGGTTGTTGTTGCACCCTCTTCTAACCTACGTCCAGGATTACATTATAAGCTGTGATCCATAATTTGGCGAGGGTAAAACAATCTGATCCCGCAGAGGCCAAATTACTTAGCATCTATTACGTTGTGCCTCAAGATCCAAATTACCCCGCATAATGTCTTTAAGCAACGCATCCTACATGACCTTCAGCACAACTGAAAATTAAAGATCTGAAGCTTCCTGTTCACCCGTTTTACAAAATTGTGACATTGAATTTCTTCTTTTCCAAGTTAGTTTATCTATCACCCAGTCCGAGAACAAGTGAACCGTGCTACTTGCTTCATATTTCCTCTAATGTTGGAAAGAACTATCATTATTTTTCTTCGCTCCTAGAGCTACTGCGGTATTGGGATGATAGCCAACCAAATTTATAGACTACAGTTAGGTATGATGTCTCAAAACAATAATTTTCACCACTCACAACAGAGGAAGTTTATGAGAAGAGAAAGGCATTTTTTTAGATGAGAATAGAAAGGCATTAATGAAACAGAAGTGGATGATTGTTAAGTACTCGAGTGAAAGGAAATACCACCAGAGTACTGCTTTAAAATCCTATGCAGCATAATGTTGCATACGGAGGTAAATGCGTGATGCGCAAGTAATTGGCCAGTAGTAAAGTTTACTCAAATAAGTGTCCTTCATGAGAAAAACAAACCTTTTTAACGTATTTTGAAGTAGATCAATATTTCTGTTAGCAGAAGAAATTTCAGCCAGTAAACCCTCAATCCTCGCTTCTGCCTCTGCTAGTGATTTTGATGTCGCATCTTTTTCCTGACGCTGTGTTAGTAAAACTGCCTCTGTTGCAGATGCACTTTCCTCAAGTCTACGTTAATGGACAGGAAACAGTAAAAAGCGAGTTCACACAGAGGTTTCATGAATGATTGCTTTCTTGGAGTAAACAGACCTTTGTATAGTTTCTTGAAGCTGATGCATATTGTTGTTAGCACACTCAATTTCCTTAACTAGTTCCTCGATTTGATCTAGAGCTTCACTTAGTGTTTTTTTGGTCACCTCGTTTTCTTGCTTTTCAGCAACCAAAGAAGCCTCTTTTGCAGTAGATTCTTCTTCAAGTCTAAGTGTATGGAAAAATGAATAAAAAAATAACTAAAAAAAACATCAATGGGATCTATAATAGACGCTGAACTCTTACATAAAGAAACTAACCAGCACGTCTTATCCTCAAGCAGATTAATTTTCCATCATAAATCGTATTTTATTTGTTTAATCATAATTTTACTGCTGATCAGCTAGTTCATTTTATAGTGTCTTGATTCTATCTTTCAGTTACCACCATGTCCCGTGATATTGCACTTGTATGGCATCAAGTAGCTAAAAGACTTTAAGTAGAATCGTGGACTTCCATAAATTTTGCATTACTTAGTTCCTACTTCAGTAGCAGTAAGTGCTTTTCATGGTTTTGTTGTTGGGAAAAAAGTATGTGCTTGTACGGGTGAGAGCAAAGGGTTTCCACAAGTCGTACTTCTGCGCATCTTTATTAGCTATCCGCGGTATAGACGGGGTATTTTCTTCCGTGGGCAGGATTTCCCTCTGTGGCGGACTCCCTGGAAGAATGCTGCCTGGAACATCTGGAAGCAGAGATCTTTGGCGATGTCAAGCTGTCAACCCTTCTTTAGCCTCTTGGCCTTTTCTCTTCAAGAGAGATATTTTCATTCTTTCCTTCAGGATGAAAGATGAAATAGAATGTGGGTGTCCCTTGTGTTGTGAGTGCTGTTTGATCTTTGATCATGGCACTAGCTGCCCAGATGCCCAAGTCTCCTAACTATTTTCTCTCCAAATGAAAAAGGTGTGAATGTTTGTTTGCATGTTCTCTTACATAACAGATAATGGTCACATTTGCTGCGGGGAGACTATGGCAGTGCTTAGCCTACTGGATACGTTCAGGGCCAAGGCTAAATCCTAGGTCAAGGTGGGAGACGAAGCTGTAGCTGCTTCTGCCATCAGCTTTGCTTTGCTTTTATTTTTTGGTTCGCCAATTGGCTATAGCATGTTTTCAGGCTTACGCATAACCTTTTGTTCTATAAATGCTACAAGGTGCAATGCTTATTGCATTCTCGAAGAAAATGGATCTTTGTTACTTGCTTGATGCCCTTGTGCATCAGACTTCAGGTCACACCTTTTCTTAACTGGCAGTCAAAAGAGAGCAGTTGGTTCGTATTCATCCTGTCAATATCATACTCCCTCCGTTACTAAATATAAGATGTTTTAGGTACTTCACATTTTGACTAGATGCGGATTGAAATGAGTGAACATACACACTAAAGCGTGTCGTGTCTAGATACATGTAGATACATGTGAATCTAGAAAAAGGCTAAACCATCTTATATTTAGGAACGGAGGGAGTATCTATTGAAGAGAAATCACTTGTCTGATTGTACAAAAAATCTCTTTCCAGCTAGCAGCTGTCCACTTTCGCTTCATTTGATTTTCGCAACAACACCTAAGACAAAGCTTATACTCTACATGAAGACTGAGAAAGCAAGGGCTGAATACGTACAGTTAGACATGATAAGTTCCTACTGACATGCTAGGGTCATCCTACTAAGTATTTTGTATGATCCTATAGTTGAGCATGTAAGAATTAAGACGTACAGTATCTTAGACCTGTCAGGAACCTCCAACTTAGACATTCGTCATTTGTTTCTCCTTTCTTTTACATCATTACATAAATGCATTAAGTATTGCATGATTTTCTTGACACTGGTCAGAAAAATATTATCATTCTTATCCAATAAAAAATCTTGTTAATCTTGGAAGAAGGATTAATTATAGCAAAAAAAGAGGACTGTCTCTTACTGATATGAGGTAAGAGTGCTTATCAATGCCGATGCTCGCTAACTAGTGTTATTTGGTAGAAGAATGGGAATGTTACTGACAAATGTCATTTTAAATTGTTTGAGATGATATCATATCGAGTAACAGATTTAAGGCAAGAAAGAAACCTCTGTAAAGAATCCTGAAGCAGAATGTTTCTCCTATCAGCATCTTCAAGGTTCCTCTGTAGCTCTACAATTTCAACCTGGGCGTCTGCTAGTTGTTTCATGATTGCATCATTGTGCTGCCTTTCAGCTTTCAAAGAAACCTCCATGGCCACCACATTTTCCTCGAGTCTAAATCAACATGGAACAAGTAATCAGATCTCACAATGACATGATAACAGACAGTTCTCCAGCAGCAAGATCGAAGTTAGTAGCTCAAATTTGGATGACTAGAAAAAACGATCAGAAATATAATGTCCTGGGGTCTAGACATAAGGTCAGGTAAACATCAAGCAACACACCTTTTGGTGGTGTCTTGATAATGAACAAAATTGTTTTCAGTGTCTTCAAGTTTCTTGAGTAATTCTTCATTTTTTCCCTGAACTTCATTGAGTAATTTCTTAGTTGCTTCACTTTCTTGCCTTTCTATAGTTGATAGAGCATCCTTCTCGGTCAAACTTTCTTCAAGTCTATATCCATGAAAAGAAGGAAATATTACTGGAATATGTTAACAAAATACGTACCATTATGGTTGATACAAAGGATTACGATGTAACTTGTAAGGAATAAAAAACCTTTGTACAGTAGTCTGAAGCAGAGCAGACTTTTCATCAGTGTTCCCAACTTCGCTCAGAAGTTCCTCAATTTTACCTTGTGCTTCAGCTAGTTCTGCCACAGTTGCCTCATGCTGTTGCTTTTCAATTGTCAGTGAAGACTCCAGATTTGTCACGCTATATTCGAATCTGCATTCCACAGCAAGGTGCAAGCTATCAGACAACATGATATAGAAGGATGGAAGAAGATTCAGTGACTACGCTCTCACCCATCAAAGAATGATTTAAGAATAACTATGAACTCATAAAAGGTACAAACTAAAGAGGACTTCTGGGACGAACCTTTTAACAGTTTCCTGGAGCAGAGCGATTTGTTTATCAGAATCTTCAATCTTGATTGCATTAGCTTGATCTCGTAGGTGAGATTCAGCTAGTGCAGCATTAGCTTCTTCCTTTTGCTGCCGTTCTGCTAGCAAAAGGACCTCTCCTTCCCTTACAGTCTCCTCTAGTCTGTGTTCATACAGAAAACAAAATGTGACATTTTGAAACTAATGCCAGGATAATCAGAGGACTAGATTCTAATACAACCAGCACCCTGCAAAGCCAGGGCCCATTCGTAGTCTAGAAAAAAGTCAGGGGCTCGTTCCAATAACTACTATAGAAGATTGGGGCAAAAGAAATAATGGTTTTCGGTTTAGGTAAATATCCCTCAAAGTGTAAAAGGGCATCCAAGTTTTCAAAAGGTATATACAGAATGCCCTGCAAATATGCTTTCTGGATATGGCACCATGGAGATAAAATTCAGAAATATGTTGGTCCTAATCCCATAACCAGATGAGTAGATTTTGGCTTTGGGAAGACCTGGAGCACCATGTATCAGTGAATTTATATTCAATCGAGTGCTTTCAAGGGAGGAGAGGAGGAGCAATGAGACACACTGGCTCAAGGATCTAAGAACTGAGAATTTGAGTGTTCATTAACAAAAAATGCTTAGGTTTACCCCCGAAATCCACTTTGACTCGCAGGAGCGTATGCTCCCACAGCCCAAAAAATGCATTTCAAAATGTCAAAAAGTCCGAAAAAACATTGGGTGTACATCCGGATATTCTATGTGCGCACACAACAAAAGACATTTTTCTGCACTCAGGCCACAAAAAATGT
This sequence comes from Poa pratensis, assembly GCA_947311845.1. Taxonomy (NCBI): domain Eukaryota; kingdom Viridiplantae; phylum Streptophyta; class Magnoliopsida; order Poales; family Poaceae; genus Poa; species Poa pratensis. The sequence continues at coordinate 47,862,350 of CAMZMU010000039.1, forward strand.
CGTTTTTCTTTCGCAAACCGTTGTGTGCGCACATAGAATGTCCGGATGTACACCCAATTTTTTTGTGATTTTTTGACTCGCAGGAGCGTATGCTCCCACAGCCCAAAAAATGCATTTCAAAATGTCAAAAAGTCCGAAAAAACATTGGGTGTACATCCGGATATTCTATGTGCGCACACAACAAAAGACATTTTTCTGCACTCAGGCCACAAAAAATGTCGTTTTTCTTTCGCAAACCGTTGTGTGCGCACATAGAATGTCCGGATGTACACCCAATTTTTTTGTGATTTTTTGACATTTTGAAATGCATTTTCCATAATGGGAGCATCTGCTCCTATGAGCCAAAACGGCGCCTCAAGGTTTACCTTACACAGCATAAGAAGCATAGAATGCGCACCATCTTATGTGTGCACAAGCATGTCTTTGTTGTGTGCAAGCATTTGTGAGCAGAGTTACGCATGAGGCTCGTAATGAGTAGAGATTGTCATCTCTTAGAAGAATAATGATGAAGGGACACATGCCCCTAATATGATTAAGTTAATGTCCTCACTATTCTGGTAGCAATATCAATTTTGGACCTGTTAGATGCAAGTTAACTCCATAAATCTTTAGGTAGGACCAAACTAGAACTATGGCTTTTTTAAGTACCATGCTATAATTTATTTATTTTGGTTAGGGGCACCATGAAATACAATTCGCAACAGTCATGACTTCTGAAATCAGTATAGTGCAGATATTTCGACCAGCTCTGAGCAGAGAAATCTTTCTACAGTCAACAAGATATAGTACTGAGAAACTCAGGCAATTGAAAACAACTGCAAACCTTTTCACGACATCATTAAGCTGCTTGCTCTTTTCATCTGCATCCTTGACTTTCCTATTCAACTCCTCATTTCTTTCCTGGGCATTATCGAGTGCTTTCTTTGTTACAGTATTTTCCTCTCGCTCTGTTACTAGTAGCACCTGACATAGTAACACGTGTCCATTGTCATAATTTCACACCATGCCCAAATAAGCTATAATTTCAGGAAACTATAGCAGATACTGTAGTACATATTGATAAATGTGAGTCATTGTATATAACTATGACACGAACCCCTAGCTTAAGTCCTTCCTACTGTAGTTCGATTGAATTAGTTAAGGTAGAGCATACCTTCAGGCCCTCGATTTCAGAATTCAATAAACTGATCTTTTCTCTTTCTTGAGCTAGAGCTTCTTCAACAGCTTTTTTAGCTGATTCGCTTTCCTGCATTGCTGTAGCTTCTTCCACTCGCTGCTCCATGTCATGAAGAGCAGACTGCAGTTTAGAAACTTCTGCTGCTTTTGACTTCTCCAAATCAGTCTGCAAATTGTATACACAAGTACGACCATTAGTTGGTATGTCAATATATGGATAAAAACTGCAATTTTACCATATACTCAGCAATTTCAATATGATTATTATTCAGCAATTCAAAATTCAAGACCAAGTAATAACCCTTAGTTTCTTTTCCAGGCTCAAGCGGCTTGTTAGCTCTTCCACACGTTCCTCCAGTTTCTCCTTTGCCACCTTTAGAGCTTGAGTATCTTTTGCAGCCTAGAAAGTTTGCACCCCAAAGTAAGCTTTAGTAAAAAAGTAACAACTAAACAACCTATTAGAAAAAAATACCACAGCAGGTGCTCAAGTACCATTTTGAGCTGTCGCAGCTCCCTTCTTGCAATCCTTCCTCTCCAAGCACATTGGTAAGTCAATGCTGCTCTCTTTAGTTTTATGTAACTTAAGCTATCTCTGTGGCGACGCCACCTAGACTGCAATGTCATAGTGATGGTCCAGATATAAGCAACTGAAGACGAATCGTATAAAAATGACAAAAGCAGCACTGCAGTACATGCCAGAATAGCTGACCTACCTGGATATGGATAGAAGCTTTGTTTTGATTTCTAGAATTAAATTCATTGCGAGCTGCCATGGTCCTTAAACCTGTCTGCAATGTAATGGCTGACAAGCATAGCTGAGAATAAGTTCTCCGTGCAAAATAACAGCGTATATTTTTCTGTATTTTCAGCGCTGCAGCTTGTTGTCTCAGGAATCCGTGCAGTTTACAAGCCAGTCTTGCTGCAATAAGCAAAGGAGCTCTTAGCATATGCATATGGCTCCATCACTACTATGACCACACATTTCCAATTCAGATATCATTTGGAAATGAACTTACCTCTAACAAAAGATTGCAAACAAACAGAGGCATTGCGTCGCAGTAGGAACTGCTCACGAGCAACATGAGTACGAAATTGACTCTGAACACCTCTTGCTGCAGTATTTCGCACTTCTGTTCTTCTAGCGTCCAATTCAGCCATCTGGCCAGCTCTGAGGAATACTTTGGTCCGTCCTATCTGTTGATCAGAAAATATGATCCAAATGTTACAAAATATACTGAACAATTCTTACTCCCTCCGTTCCTAAATATAAGCCTTTTAGTTTTTTCTTGATTCGTACGTATCTAGAAGAATTTTTGCGTGTTGATTCACTCATTTCAGTCCATATTTAGTCCACATTGAAGTGGTCAAAACATCTTATAATTTGGAACAGAGGGAGTACACCATAAGAAATTCCCAGACACTAAACAAAAGCAGTCCAAAGGACAATCCATTATTAACCAGTTAAGAGCATGGAATTAATTAAGAATCTCCAGAATATGCTGCAGAATACATTATTATAAAACCATCTTAAGAAGGAAAAGAAAGAAAAAACAAATGCAACATAGAACTCATAAAGGCCTGTTAATGAGCCAATATCTAAACCTAAACTCATCCCAAGACTCTTTACACAAATAAGTAGCTCACCCAACCCAACAACATTGAACTCAATTATCACCCAACCCAACAACATTGAACTCAATTATAAACCAACCTATGCAGCCCACCCTCATTAGATCTAGCCCTAACCAGCCCATGATCATATACATTCAAGTGAACTCAGAGCCATGCTTTCATACACATTCCTGATCGTTTATGTTGTACAGTACTTATGTGGCAACCCAATATGTTGAGACCAAACTACGAAGTTGTTAACTTCTTGGTTTAGTACATAAGAAACATGCTCACCTGATAACCCTGCAGTCCGATTTTGTCCAAAACCTTTTGACAAGTCAACTTTTCATCATTTCTACCAGAAGAGAGCATGTAAGTTCTTATGAAGACTGGCTAGATATGAAAAAAATGCAGTTCATGATTTAACAGTGACACTCACTTTTGTTTCAGAATTTCAGGAGCAAGAATACGAAAACGATGCAAAAAATCATGGAACAGTTTTCTTGTGGGATATCCAGCGCAGCTGATTCTGATTGCTTCTAAAACGCCCTAAGATGATTAAAAAAATCATTATCACGAGAGACCGCGACATTGAATTTCTCGACGAAAAAAACAAGAAATAAGAAACATGAAGTATCTTATTACCGAACAACGAAGTTGCTGCAGAACATTGGTGTTCTCAAAAATAGCAGGCTTAAGAACACTATTTGGTTTTACACATCTAATGTAATGAGGTTCCGTAGAGCTCAAAGTCTCCATAAGTTCATGAAGTTGCATCTGGAAATAACATTGAATAATCAGATACATAATGCCATAAAAAACATTCATATAGAAATGAGAGGTAAAGGTCACTACAGGTCCCTATTATCTATTACTCCCTCCGTCCGGAAAAGGATGTCTTGACTTTGTCTAAATTTGGATGTATTACATGTCTAGATACATCCAAATTTAGACAAACCAAAGACATCTTTTTCCGTACGGAGGGAGTAAAATATAAACGAGACCCTATTCTTCTAATTTGACAACTAGGTCCTTAAAAAAAATTGGGGTTCAACTAGGCCCTCCCTATTAAATCTTGTTATGAATTTGCAGGTATGGAAAGGCACGTTCGGAATGTACTGTTCATGTGGACATTAAGAGTAACCCAATCTAGTATCGTGGCAGCAAGGTTACCCCTTACTGTTTTTCCTATAAAAAAGCTAGCAACAAGATCAAGGAGGTAATAAGTCAATAAGTAATGAAAAATGATGATGCATGTCCCTAGTAAGTGAAATAGCATGACCATTTAATCTCTTCCAAAGCATTAAGTAGGTTTAGAAATTTAAATAAATTCAATTCTTGGTTCCCTTAGTGGACAAACATTTTGCACCAAGACCCTGAAGCCATGGTCAGTTATAGCGAAACAGAGGGAGTAGCAATTTGTAGCCCGCGTGGTGCAAAAGTTGTGATAGATTAACACAAATCTTTAACTATAGCAGAATGTAAGACCTTGAAGCGAGTTGCAATTGAGGACTTTGAGGATTTTGTGTTCTCTTCTGATGCTGGTGGGAATAACACTGATACAAAAGAGCACCTGGAAGCATTAAGTAATTCCTGATGTTCTGCTACCACATAATCTTTGTTTTTGTCCAGGAAATGATCAGATTGATATGTCACCTGGAGATAAATTAAGAAAATGGATGTACTTAGGGAAATGCATGAACAAAGGAAGTCTTATAGTGTGAAAAATACTTACATCACCAGCATAATGTTGGATTGTAAATGCAGTACGAGAAAGTTTTGGTTTGGCAAATCGTGTGTGATTCTTGAACTTTTCATACAGCTTCTGAGATAATGTTTCGTGTGTCGACTTTGGAAACATGCTGGAGGATATAGGTCGCCCAAAAGAAAGAATCTTGTCAGAAACATGTACCCACAAAATCATGTAGTGCAAAAAAAAATGCATAGCCCTGGTTAAGGCAAGAAAGATGAATCAACAAAGTGTTGCTTGGACGTTGACACAACTTGTTCTGTCCATCAGACTATGGAGAATAATCTAGGCATGCATATTTTCATCTGAATTAACAAGTGTCGCTTTGATGTTGACACCAGGTACCCAGTCTGGTAGACTATGGAGAATAATCTGGGCATGCATGCCATAAATTATTCCTACCAACACAGTTAATCAGAAATTTCAGCTCTATCATAAGGCATGCAGAAGCAAATCGATACACAGTGACACATTTACTTATTATTTGAACATGCACGTTGTAGTAACCTGGCAGTGCCAACAAAGAAGGCATTGAAACTTACCAAGCTTCATCAAGAAGTGCAATAATGCCACCTGGTTTCTGGACACAAAAAGGTGGTGATTAAATATGTGAACATAAGAAAGTATGTGGAAATTGCTAATAATGTACAGCAAATACACAAATAAACTGATAACTGGTATCATCTGTATTGGACACTGTAGATGACTTGCGTACTACATCAAAGATTGAACTGAGCTGAGCGCAAGATCAGATAGACTAATGTGTTACAATGAGCTTAATTTTGTTGTATTCAGCTTGACTGAAGGAAGCTAAGATTAGCATGACACTCGTGTACAGATCACGGAAGCTTGAGAAATTGAGCCAAATAAATCTCGAAGTTTGCATGATATTTATAACAATGGAATAAATACAAAGAGTTTTGTGTACACGAGGACGGAGGACGCATGGGTGTGGGTGTGTGTGAACTTGTAAAAAACAGCCAGTGCGTGTAATAGCGACCAACTCATACCTTCTCAATCAAATCAAGAACATCTTGGTTGTCAACAAACTCTATGTAACTCCAGTTAATCTGCTCCCTTGTGTACTCCTCCTGCTCCATTTTGAAGACATTCTGCAAAAACAAACACCACTGGTTGCTTGGCACAGGAAGGAAGGGAAGAAAATTCTAACAAGATGAGTTTTACAAATACCTGGTTAAAATGTTGCTGGAGTTTTTCGTTCGTGAAATTGATGCATAATTGCTCAAAACTGTTGAGTAGTTGCAGACCGAAGGAATATTTAGCAACCCCATATAAGGTACTCCTTACTAACTATTATTTCCGGAATAACTTAGTGCTTACTCACCTATTAGTCTTAAAACTTTCAAAGCCATATATGTCAAGTACCCCAATCAGTTTGTCGGAGGTTGGATCTTGCCCAATCGATGCATTAATTCTATTGACAAGCCTGCGGTAGTAGAATTATATATAACTTACAATGGACATGCACCTAACCAGAGTACATAATATGTGGTCAGGTATTTTTACCAGTCAAATAATCGAGAGTAAATTTGTTTCGCAAAGCCATCCCTGCTAATAGTAGCCGAATTAGGACCAACTGTAGTAGTAATCACTCCTTCTGGCGTATTTATTTGCCTCTTTATCAAGGCATTCTCCAACTTCTCGCAGTCACACCTGTAACGAGCATTCCAGTGATCGTAGATTACAAATATTAACCACAAACAGTAATAATTACAAAAAAGAAGCGATGAACTAAAAACATCAACCTACATCAAGAGCTCTCCTGCTGTATTAAGATGGAATCTTGATTTGTCATCCTTTATTACAGATGAATCTGCCTCACTCCCTTTCGCAAAACTAATATTACCAAGATGAAGCACAGCAGCAACAACACGGAATATAGCTTCCTGCAAGAAAACATCGCATTCAAAAAAAATGATATCCACAGCTGAGCAAATCCTTGCTGAAAAGGGCCGAGTTTAAAACCTGTTCTTGCTCAGTAATGCCAACCATATCCATAGCATTTCTTGTTGCAAGATACTCCTCAGCATCATTGATTCCATCAACTCTAATGCAAGATGACTGGTTGAGGTAGTGAAATGAAGATGGATCCCCTAGCTTATATCTTTTAATATCCTGCCACGATAGATTCAACATAAAAAGTAGCATATGTAGCAGCTTGAACAAGAGATTTTAAGTACAGTAGAAAACAGATACCAATAGCAGATTGTTTACCTCTGATGGTGCTGAACAAAGGAAGTAAAAGCAATGGTAGTTCCTCTCTGGACTACTAGTTTGGCAGACCCGAGATCGCTCAAGCAAGTAAGTTCTAATAGCAGCACCAGATATCTTCCCACTCTTGTCGAACTGAAGCTCCACAAACTTACCAAATCGACTTCACCATGTGGAGAAAAAAGTTAAGAGAAATGTAAGTAGCATAGTATGAGCAAGGGTGAGAAGATGAGCTAATAAAAATTTGACTCTGATTGTGTGTACTGTCCATCTAGATGAGATGGATGTTCAGAATGAAACATGCGAGGAAATATGCAACTTGTATTTCCATGAGGCCATAAGACGATATATATACGCGTACAGGTGTGCAGAAAACCCCTTATACAGTGGGGATAATACACGGCTAATACACGGAAAGTCTATACAAAGTGTGTTGTGGTGTAGTGTGGGCCTTTGTGAGCAAATCGGCTAACTCTAACTAGGAAGGTGCATACTATAGAACAACCACTTGATCCTACACATGGGAGCGCATAAGGAAGCATCTACACCAATATGCTTGGTGAGCTTATGCTTCACAGGGTCATGCACAATACTGATAGCACTTGTACTGTCTGACAAAAGAGGAAGAGGAGACAGTGTAGTGATAGAAACACCAAAATCGTCAAACACTTGTAAAAAGATCCATAGCTCGCAACTCAGCCTCTACACTCGAACGGGAAGTTTGTTCCTTCATCTTCTAGGCAATGAGAGAACTATAATAAGGTTAATAAACAGCCGTATGCATCACTTTGACGTAGAGGCTGGGGTGCTTTCCCCCATTTCGAAAAAGAAAAGAAAATGAGAGAACTACCGAGAACACAGAAAGCAGAAAGCGACTGAGTATCCAAAGGATCAGTAGCCAAAAAACGGTTGAGAGATAGTCCACGAAGATATCTTATAACTCCAAGTAGGTGACCATAGTGAGCCTGAGTGGGAGCCGATACAAGCTGACTCGAAATGTGGAACTGGATAGGAGATATCCGGACGAGCGACAGCTAGGTAGACAAGACCCCCAACAAGATGACGATAGCGAGTCGGATCAGAAAGAGGGTCGCCATCAGAAGCTCGGAGGTGGACACTGAGCTCCAAGGGAGTCTCAACAGTACACACATCAATAAGAGGAGCACGAGAAGAAGAAGATCCTGGATGAACTTATGTTGGGATGTAACGAAGCATTACAAGATAGAAAAATTTATCAACATCTACAACACCAAATTAGTTTCAGTATATTCGTCATAGAATATATTTTCAAACTATGTCTATTTGAAGTTGTAGATATTAGCACATTTGTCGGCAGACATTGTCAAACTTAAAGATGTTCGACTTTGGACAAAGCTAGAACTTCAATTAACTTGGAACAGAAGGAATATCTAGTACTCAAAATAATAATTTTCTGGAGAGGGAAAAAAAACTGTTATATCACACATATGTGGGGACACTTAGATTTTCACCAAAGTTGTGCTAAGGTTTACTACAGTGCCACGAAAATAGAGGCATTGCTCATTTCTGTGTTTTCTTTACCAATAAAGACAACTAGAAGACACACGCTCTTTTTGTCAGTTGTGACAATAATTGTGATGGATTTCCCGAGTGAAACCAAGCAGAAATCACAAATCATTAAAGCTTTCATATTGTCCTTTCAGAATAAATATCACACTTTTAATTGTAGGAACAAATGAACATTAGGGAAAGCCTCACATTTTTTCCATACTTCGGTCGAAACACACCTACCTTTCAAAGTTCAAATGCAATCTTCACCTATTTATGGTGGGTCACGAAAACTAGAGGTATACCCAGACATGAAATATTCCTATGGTTTTCTATATGGCAAACTCTAGCAGAGTTATGCTCTTGCAAAAAATAGAAGCAAATGAAGTTCTAAGCCTGTCTTATGCAATAGGTTGTTTAGGTTTTGGGCTGTGACTTGGTTCTTATGGAACCTTGTAAATTTCTATTATATCTATCAATATATTTCAGTAAGATCTCTTCCACTGTTATCAACATAAGGATCCGTTTCTTCAACTAAGCAATTTTCATACATTTGCCCATACTTTTTGTTACCAAGTAAACTCTGCTAATGCACGATACTTTTGGTTGTGATTTGTGAAACACATGCAGACTACTACCGGCTTCGTGTTACTCTGATGATGCCAATGAAACATAAGAAATATCTTCTGATTTCCATAGCATGATGTGTGTACCTTGAATTATTGTTCCGAACAGTTTTCGCATTCCCAAAAGCTTCAAGGACTGGGTTCGACTGGATGAAGAGCATAAGTAACGATACAGTTAATACAGTTGAAATCGGTACAACATTGAAGAACATTTCATATATTTAGAATGTGAACAGTAGAGAACATGTGCTATCAGCGTGAAAGGTTGCAACTTATGAAACCAAACTTACTTCTAAAACCTGTTGTTCAACAGTCCTTCCTCCTCCTGTTCCAGACCGACCACCCAAAAATGCAAGATATCTCATCAGCAGTTTTGTAGTCTCAGTCTTTCCGGCACCACTTTCACCACTGACCAAAATGGAATTACTCTTTCCTTCATTCATCATTTGCCTGTTTCCTTATTCAAATAAATGCGAAATGGTTCCATCAATATAGGCCTATAGGGGCACCGCATCATGTAGGCAGTGATAACATCAAATAATAATAGTATAAGCATTCACCTGTAAGAGACATCAGCTATTGCAAATACATGAGGTTCTAGATCTCCAAGATTTGCGCCTTTGTATTTTTCCATGGTGCGGACATCAACGAGATTAGGCAACCTTTGGAATGGATTTATGGCAATCAGAATGCTCCCCGTATAGGTCTAGAAATCAAGAGAACAGCATTAGGGGGAAATAAGGCACTTGCTTTGTAACGATCATGTACTTGACATCACCAGGAAATGATCACTCACATATATAACATTTTTTGCATATCTGACAGCCAGATTATCCAAAACACCAGGCTCATGCAAGTATGATAACCTTGTCATGTCATCGACTCCATCAGGTGGTGCTTCCGTGTCTTTAGGATGTATATCTGATACATTTGCAGTAATCTGGGTGTACAAACAACAATGTAAACATGTGGTTTTCATGACAGAAAACTAACCTTCGTGCTAGGTATACTATGTACTGCAGATGAGGATAAAAAGTTATCTGGCATGCCATTCACATCAACAGAGCATTGATACAATAAACACAAACAACTTGATAGGGCATGTGGTGGTACGACAAGGTGGATATGGTGAGTGTGGATCTTCTGTTCATCATGAAGAATTTAGCAAAATGTAAATATTCCACTGATATCATCATTCTTTAGATGCCAAGGTCAACGGTTCTGATGGAAAGGGCTAGCGCAATCCACATATACTGTAACACCCCCTCTCACGTGTGACTCGGAGAGGCTAACACGTGCACACAAATCTCAGAGATATACGCCTCGGCCAATACGTGGACTCAAAGGTATGACTCAAGAGGTCAATACGTGGACTAGGTATGGCTCAAGAGACGTATACGTGGACACAAAGGGGGCTACAACAATTTTTTAATAAAGTGCGGAAGCTAGGACTCGAACTCGAGACCTTGGCTCTGATACCATGTCAAGCTTCATGCGCTGACCACTATTCCAAAAGACTGATCTTATGGAAAGGGCTAGCGCAATCCACATATAATGTAACAAATATACCAACTTTTAAAACTTTGACCACTAACAAAAATATTTCTGAAAATTTTGTGACTTATCATGTGGAAATGATGGTAGTATATTGGCGTCCAAAGTGCCACCAAATTATGTTTCTACAACTTTTGCGAACATATAAATACATTTAGGAAAAGGTAATGATCAAATGCGTGTAGGAGATCGTACTGGTGACCAAAACTGTTATTTTAGAAGCTAACCTAAAAAGACCATGGATGTGTGTGGGATATCCTACAGATCAGATTACTAAGGAATCCAAGCTGCTCGTATATCAAATGTGTATACCATTCCAGTGTATTTTAGAAGCTAACCTTATAAACCCATGAACAAATGTCAGTGGAAGTCCTTAATACTGAAAAGTTATGGTATCACTCAGTACTGTTATAAATTTTGTTTGTGCAATCAGGAGCCACTAGTATGCTTGCAAATATAGCTGGGTGGTACTGAGAACTGATGATAGCATCAGTACGATAAATCAAGTCCAAAACTAGTATGCCAATGAAGAAAGGGAACATGTGCCATAGCTCTCACATGTGGTACTAGTAGTAGTTACATGATTCAACTTTTCCTTTTCCTGCTCTAAAGAGAATGAGGGCTAGTGCATTAGTGCGTATGAGCATATTTCCACAGTGACTCTCTTCCATTGACTAACTGCATCAGTCAATTATTGCTTAACGAAACACTAAGAGAGTGGCAGTCAACGATACATAGGGTAAACTGAGGTTGAAAATGCACTCTTGGCCAGTGATCCAACTAAGAAGTACAGGGTTTTGTTTTGACGCAAAGATATCTGTGGAGCTGTGAAGAGTCCAAAAGTAACAGAGATGTAACATAAATTATGGACACATACCGTCTTTCCCTTGGTTGTGCGGACATGAGCATTTTGACCATCAATTTTGAAGACCTCCCCATCGATCCAAGATAAATCTTTGTCTGCCACCCACACATGAGAGCCTATAACAATGTTTAACAGGGGAGCCTGCACATGTGACAAGAGACAAATACAACATGTCAAATGACTCAAAATCACATGCAGACTGGATCATACTTCTGCATCTAAACTTTGCATTTTACTACCAAAGAGACAATGTGTATATGTTGACAAGGAAGAGCACCCATATCAGGTATGGATGACTGGTGAAATCGAGATGTGTAAAGCGAACCTAGGAATAAAATGTATGATGTCTATGAATTCCTATGTCATCTCATGGTGATATTGCATAGCAATGAACCAATATCCATCAAACTGAAGATTGTTTATAGAATTTTTTTTTGAGAAACTAGCTCTGTTTTGTTCCACAGAAAACCAGTGCAGTTGTTGTATTTGCTTTAAAATAGGGCCAAGTTTGACTGAAAGAATGAAACCCCATAAACTGGAGAACATCGAGAATGAAAACTTAAACATCTGTCTAAACATGTAAACTGCATAGTAGAGTAATTTACTATCATATGGAAGAGGATGATGGCATTTAGTTTGATTCTAGTGCATTGAGTAAATTTGGGCTCAATCTAGAATCCACCAGGGCATAAGCATGTATAACTGTCCAAAATAGTTTAGAAGTGAAGTATAAACAGCAATGCAAGCATGACAGACAATTATATCTCAGTTCCCTTTGATGTACATAAGCTAGCATACCCGCCTAGTTTGTGAATACAAAGTATTCATGCAATTTCTGTACCTGGTCTGAAACTAGACCATAAGCATTAACAAGGGCCTTGTTCCACAATTCAGCTAAACCTTCAAAAGCACTGAACTCTAATTCATTCGGGTCATGTAGAAAACAGGTTGAACTGAAGTTTCAGCAAGCGAAATATCCTAAATGTTCAGCTAGAGAACATTCAAGCTAAGTGCTTCAGCCACGAACAGCTGTTTGTCGCTACTGTCTACTCCTGCACGGAAAACCTAGGATTCAGCAAGTGTACGGATAAAATCCAATGGATCGTTCTCCGGAAATCGGCATGATGCTAAGTAACCCACTTGGTTTTCCCCCGAAGAGGAGCTCCAAAACCACAGAAAATTCTCCCCCAAACCCAGCCAAAAGAAGAAGAAATTACTGCGGCAGAAGTAGACAAAACCGCACCCCGACAGGCGACAGACACATTGCATCACAGTAAAACAAAACAAAACAAAAACGCAAGGCACAAGTCAGAAGCAGCCACGCACCATGTATCATCTGGGGCAGCCACGCCAGCCCGTGTCAACAAAATCGCAGGAAGCGGGCACGATCGGACGGGAGGAGACGCGGCTCGGCGGCGGTGGCGGCGCCGACGGGCGATCTCCTCCCCTAAGCCCTCGGTCGCCGATCGCCTCGCGGTGGCGGCGCGATCCGGCTCGACGGCGGCGCTGGCGGCGTCAGCAGCAGCAGCGCCGACGCACGGAGGCGGATGCGTAGGAGGGCGGTGGTGGAGGGCGGTGGTGGAGGGCGAGGCGACGAGGGGAGCACAGACAGACACAGCGCGACAGGGAGAAAGGAGAGAGGGGGAGCACGCACGGGCAGGCAGGCCAACCAGGCGCGCGCGACTGTCATTAACCAAAAAAGAAATGGCGAATAATGTTGTGGGTGCGCGGCGCGAGGGAAGAGTTCCGTTCCGCCACCAACGTGCCCGATCGATCTCGGGTCGTCGTCAGCAGCGCTCAGCAGCAGCACCACCAGCGCACCACCGCGACATTTCCAAAAGGCGAAGAAGGTGGGGGAAGGTGGCGGCCGTCCGTAGGAACGGGAGAGGGATTAAAGACGAGCCAGACAGCGACGGATTAGAGAGAGAAAGGTGGTGGATGGATTCGGAGCTGCGAATGGGAGGAATTGGGATTGGATTAGTGCGAGCGGGTAAACCCGCGATTTGGATCGTGATTTGCCAGGGGAAAACGTCGTTGCGGGGAGGATTTGGCAGCAAGGGTGGTGACATGTGCGGGGAGCGACAGACGGGCAGGGGGACGGTGGAATGGATTGGCGGGACGGCGGGGGTGGCCCGCCTGGCCGACAGTTTGGCAGCGTGTCGTCATTAGGTGGATGATCCGTAAGAGCATCTCTAGTGGAATGTGGAAACGGGCGTGGAAACGAAGTTTACACGACCAGGCGAGAAAAAAGGCAGAAAAACGTCTCCAGCGGAACGTGTATAGGGGCGTGCAAATTATCCACGTCCATCCACGACGCTACTCGTCGTGGAAGTAAACACGAGCACGCCACACTCGTGGAGACGTAAGAAACGGAGCTGCTCTCTCCCGCCCCCGTCCGGAGCCGAGCGGAAGAAGACGCCCCAAGCTCGCCGGCGGCCAATCCCCACCGGTAAGCTCTCTCCCACCCTCCTTTTTTCCATTCCCGCCTGTAGAGAAGAGGCGCCGGCCGTCGGGCGGCCGCCGCACCGCTCGCCAGATCTGGCGGCGGCGGCGCGAGCCATGGAGAGGGGAGGGCGGGTAGAGAGGGGCTGCGGCCGCCGTCCTGGGGAGGTTGGGTGAGCTCCGGCCGCGGGCCTGTGCGGCGGCGGCGGCCTGGAGGGCGGCGGCCTGGGGCGCGATGGAGGAGGGCGATGGGGGCGGCGGCCTGGGGCGCGACGGAGGAGGGAGATGGCGCAGGGACAGGGGAGGAGGGAGATGGGCGCGGCGGCCTGGGGAGGAGGGGCTCGAGGCGGTGGGGTGCGCCGGGCTCGAGGGAGGAGAGAGATGGGAGCTCGAGGGAGGAGGAAGATGCCTGGGGAGTTCGATTTGGGGCTGGGTGGGATGATGCTTTTGTATGCATTGTGCTCAGATAGAGTTGGTACCAGGTTCGCAGATGATTTTGTTCAGATAGAGTTGGTACCAGAATACAGAATACAGATTGCTATCAAATTTCTGATGATTTTGTCTCGTAGAGTTGGTAAAATTGGTACTGCATTGCGGTCTGAAATACAGATTGCTACCAAATTTCTATGCATTGTGCTCAGATATTTGTTGTTTCCTATGTGATTGTTTGCAGATGGATGGTGATGAAGGCTTCTTGGAGACCATGGGTTTTGGTTACACACAAACACAACCAGAAAGTCCAATTGGAGAGCAACCAACCCCATCAACTCAGTATCAAGCAACACCATCAACGCAGCACCGTTCTTCAATAACAGAGAAAGCAAAATCCAACAAAGGAAAAAATTGGTCTAGTGATGAGGACAAGGTTCTGATAGCAGCATGGGCAAATACAAGTTTGGATATTGTCGGGACAGATCAAAACCGAGATACTTATTGGGCTAGAATTTCAGAGTACTACAACGCACACAAGGAATCATCATGGCCGAAGCGTAATGCTAATGCAATCAATTGCCGTTACACATGTATTAACAAAGAGACCTCTAAATTTTGTGGTTGCCTTCAGCAGATTTTAAATAGGGAAGAAAGCGGAAGGACTATAGCAGAAAAGGTATGCATCTTAAAAAAAAAAAGCCTTTCACATTGATGCATTGCTATGTAGAGTTTACGAAGTATCCAAAGTGGCAGACAAGAGAAATTGAAACTTCTCTTAAGAAACAAAAGAAGACCATTGATGCAAGTCCGGGCACAGCCACCCATGATCCGGCTGATGCATCCTCGGTACGCACTGATGCTACCTCGATACGCACTGATGCTCTTGAACATGAGAAAAGACCTGATGGTGTGAAGAAGGACAAATTGCGGAGAGGTAAATCTGATGACAGTGCTTGCAAGTTGTCATTAGAAAATGTGTGGGCAGCAAAGCAAGAGAAGGATGAGATCAAAGAGGCGGCAAGAAATCTTCGCTATGCACAGCAATTTGAATTGCGAAAAGAGGAGATTGCACTCAAAAAGAAGGAGGTGCACGAAACGAGAGGGAGGATGCACGGAGACAGTTTGAATTATATGAGAGGGTCATGCTCATGGACACTAGTGGTATGACTGATTTGCAAAAGCAGTTCTACCAAGCTAAGCAGAATGAGATCATTGCTCGCCGCCTAGAGTAATGTGAGCTATTTGATGTGTGAGCTATATGTTGTAGTTGTAAGAACTATTTACTGCTTTCTGCTAGTTGTTGTAAGAACTATTTGATGCTTTCTGCTAGTTGTTGTAAGAACTATTTGATGCAAAAATATTTTATTGATAGCACTGCATTATAAAGACATGGATTACATCACTCATTGCATAAATTAAAACTAGATGAAAAGAAATGGATTACAAAGTTATAACTAGGACATCACTCATCTCCAAACTTTTGCCACACATGGTCAATAAGATCAAGTTTAAGCTGAGAATGTTCATCGACATTTCTAATCCGGTGAGTCATCTGAATAAAAGAGCTCAGTTGTTCCGCATGAGTACGAGAGACTGTGACTCTTTCTCCCATTGCCTCAAAAGTGCAGCTTTGCCGACCAGTTTCTCGCTCCTCTTCAACTATCATATTGTGCATTATGACACAAGCTTTCATGACATCACCGATTTCTTTACGTTTCCATCCTTTAGCAGGTCCACGAACAATGGCAAAACGGGATTGCAGAACCCCAAAGGCTCGTTCCACATCTTTCCTAGCCCCCTCTTGCTTCTTGGCAAAAGTTTTATGCTTTCTGGTATCTGGAGCTGGTATGCTCTTCACAAATGTTGCCCACTGTGGATAGATATCATCTGCAAGGTAATACCCCATTGTGTACTGATGGCCATTGATGCTATAATTCACTGCAGAAGTTTCACCTTCGGCTAGCTTTGAAAAAACAGGAGAACGTTGAAGAACATTTATATCATTGAGAGATCCTGGTAAACCAAAATAAGCATGCCAAATCCAAAGATCCTGTGAAGCAACTGCTTCCAAGATCATAGTGGGCTCGTTCACATGGCGTTTAAACATGCCATGCCATTTTTTGGGGCAATTTTTCCAACCCCAGTGCATGCAATCTATGCTCCCTAACATACCAGGAAATCCTCTTTCCTCCCCTATTGCAAGTAACCTAGCAATGTCTTCTTCATTTGGAGATCTCATGTACCTTTCCCCAAAAACTTCACAAACTTTGATCACAAATTTCTTGCAAGACTCTAAATTAGTAGTCTCAGCGGACCGGATGTACTCATCCGCACCATCAGCTGCTATTCCATATGTTAGCATCCGCATTGCTGCGGTCATCTTTTGCAGAGGATGTAACCCAAGAGCTCCAGAAGCACTTCTTTTTTGCACAAAATAACCATCATAATCATGCTCCTTCTCATGCTCAAGTATACCATTAGCTATGCGGTTGAACAAATTACGGGACATCCTAAATCTGTGCATAAAAAGTAAATGAGACAGGGAAATGAAAAATGGGCCAAAGCAGAGAAGTGTACTAATTACGAACCTTCGTCGAAACAAATATTCGGGATAGCGAGGAACTTCTTTGAAGTAGTCGTCCCACAGAAGAACAAATCCGGCATCTCTTCCTCGATCGATTGTCCGACGTCCATGCTTGGAACCACCATGGCGTCGAGCGTTCATCCTCTCTTCCTCCTCGCGCTCGGCGAATGCTGCAAGTATGAGTTCATCGTCGCCAGATGAAGATGACGAAGAACTCATGTCCCAAGAGGATGTGTTCATTGTGTTGCATGAGAGACGATAGAGAAATCAAGGAGTGAGAAGAGAAGTCACAGGTAGAGATGATGGAAGAGAGGTGGTCAGGGTGGTTTATATAGACCAGAAATATGGCCGTTGAAAATATAGCCGTTGAAAATATAGCCGTTGGAATATAGCCGTTTGAAAATATAGCCGTTGGAATATACACGTCCTGATTTACACGTCCTGATACACGTTCCACTGGAAAACTGGGAGGTGTAAAATTTACCCAAGTGTATATGGACGTGTATATGGAGATATACACGTCCAAATATCCACGTTCCACTAGAGATGCTCTAAAGAAGAAGAAGAAGAAGAAAAATGGGAAAACTCGATAACTTTCCGCAATGGAAACCTGGAAAATTCGCATCCTCGTCGGAAGGAAAAAATAACTGGAGTTTTCACACTGCTGGCCGTACGTACATACGCCCTTCATCCGAAAATAAGTGCTGGAAGAAGGTGTATCGTGTGCTGGGTTTGTGGTTGGAGTCTGACGGTTCTGATTTTCTCCTTCGACGTCGTAGTCGTGCGGGGGTGTTAGTTCTGAAATTCAATGACGTGTCGGGGACATGTTGCCCCGGTCCGATTCTTTCAACGATAATGGTTTTGTTTCTCAAACTAGTTTGGAAGTCTGTAAAGCTGTAGATCAGCGATGGAGCCGCGTCGAGCTCGGTAAAGAGGTGATATGTCTTCATGTCCCTTTGGTGGTCGATTTGGTGGTGTCGGGAGGAGGATAGATGCTGTTTTTTTTTGCATAGGTTTATCCAATCTTTCCAGTTTTGTAAGGTCGGTTTGTACGTGTCTTGTAAATTGATCTTTATTTTGTAAATGAGATACATATTACCATGCAAAAAGAAAGAATATATATGTTATGTGTCATGAATACGGTTGTATCTGTGGCGACATTTATTTCCGGACCGAGGAAGTATGTGTTTTTAGGAGCTTTGCCGCGGATTAACTCTTCTTACCTGCCCGAACAGGCTGCACTGGTACTGAGTACTGACTCAACGTAACGTAGTTGTTATTTTTGTGGTGATCCAAATTCGTATATACTGATAAAGGCCGACTTGTGACGAGGAGAGCGGAGCGTATAAATACATCTTGTAAGCCGCTGTCATGGGATAAGTCGCATTGTCTAAATCCCCGGCGTTTGTAACCTCACCCGATATAGTGAAATATTGCTGGCTGGCGTCCGTGGTTTTTTCTCCTCCGTTGTTGGAGGGATTTTCCACGTTAAATCTCGTGTACTCGTTGGTTGATCTTTCCGCTATTTCGTTGTTTTCTTGCTATCGTTTATAATAGTAGTTTGTACTCCTGATCCAGACCAATCTCCAAGGAGTTAGTACTAACATTGGTTCACCTGATCAACGTGCGGTACCGTACCTTGTGCTTTTTCCATCCTGCTCTTGATAAGTCATTTTAATACTGCTAGCTTAGGAGATCAGTCTCGGTTGTTAATGACAGCTTTGTCACGGCAGGAAGGCGCCACGTACGATTAAAATTCCGCGATAGCAACACCACCTTGTTGCCTAGTACTCTAGTAGCTTGCTTACTGTTGAACCAATTGAAAATTACAGCGTACAAGAAGATTTGCCAGTTGGGAGCGGTGGATTGGACGTTTTAGTTTTAGTTTATCGAACTATTATTCTTTATTACAAATGCCTGATTCGTCGCGGGGATTTTTCTAAGAGCATCTCTAGCAGGACCCGCAAAACGGTCAAACCCGCATAATAACCGCCCGATGCGGATTGAAAACCGCAAAACGGCGGAGAACAGAATCCGCAAATTTACCCAACCCGCAAAAGATTTTGCAGAGCCCCGTGAATCCGCGCCTCCGAACCGAGTTTTCGCGGATTTCGGCGCCGATTCTAGGGGCCCCTGCATTTGGTCAAAGCGGTTGGCGGGTGGGAGTTTTCACCACGCGTTCTTCCTCTCTTCTTCCCCAACTCGCAGCCGCCGCCGCCGCCAGCGCCGCCGCCTGCGAATCCCTCCCTTTCCCGGCCGCATCTGACGGCGCCCCGCCGCACGCGAGCTGCCCCGGCCGTGGAGGTCCCCTTCCGCCGGTTTCCCCTAGCCGCGTCCGCGGAGAACGAAAATCTGCGCCGCCGCCGCCGATCTGCCGGTGAGTCTAATTGCGCTCGATTTCGCTTCAATTTCGGCCGTAGTAGTAGGTACTGAGTATGCCTTGCCCATTTCAGATGGAGTTGAGCCCGGAGGAAGAGCTCGTGCTCTCCGATTCGTCCTCCTCCGACGACTCCGATGTGGAGGCGCTGTTCGCAAGCCGGCGGCAGGAAATGGTGGTCGCCGTCCTCGCTGTCAAGGAGTTTGAGGACCGGTATGCAAAGCGGCGGCAAGGATCCAAGGTTGGCCGGCTTTGCATACCGCGCAACCGCTTCTACGGCAACGAGCTTCTCATGCGGGATTACTTCGCCGAAATCCCGACGTACCCGGCTCACATCTTCCGAAGAAGGTACCGTATGCGCCGCTCTCTTTTCGTGAAGATAGTAGAAGCTTGCGAGGCGAAGTGTCGGTACTTTACCCGTCGCCGGAATGCCGCGGGTTTGATGGGTTTCAGCGCGTACCAGAAGATCTCCGCCGCAATGAGAGTCATTGCCTATGGCGTCCCGGCTGACTATGCCGACGAGTATCTTCGTATTGGCGAAGATACTACGATCGAGTCCGTTCGTGTGTTTACTAAAACAATTATCAAACTCTACGGAAAGATTTATCTTCGGGCACCAAACGAAGAAGATACCGTGAGGCTCATGGCGATGAATGAGCCGCGAGGTTGGCCGGGCATGCTAGGTAGTATTGACTGTATGCATTGGACTTGAAAGAACTGCCCAAAGGCATGGCATGGACAGTATTGTGGCAGGGGAAGCGATGCAACAATTGTGCTTGAGGCCGTTGCGTCCGAGGATCTATGGATTTGGCATTGCTTTTTTGTTTGCCGGGCACATGTAATGATATCAATGTGTTGCAAAGGTCTCATCTTCTTCATAGGCTAGCAAGTGGAGATGCTCCGGCTTGTAACTTCACGGTTAATGGGCATGAGTACACAAAGGGTTACTATCTTGCCGATGGTATTTACCCACCTTGGACTACATTCGTGAAGACCATCTCAAATCCAAAAGGCAAGAAGCAAACTGAATTTGCAAAGGCTCAAGAGGCATGCCGAAAGGATATAGAGAGAGCATTTGGTGTCTTTCAATCTAGGTTTGCCATAGTTCGAGGACCAGCTCGTTTTTGGGACAAGAAAACTCTCAAAAACATCATGACTTGTTGTGTGATTCTTCACAACATGATCATAGAGGATGAAAGGGGCTTGGACTTGGAGTTGTCCTATGACAATGTTGGTAGCCGTGTGAAGCCAGCTAGAAACCCAGACCGCGTCCAAGCTTTTCTGCAGACTTACCGTGAGATAGAGGACAAGGACGAACACAACCAACTGCAGCTAGACCTGGTTGAACACATCTGGCAGCTGCATGGGCAGTAGCTATTTTTTAGTTCATTTGAGCCATGTTTGATTCAAACAATATTGTTATTCTACATCTTGTATTGAATTATTGTTTAATTAGTGTGATTCAAACTTTTATTGTAATAAACTATTTGTGAGGATTCATAATATCCTATTATTGTAATGTGAATCTTTATAATTTAGGTCTAATTTATTTATCATTCCATTTTTATGATATTCTGCCCTGTTTTGCATATGCAGTTTCAGAACGCCGCGCGGCGGAGCAGAACCCGCAAAATTCTGCTTTGCGGGTTCTGCTCCGCCGCGCGGCGTTCCGAGAAAAAAAAAACCGCGAGTTGCGCGAACTGCAAAACTGTTTTGCGGGTTTCCCTTTTGCGGATTCTGCTAGAGATGCTCTAAGTCGTCGTGTGCTTGCTGTGAAAATAATAATTCTACGTTATAAGTTCAACAAGCTGGCTTATCTGTAGTCGAAACATTCTGTTCCACGGAGAAATAAATAGACATTTCAATTCCAAGATACTATACCAGTGAGCACGACTGGTTGGTTTCCATTGCAGCAAAATCAAATGATGGGGCTATCACACTCCAACGCATTGATCAATCAAACAGAAAACCTTCTTGTCATGGACCCCCAACGCGACGAAAAGTTTGGCTCCATCTTCGCTTCCCTCCACCAAACTGAGCAGAAGGCACAAATAGCAAGGTACAGCTAAGTGGTTGGTTTGTGCATACATAATTGCCCAGCTAATCATGGATCCAGATTCTTAAGTATTAATCTGATGTAGGACTATAGGAGAGCATTACAGTGTTCATCCGTTGGAAACCATTTAAGATTTTCTGTAGAAGTATGCGCACACGGGTGCTTCCATTGCATCTATCCATGTCACTGTGTCGCAGTACACGTTTGCCAGCTTAATCCACGGGCCGGATGAACGAACGATCAATGCACAGCTACCGCGTTATTGAGGCCTGCCGTCCATTTCCACCTACCTTGATTTGATTGGTTTTTACAGATAATAGTTTCTGCAGCTGTAACACAGATTGGATTTCTCTAGGGAAATAAAGAACTTTTGACATTTTCAGGAGTTCAGGAAGTCGCGTTGAAGGTGTTCTCGAACTCCTAAGAAATATACTTTCAGATATTTCGAACAAGTAAAACATTACGAGAGCTGAAGGCTCCCGTGCTTTGCTTTGATTTGCCCTCTGAACTCTTAATACAGTAATTGTCATTTTCCTTGCAATCGAGTTAACCATTGAGGGCCCCTTTGATTCAAAGGAAAGGAAAATTAAAGGAATAGGAAGGGTATAGGAAAAGGAAAGGATGGCATGTGCAAACATTGCCTCGTTCCTTGTGCAAAGGAATGAAAAAATGAGCTCTAGGTGAATGTTTGTTTCCTGTATGTTTTGTGTTGAAGCTGAGATGTGAAGGAAAATTTCCTTTGATTTTCCCTTCCTCCATTCCCTTGAATCAAACATGTGAATAGTGACATCTTAGGAAAATTTCCTAAGCCTACACATTTCCTCCATCTTTCCTTCAAATCAAAGAGGCCCTGACCCGTCAGCAAACTCACATTCCGTACTACTAATTCGCATAGACAGGCACCCCAAAGGTGGATGATTTTATTTTTTTGATGGAAAAACTCGATGACTTTCAGCAATGGAAACTGGAAAATTCGGTCCTTCAGAAGGAAAAAACAAATGGAATTTTCACACTGCTGGCCGTACGTGCATACACTCTCTCGGTCTGGACTCTTTCTTACATGCACGAACATACTGCACCGGTACTTAGTACTGACTCCACAGTTCACACCGCCACTTTTGCCATAGTAACATATACGAGTACATACAGCAAATGCTACTAGTACAACGTTGGCTCACCTGAGCAACGTTGGTTCACCTGTGGACGGCTGATAGACTGGCGCGGCGTGGGCTTCAGCATCCTCCCCAATGCCCGCTTTGCTGCCAGGAGCTCGAGGATGGCGACCACCTTCTTGTGCGCTGGGTGTTCGCGAGGGAAGTTTGGTTCAATATCCTGCGATAAGTGGGGCTGCACATGTTCACACAGATGATGGATTCAATCCCTCTGGTGTGGTGGAATGCCGTCGCAGCGGTAGTGCCAACAAGACTACGAGAGACAGGAAGAAAATCAACGCCCTTGTCATCCTCACTACACGCTCGATCTGGCTGGAGCCTAACAGTAGGGTGTTCACAACATTTCCTCGCCTTCGTCAACAGTCTGCGATCGCATCAAAAAAGAATTCAGACTGTGGCGGATGGTGGGTTTAGGTGGGAGAGAGAGAGATAGAGTAATTCTCTTGTGCGGTAGAGTGGTCGAGCTATGCCGTCTGTGGCAGGGGCTCGGTTAAGAACATCTTTGTAACTGTTTCCTCTCTATATTAATACAAAGACACGCGATGCTCGCGCGTGTTCTTGAAAAAGAAAATCACGCTCTAGCACAAGTCATTTTAATACTGCCAGCTTGGGAGCTCAGTCTCGGTTGTTAATGGAGTACAACTCTGTCAGACTGTCACGGCGCCACGTACGATTAAAATTCCGCGATAGCAACACCACCCTGTTGCCTAGCAGCTTGCTTACTGCCGAGGCATTTGAAAACTGCAGCGTAGAACAAGATTGGACAGTTGGGAGCGGTGGATTGAACGTTTTAGTTTTAGTTTATCCGATGCTTATTCTTTACAAATACCTGGTTCGTGCGGCATTTTTCCAAGTCGTCGTACGCGTGCTGTGAAAAAATACTGTTTATTCTTTCTACGTTATAAGTTCCACTAGCTGGATTATATGTAGTCGAAACATTCTATTCCAGGGAAAAATAAATAAACATTTCAATTCCAAGATACTATACTAGTGAGCACGACTGGTTGGTTCCCATTGCAACAAAATTAAATGGTGGAGCTATGAGCTATCACACGTAGTAGTCCGGCTTGACCCATCTCCAAGCATTGATAGATGGTACAGACACCTTCTTGTCATGGACCCCAACGCGAGGAGAAGTTTGGCTCCATCTTTCCTTCCATCATCAAACTAAACAGCAGCGATTAGGTACATAATTGACGAACAAATCATGGCTCCTCGGGTCCTTGAGCCGCCGTGTAGACAACAGATAGGAACCATTTATGATTTGCTGTAGAGTATATGCGCACACGGGTGCTTGCATTGCATCCAGTAGGTCCCCGATCAACACATTTTTAGTCCAAGGTCCCCGATCTCCGCAGATTCTCAGCAGAAGCAAGGCTTCGTCGCAGCGACATGTTTCGCATACACGCACACGATCGGCTCTGCCCGGGGTATACAATACGCAGGCGCAGCGCGACATGGTCTGATGATGCCGCGAGAGGCAATCATGGCGTTATGTTGCAGAGAAAGATTAAAATGTTTATTATTCAAATCTAACCGGCTGCTGCGGGAGGTAAAGTGGAGGCACAAGGCAAGAAGTAATCCACCAACTGGATGAACGAACGATGGCGACGATACACAGCTACCGCGTTAACTGAGGCGTGCCGTCCATTAATTTCTACCTACCTTGATTTTGATTTTTATTAAGTGATACTAGTTTCTGCAGCTGTTAAATAGATTGAGTTTCTCTAGGGAAATAAAGAACTTTTGACATTTTCAGAATTTCAGGAAATCGCATCGATGGCTTGTTTTCTCGACGTCTCCTAAGAAATATACTTTCATATATTGCGAACAAGTAAAACATTACGAGAGCTGAGGCTCTCGTGCTTTGCTTTGATTTGTCCTCTTAAAACCGTAATTGTCATTTTCCTTTCGATCGAGTTAACTATTGACCCGTCAGCATTCAGCAAAACTCATACTCCGCACTGCTAATTCGGGTAGACAGGCACCCAAACGTGGATGATTTTTTGATTAATCTGTGGGTAGATGATGAAACTGTACATAGCTTGCACTTTTCCTTATTATGTTATAATATGCCAACATTCAGAGAAGAGGCTTCTCATCGTTAAGTAAAGTTAATAAGCTTCATTTGGAACTGATATATATATATATCCAATGATGAAGCGTCCACGGAAGCGATCTGTGTGACAGAAGATGAGTTGTTTCATTACAAAATTCGCAACAGCTCCTGGTTTTTCTTCTCCCATCATGTTGGTGTGTGCTGGTCCGGTAGTTGCATAAACAAAGCGGCAATCGTGTAATCACAGCCAACCACAGCTTTTGAGATCATGGGAGCCCCCACTGGATCATATAACATCTACGCTACAGCCTCAACAGGGTGTCAAATACTCCTATCCTGTTCTTCAGGTGCATCACAAAAATACCGACTCCTGCACAAAAAAAAGGGGTGTAATTTTACTGAATCCAAAATCTAAAGAGACATGTTTATGCTTGCTCAATGACAGATCCATTTAGCATGTTTAAACATATTTGTTTTTTCTTTTACAAAAGACACGATCTCGGAACCCTAGGAAAATATTGTTGGGTGGAAAATAGCAATACCATTGCATGTGTTCTCCGGGCCCAGGTTATCTCCTCTCCGAACATCTGTATTCTCCATGGATAGGTCAAGATTATAGCAATGCACGTGATTGATGATATGCAGAGATAACTTAAAACACTAAGAGAACTGTGATAATCGATAACTATGAGGCATAAAAAGGAAATGGACCAAAGACCGGTGTGACAAGTTGTGAACAGATGCAGTTACACTATATCAGAAGACAGAATTTGAACCTTCTTCGGCAGAAAAAAAAAAACACTTCTGAAACTATAGCATGAGCAACACACTTGTTTCTCACTATAATTAAGCGCATGGGAAGAAGCACAAGCTCGCTCGAAGGAAATATACAGAGGTACGAGATGATTCAGTACGGTGCACGGAAAACGAACTAGGTTTTTACATGATTTAACAGTCTAGTTGAACCGTTTCAGGCAAGGTTCAGTTACACAGATGAACCGCTCCAAACTCGCCACTCCTTGGCAGTTGACACCCAAGTACTACCTACCCTTCTCTCTCAAAAAAAGTACTACCTACCTAGAATTGGTAAAAGCCATCGCCGGAATCTTTTATCCTTTAAGAGGAGGATATTTGGCTCTTAGAACTTGCCCCTGGTCCATGAAGGCACGGAGAAATGCTCCAAAGGGTGCCTCCTTGGCTCCTTGCTGACCGGCTGCATCTTTCGTTGGCTATGCAATAGCTTTGGATTTCATCAGAGGAGAGATCAAAATCCTCACGTATGATTGTTGAGAGATCAAAATCCTCTTCAACATCTTCACAACTAGGTTCTTCCACTCCCAAGAATACAGCCCCCATATTCTAGAGCTTCCTTTTCGAATTGCTTCCGAAGCTTCTCTCTTGGTGACTCTGAATCACTATCCGAGGTTGGCCCAAATGGGCTATGCGCTAGCCCAAGCATTTCCAAAAACTCAGTAGCAACAAAATCCGATGAAGCATCCACGCTGCGTGATCTGCTGTTCCTACTTGTGGAATTGTACCATCTTCCACACCCATGCAGCTCAATCGCCTATAAAGCTTATCGACTCGTCTGCAATTGGTGAAACAAATTTTCCTGGCCCCACAATTGAGAATTTGTTGAATAAGCACTCCAGATCCTCCAGTTTTCTATCTTCATCCAACTGACCATCTTTTTCCAATGCTGAAGTAGAAAGCAAAACTGTTTGTCTCTCACATTGTTATTTCAGGAGCAATATCACCGAGCCTCTCTTCCCTCTTAATTGGCAAACCGAGAAATGACGTCGTGATTGATATCACTATCATATTCCCATCTCCAAGAATTGATTGATCGAACATACACTTTCTTGTCATGGACCCCGGCCCGAACGGGAGGAAAGTTTGGCTGCATCTTCCCTCCCCTCTTCCAAACTAAACAGAAGGCACATCAGCTAAGTAGTTGGTTTGTGCATAATTTTGTAGCAATTCTGGATCCAGATTCTCAAGTAGTACATTAATATGATGTAGGACTATATGTCTATATAGGAGGATCAACACTTTTCATCCGTTGGAAAGATTTAAGATAACTTGTTCAGTATGCGCGCACGGGTGCTTGCATTGCATCTATCGATGTCACCGTGTCGCAGTCATGCCAGTACGTCTCCCGGCTTAATTAGCAAACCGAGAAATGTTGTCGTGGTCAGCACATTTCTTAGTCCAGGTCCCCGATATCATCCGCAGATTCTTCAGGAGAAGCGAGGGTTCGTTGCAGCGACATGTTTCGCACACACCCACACAATCGGCTCTGCACCAGAGTATACAATACACAGGCGCACGTACTGGTCTTGGTCTGATGATGCCGCGAGGGACACAGTGAAGCTTGATATGTACGAATCATGGCGGCATCTTCTCCAATACTCCCTCCGTTCGGAATTACTTGTCTCTGAAATGAGTGACCTACACACTAATAAGTGTCTAGATACATCCAACTTTGAGCAACTAATTCCGAACGGAGTGAGTACGTTTTTTTGTGACAAATCTTCTCCAGTACGTAGCGGTGAAGGAAATGGTGGCCTGTGGTTGCTCGCCGCGTTCCTCCAATTACCTAAACTGGTGGACTCCAACCCGTCTCTCTCTGGCCCATATCATTCCACCGACTGCTAATCGGGCTCGGCACGGCTCGCTCCATCTTGTGCTAGCCCACTCCCTGATTCCCAATTAATCTCTTTACAATGCGCTAGGGCGCCCATGCACAATGTGGGCCGTCGGATTTAGCTGTCCGACGACCAAAATTTAGCGTTGAAAATGCATTGGGTCAACGCTAAATCCTGGCCGTCGGATAGCTGAATCCGACGGTCCAGGATTGCGCATGGACGCCATAGCGCATGGTAAAAATCCGCGTTCATTCATTCCCAGATGCTTAAAAAACACAAAAAACTCCCCATTTCCCTACCCGTGTTCGTGATTGTTCTCTCATCTATTAATAACTCGCTAGCTGCCACCGCCACTGGCTGCGGCGAACCGACCCACACGCCAAATGTCCCCTTCTACTCCGAAGAAAAATCCTATGCGACCAGGTCGTTCGGCTCCCCTTGCTGGACCAACTCGCGCGGCTGACGCGTGGCAGACAGAATCTCTCGCAACTAATCCCCAATTTCCATTACCAAATCACGATGCCTAGCTTGGCCAGCTTCAGCCTGCTGGGGGCCTGGGGCAAGCAGATGGTTCCGTCACCGGCGGTGTCATGCCACGAGCGACGACATCGAGGAGCGCATGGCTAGGGTTAGCGACGGAGGGAGTAAGAGATTTTCTTCACCGGTGGCCGTGGACGCTGTGGGAAAGCAGCCAGCTCCGTTCGAATCGCCGATGAGCACGGCCGTGGACTGCTGGAGGAGAGCAGCAAGCGTACGTCAATCCGATCCGCCAACAAGCATGGACGCTGGGGAGCACAGCAAGCACCGTGGATCCGCTAGACAATTAACTCCGGTGGCGTCGAGGAGACATGAGCGTGAGATTTGGTGACTGCAAATTGGGGGAAGTGGGCTGATTGCTTTGAGATTCGGTCTGCCACGCGTCAGCCGCACGAGTTGGTCCAGCGTTGAAAATGCGCTGGGTCAACGCTAAATCCTGACCGTCGGACAGCTGAATCCGACGGCCCAGGATTGCGCATGGGTGCCATAGCGCATGGTAAAAATCCGCGTTCATTGATTCCCAGATGTTTTTTAAAAAAAACTCCCCATTTCCCTACCCATATTCGTGCATGTTCTCTAATGCTGCGCACGGTTAATCGAAAACCGAGAAACCGAACTGAAAAAACCGAAACCGAACCGAAATTATGGTTATTTTGGTTTCCGGTTAAGGTTACGGTTAGTAAAATAGCTAACCATATGCCTTGCGGTTAATACGGTTAATAACCGAAAACCGAATGGTTAACCAAAAAAACCGAAATGCCTATTAACTTTTATTATTTTGCTACTTTTATTGACTTTTATTAACTTTACGGGTTACTTGTAGCATGTGATTTGCTACTTGTATAGACTTTTATTAGCTTTATGGGTTATTTGGTTACTTTGGATCATATGCCTATTAATTTTATAGTCTATTCCGTTATTTTGTAATATATGGCCACAAAAAAAATTGTCATTTTAAAATTCGCGTCAACTTAGATTAATTTGGTTATTACCGAAACTGAACCGAAATTAAATGGTTATTACCGAAACCGAACCGTATTCTCGTACAAAACCGTATTTACCAAATTATTGAAACCGTATAAATAAAAAAACCGTATAAACCGAACCGAATTAACCATATTAACCGAACGCGCAGCCGGATTGTTCTCTCATCTATTAATAACTCGCTAGCTGCCACCGCCCCTGGCTGCGGCGACCCGACCCACACGCCAAATGTCCCCTTCTACTCCTCCCATGGCTCCCCCTGCTGCCTGCTCCTCTCGGCCCCCCCTGTCCCCCTACTGCCTGCTCCTCCCGGTCCCCTCAAATGCTCGCGACGCTGCATGTCTACGGCTAGTGCGCGCCGGCCATCCGCCGCCTCCGTTGAGTGCTCGGCTGCTCATGTTTCATTAGCTGAGCAAGTTGATTATCTGAAGTATGTATATATGCAGCTTCGAGAAGAACCCGTGCTTGGAAGTTGGAACCCGTCTCCAGCCATTGTTAATTTTGTCACTCCTCTGCTGTTTGCTTATCTTGTTTCGATTTCTGTTATGAAATAGTTTGGCTACAGTTGCCCCCTTGATGGAATCATGGTCTGTAGTACAGTTTGGCCACAGTTCTGAACCGTGCTTTTATTATGAAAGAATATTAAGTAGCATGCATCCAGTTTATGGTACAATGGGGGTATTGTACTGGATTCTACTGGCAGTTAATTTAGATTCTACTGTGTTAGGATCCTCTTCATGCGCACGTGTCATTGGGCTGGTGCCATGGGCTCGGAACGATGGACTGTGCCCAGCCCAAAGCCAGCTGCAGATCGACAGGTACAAATTTCCAGCAAGAGGCGATGAGGAAGGTATCCAGAAGGATCAGACGAACAACGGCGGCCTCCTCTCTCCCACCTCGGCTCTTGATCCCTCTCCCCATTCATGCTTGTCCATCTTTGTATCCAAATCCTATCCCGAATCTCTACTATATAATATAGCTAAAGGTGATGGTTGGTGGTACGTCAAAACTATGTACGTCACGAACTGTTCCAGCTCCCACATACGAGTCCATCTCCGATACGAGTCATTGAGTTCGAATCTGAAAAGAGTGCGGCTAGGACTCTTGCTACTCCTGCGCTAGGAGCAAAAAAGAGAAGGATACGATCGGCTGGCTGTAGGCTGTAGCCTGTAGGCATAGGAAGGACCAGCGTTGCCGTCACGCACGATCTGGCTGGCTTTTTTCCGACTCATCACCTCGTGCGCTTGCCATCACCTGCCATGCACGAGAAGGCGAGAGATGTTTGCCCACTGCCAAGTCGGCCTGCTCACGTTCTCCTTGCCGACATGCACAAGAGCCACCGTGGATCGGCTACCTTTGCGCCTTTAATTTTCATGTTCTCTAACCCTAATTGATTTGGGGATAACCTGTTGCTATGTACGTATCTTCTGATCATACTCTTTTGTTTTCCAATGTTATCACTACTTGGTTCTTTTGTTGCCATTGGAAGAGTGTTGCATTCAACATGAGTGCAAAATCAAAGATTCTTAAAATAGTATATATGAATCGGATCATCTTCTCCTTGATTATTGATAGTTTGCCGCGACTTCATTGTTTCTCGTGTGCTATCTATTGCATTAGCTCACAATATGAGGGAAATACCAGGATGAACCTGGGTACATTTGCTCCTGCCCAGGACGAGGACCTTCCGAATGTTCAAAAATTCCGAAAAAAAATGGAGACATGCATACACATGTATGCAGTAATAGTACAAAATTTCGTGGAGAAACGATCTTTCATTTGGCCTGTGTAAAAAAGACAAATCTATGACGTATATACACTGCTATACAGCAGTACTGTAGCATTTGCAAATTTGTCTTTTTTACGTAGCCAACGTAAATACAAATTCTTCACGAAACTCACTTGCCGGCGCATTGGATTTGCATTACCTATGCATCTGATTTTTTACAGATTTTTTTGACTTTTCAAAAGTGGTTTAAATCAAGATTAAAAAAAAAAAATAGGCAGGAGCAGGTGCCCGCCGGTTCACTTTATTCACTCTACACAATATGAGCACTATGAAAAATCAAAATGGAGCTGGAGGACAAAGGAGCTGACCAAAATTTAGATGGTGGTGCAACTACAGAATAGAAGGGATAGATTGACATGAAGAAATATGAACATTCTTTTCTTTGCAGGCTATGAGTTGCGAAGGAGACAAACAGGCGGGCAGAAATTGAATCTGGGAGTTTAGAAGGAGAGAGAAGATGAAACAAGAGAAATAAATCAATATTATCCTGAATAAATATGTTAGTTGTTTTTCCCTAAGCCATGAGTTGCTAAAACCCTCAAGGACATCAACAAAAGAGAACAATCATTATACCGATACTTATATATCTATATATTATTTTGTTGTCCCGTAGCAAAGCACGGGTAATATTCGGCTGTGGATCAACTAAGATAATTTGTATGGAAAACGTTGGTCATCCCCAAATGCAATAATCCACTTCTCCTCCTTGCCAATATTATGCTTTAATAGTGAAACATATCATGTTCAAGTAAAAAAATGAGTTAAAGCTAAGATGCTTCTATATGATACTCCCTCCGTTTCCAATTATAAGTCGCTGGGGGATGGTTCCGACCAGGTGAAAAGTGAGGAAATTACCACGCTACCCTCCCGCAAATCTGAATCGAGGGATCCCAGGTCTCGTTGCTCCTCCGCCCTCGACTGCTCCACCCAGCGCCTCCGCCCTCGACTGCTCCACCCAGCGCCTCCGCCCTCCACCCAGCTCGATCCTCCGCCTCCACCCAACTCCTCTGCCCGGCACCAGGCGGCAGCATCTCAGATCTGCTGCGGCAAGGCACGACTGCAAGAACTAATTCGAGGGCGAGGGGGCCGGCCGTGGAGATCGAGGGCGAGGGGGCGACGGTCACGGGCCGCAATGGCGGCCATCTGGTGGCGCCATGAGAGCCACAACTCTGGGAAGCCGTGGATGAGGAGCACCACTCGGCCGGCGGCGGCCTGACCCTGTTCCACGACGTGGATGGAGACGCCGTTGACCTGCGCTCCAGTGCGACATCTCGCTGCCTGCGTCGACAGATCGGGTTGGGTGACTCGCGGAGCTCACCATGTTCTCCTCCGGCGTCACAAATCAGGCCTCTCTTGAGCAGACCCAGCAACAAGCTCACAGATTTTGGCGTCTAGGCTAGCACCACCGTTTCTGTTGCGCCAAAAAATGCAACGCTTTGACTGGCGCAGGTTGGGGCCGAGAGGATAGGGGGTTCTGTGGGGAGCACGGCGGCGGTGGGGAAGATACCGACGGCGAGGGGAGCGACGCGGGGGGAGAGAGGGAAGGCTGGGACGGGAAGAGAGAGGGCGGACATCAGCGACATGGAGCGAGAGGTCACGCGAGCGACGCCAGCGAGGGGTAAAACGGGAAACGCGCGAAATTTCGTAGCGTGACGAAACTTGAACTAGAAATACAAAACGACTTATATTTTGATATAGAGGGAGTACAAATTAAATTATTTCTTAGATTGTCAACACACATCTATTTATTTAACCCGTTGCAACGCACGGGCACTTTGCTAGTCCTTATAATATTGCTAGATTGAGCTAGTTGAGTAACATACTGCCAGCCCTTGCCACTAAAGGACTCCTGTGATGAAGTTGGATTTTTCTTCTTGCCGTAAATCAAGGATTACGAGTCGATGAGTCGCAACTTGTTGCTAGGGTACCGACAAGTAGACAAGTCGCACGACTAGTCGTGACTAGTCATGACTAGTCGAGGTTTTTGGTTTGTCGCTGGGTACCGACAAGTAGACTAGTCGAGCGACTAGTCTTGACTTGTCGAGCGACCCTTAATCATTGCCGTGAATATGTCACTTCTATATTAGCCTACTATTATTTTTGTTGTGTTAAGCGGATTGTTTCTTATATTCATAGTAAGATTAAGTACTACGAAATCAATGTGCCGCTTGATGATCAATCCTTTCTGATTTTTGTAAACTAAACTTTTGATGAATAATTTGCAAGCACACCTATAATTTAATGAACACTCTCCAAGTTTTCCATGCAAAACCAATGTTGCTTCCCAGGTTTAGAGTTTTGCTGTTTCCGTTGGTAACCAAAGAGCTAAAAGAACCTCACGATATGGCATTGTGTTCAAATCTTCTGTTTTATACTGATCTCCCAGTTGACCGCCTGAAGCAAGGATGGGCAGAGATGGATTCCACGCTCAGGCAGGAGCAGCTAGATTACGAGGTATTTCTGTTCTGTAGTGCAATTTGGTTACCGGAGGTATTTCTGTTCTGTAGTGCAATTGGTCGCCGTTGGATGCCTTTGCTTCACTACGTATAAAATTCAGATGTGTGCTTTGTTAGAAAATTATTTAGTCTTCTTTTTCTTATTGTTGAACGAGCTTTTTTATGTTGGACACATCAACTAAGAGCATCTCTAATAGGTGATGCAAACAAATAAATCACCGTTTTTTACATCAGTAGGGGCAAAAAGTGCTCTCCAACGCCGAACGGCTTGAATGAGGGTTATTTTTCCTCCTTTTGATAATTCCATTCCAACTTGCTTCTTCTCAACTTCTCAATTCAAAACGGAATATAGGCCTTTTTTAGAGACCCTGAAAATAGCGGCGCTCTCTGGTATTGAATGGGTAGGTCTTTCCTTGCAAAGCCGAGTGTGCCCGCTACAATTTGTGCTCTGCTGGTTTGGACAATACAAAACAGCCGCAAGCGCCATGTTTATGAGCTGTCCCGAGATAGATTCCATAAGCCGTTCGAGAGAGCGCTTGGACCCATTCGTGAAGATTATTGTACGTGATGTAAATTTGGGCAAAACTTTTTTAGGGCACGATGTAAAAATTGCCTCCGGTGATGCAAATATACATCACCAGGAGTGGTGATGTAAAACGCATGCAGCCGCGCGCGGGCGTGTAACCGCCAATCTGAAACTTCCAGATCGCGGCTCCCCGTCGCTGCACCGCCCGCGGTCGCCCGCCCGCCAGCGGTCAGCCGCCATGTCGACGCCGTCCACTCTCGCAGCTGATGCCGCGCCCGTCCCTGGCCCCATTCCCGCCGTTCGCGTGACTCTCTCGTCCCTCCCGCCGCCGTAACCGCCATCGCCATCGCCGGCAGTGGTAGGAGTGGCGAGTTTGCGCCTCCACGGCCAACCACCGCGGCCGCGGAGCAATAAAATGATCCCTGCGACGAAGGCACGAGGCGACGCCGCCCCCTAGGCCGAGCGCAACTCGTTGGCACCGGCGGCAGCCTCGGCGCGGTCAAAGAAGACGACCGAGGCGGCGGCTGCTGTGCGGCTACCCAATTTTAGCAGCTGTTGGACCACCCGTGCCCAAAAATCTGATGTATTTTGGGGTATTTTAGGACAGCTGCTGGAGTTGGACACTTTCGGTGCCCTATAAATCACGTTTTTGGTGATGTATATTTACATCACAAGGTTTTTTGGCTGCTATTTTAGGCACCTATTGGAGATGCTCTAAGCCAATCATGCTTAAACTTTGCTTTAGTGTACCAGCAGAAATATGTAACCACTCCAATTCTGTAGTAATACCCTTGCATGTTATTCAAGATTGTGTGTTGTAATAATACCCTTGCATGTTATTCAAGATTGTGTGTTGTTACTTCATGTTAAACCAGACGGTAGGTCAAACAGAGCATCAACATTCAAAATGCAAGTACAAACAGCTGGGGTGGAATTATCTTACCATGACTGACAATGCTTTCAACGGATGCATGTAGGAATATGCTCTTTTCATGTAATGGTTGCCGAGGTAAGGACGTAAGGTAGGGTCAGTAGCTGCATCTATCACTAGACCCTTAGATATTTGACACAAAAATATCTAGATTCTACTGCTAATTATTTATCCATTGTACATACAGACCTTTGGTGCAAACTGCAATCTTAGGTATAAACTTGGATGTATAATATGTGTGTTTTCTCTGAAGTAGCTTTCTTATTTTGTGTTATTCGAAGGGTTCAGTGGGACATTGATCTACAGATCTGATGCCAGGTATTGGGTGTTATCTTGGTAGCGGCAAATGGACAACTATGTTTGTCTATGTATGATAGTTTAGTTTCAGCTTTGTATTGTTGCTATACCCAGAAAATGTACTGAACACATTTTTATTTTGCACCCTGCCACAGTCCAACACTGCCATTTTTATTTCTGTTACCGGTGTTCTGTTTTGTTAATACAGAAAGTCTAACACTTTCATGTTTCATGTAACCAAATCCTATGCTTTTATTGAAGAAGCGGGCACAGTGACTTGTCACTTTGACAAAGAGTATAGAAATATTTCGGGAATTCCGACAAGCAGAAACATAAATAAAGCAGACTAAAGCAGAGTGCAACCCATTTCAAAACAAGAAACAAACTGAAAAACAACACGACACAATAAGAACACGGTGCGGCAAGGCGCGCATAATCTAGTTCTCACGTAGCGACGTCTTCAATTTCGGTGGGAAGAGGCACTGCTCAACACCTTCATGGAAGACGTGAAGGAGGGGCGGCTCGAGTAGGCGGGGTGGCCGACGATGCTGCCTGCATCCAACGTGTCGAAGATGGTGATCAACCTCTAAATGAGGATCCTCGCGAGGCGGCAACCGGAAATGCTCGTCAACTGTGTGTGTCCTGACTTTGTGAAGACCGACATCGACTTGAACCTTGGTATCCTGACGCCTGAACAAGGGGTGTGGGGCCCGGTCATGTTGGCCTGCTCCCGGAGGACGGGCCAATCGGGTGCTACCCTTTTTTTTTTTTGAGAAACAACTGGGTGCTACTTTGATCGGACAAAGATGGTGAATGTTTAGTGACCTGTTCAGTTGATTGCCCTGGCTGGATTTTACTATTGGGTGGGTAAAATCTTAATTTGGTCGGACATATCCTGAAACTTTAGGCCAAATCCATATTTGGATCTCTTTTTTTGGGGTTAATCTGACCTTCTTTCGGATGCATTTCTTAGGGCTTTCGGGAATGCCACACCGCATTCCAGATTATCCAAATGCTTACGCCGGATGGGATGCTCTTTTTTCGGGGTTATCCAAATGCTCTTTTTTCGGGGTTAATCTGACCTTCTTTCGGATGCATTTCTTAGGGCTTTCGGGAATGCCACACCGCATTCCAGATTATCCACGAAAAAAGAGATATTTTACAACTAATCACTCAGTAAAACTGAGAGCATATTTTACAACTCAGTAGGAGAAACAGAACACACGAACCATTTTACAACTAATCACTCAGTAAAACTGAGAGCATATTTTCACTTGATCACACTCGTTAAACAATGTAGTACTGTTGTGTCCTGTTAACTAGCACATGCCTCTTTGACATAGAGAAGGCAAGGGAGTTCTAAGGATGCGAGGGAGGAGGCAGTTGAGACGAAGGACCGCGCCTCGAAGAAGAAGAGGGACGCAGAGCACGGAGGAGCTCACTGGTGATCAGTTCGACCTCACTTGAGTACATGTATTTATTTTGATATTGACATTTTTGACATGCCATCAATATCTTATATGATGTTAAATTTGAGTCCTTTATTACCTTCCATTTTATCTGAAAATATTGCGATCTACAATTGATGGAGGAGATCTTTTTGGATAAAATGATTGATGCAGGAGATATAAAAAGATCTTGGTGACACATTAGCCGATCATTGCGTATACAGTATATGATGTTAAATTTGAGTCCTTAATTACCTTCCATTATATCTGAAAATATTGCGATCTATGATTGATGCAGGAGATCTTTTTTGATAAAATGATTGCTGCAGGAGATATAAAAAGATCGTGGTGATACATTACCAGATCATTGCCTATACACTATACAGTATATGCGATGTTAAAATTGAGTCCTTAATTATCTTCCATTTTATCTAAAAATATTGCGATCTACAATTGATGCAGGAGATCTTTTTTGATAAAATGATTAATGCAAGAGATATAAAAAGATCGTGGTGATACATTACCAGATCATTGCACACATGCACATATTTGTCCTCGCACGTAAGTATATCTTACAAGATCATGAAGAGTTGGCACAAATTAAAGCTGTCAAATATTGCTGCATGAGTGACGGACAAGTGATAATTTCTGCCAAATTAAGGTTACAACATATATTGATGGCTCGTGTCGTTTAAATGAAGAGTTCCAGTGATGGCTGCACACTCCATCACCATCGTCTTCCTCCGTCGTGTAGGTGTGTGGCTTCAGCAATGGCGTCATTGACTAATCTCCTACCACTTACACTTCTCTTGCTCGCCACCCTCTGTCCTACACCATCAATGTGCTATACCAGTCCAGCTGCTGCAAGTATACAACGAGTCTACTTACCGCACTTACATCGTACTTGTCGAGCGACCGCCCTCGAATGCCGACGAAGACGCGCACCGTCGGTGGCACGAGTCTTTCTTACCGAGCTTACTTATCGGCGAATCCGGCATGCCACGTCTCCTCCACTCCTATACTGAGGTGTTCAGCGGCTTCGCGGCGAAGCTCACTGAGGCCAAGCTCGACGCGGTGACCAAGAAGCCGGGGTTCGTGCGCGCGTTCCCAAGCCGGACACTCCAGCTCATGACCACGCATACCCCGGAGTTCCTCGGGCTGAGGGAAGGCACCGGGTTCTGGAGCGATGCCGCTTACGGGAAGGGAGTGATCGTCGGGGTGCTCGACACTGGAATCTGTGCAGAACACCCTTCGTTTGACGATCATGGCGTCCCACCTCCACCGGCAAAGTGGAAGGGCTCATGCCAGGCGGTCCGCTGCAACAACAAGCTCATTGGTGCCAAGACATTTATCGGAGGTGGCTCTAGCTATCCCGACGGCCATGGAACGCACACCTCATCCACGGTCGCCGGGAACTTTGTCACCGGCGCATCGTACCATGGCTTGGGCACGGGAACTGCAGCCGGAATTGCTCCGAGCGCCCACATTGCCATGTACAAGGTGTGCAGCTCTAGTGGATGTGAAGATCCTGACATAGTGGCGGGCATGGATGCGGCCATCAAGGATGGGGTGGACGTGCTCTCCGTCTCTCTCGGAGGATGGTACAGTGCCTTCGATCAGGACCCCGTTGCCATCGGCGCATTTAGCGCGGTATCCAAGGGCATCATTGTCGTGTGCTCCGGTGGCAACCGTGGTCCCGCTCCAGGGTTGATCCATAATGACGCGCCCTGGTTACTCACGGTTGCTGCCGGCTCAGTGGACCGGAGTTTCTCTGCTGGAGTGCTTCTCGGCAACGACAAGCACATCGAGGGAGAAGCACTTACCCAGGTGGCAAAGCCAGACTTAAAGTCGTACCCTCTATTTTACTCTAATGATAGGCGTCGTTTTTGCAACAACTTGGATGATGGCTCTGCTGCCAGGAAGATCGTGCTTTGCCGGTCTACATGGTCACCGTTACAGGATTCCAATATCCGTCGCATCATGGCCTCTGGTGCGGCCGGCGTGGTGTTATTCAACAACGAAGACATGGGCCATAGCATCTCTCTTGTGGATTATAACTCTAGCGTGGTGCAAGTGAATGCTGCCGATGGCTTCACCCTTGTAGCTTACGCGATGTCATCTCCGAGCAGCGCCGTTGCCACTTTCACCTACAGCAACACATTGCTTGACGTACGTCCGGCGCCGGTCGTGGCGTGGCTCTCTTCTCGGGGTCCAAGCAGTAGAGCCCCCGGTGTGCTCAAGCCGGACATTTTGGCGCCGGGGCTCAACATCCTTGCAGCGTGGCCACCAAACACGGGCTCTGGGTCGGAGCTTTTCAACATCATGTCTGGCACATCCATGGCGACACCGCATGTCAGTGGTGTCGCGACACTCATCAAGAGCATGCATCCTGACTGGTCGCCGGCTGCCATCAAGTCGGCCATCCTGACGACGTCGGATGCTGTCGACCGCACTGGAGGCCCCATCTGGAACGAGAAGCACAAGAAAGCTGGCGTGTATGGCAGAGGCGCTGGCCATGTGAACCCTGTGAAAGCCGCCAACCCTGGCTTAGTGTACGACCTTGGCATCACTGACTACGCCGGCTTCATCTGCTGGCTGCTCGGCAATGGCGGCCTGGTGACGCTCACGCGTAACCCGAGTTTGACCTGTGCGGACCTACCCACTGTTACGGATTCACAACTCAACTACCCGACGATAACTGTGCCGCTTAGAAGGACGTCGGTCACCGTGAGTCGGACTCTGACGAATGTCGGGCCAGCGGTGTCAACTTACAAGGCTAAACTGAACATTCCGAAATCGATGAAGGTGCGCGTCTCCCCTGACACGCTGGTATTCTCCAAGGCCGGAGAGAAGCAGACTTTCAGCGTGTCTGTGAGCTGCCCCTACTGTGACAAAGACAACAAACTGGTGGATGGAAGCTTTAGCTGGGTGTCCGAAGAACGTGCCGTGCGTAGCCCGATCGTAGCCCGTGCGTAGCATGAATGTGATGTTTGATCGACGTGAATGTTCTCATTTGTCCCTGTTTATTCACTTACAGTTAAACTTGGCCTCGCATAAACTGTTCTGATGCGACATAATTTTGTACTATCGTCTTAGTAATTACGGGTGGAAAGTTTTGCGTTAAAAGAATTGGGACCAGACCGTAGCCCTCTGCTGTAGTTCCTTTTCTTCTGAGAGGAAGGCAGTCATTCTATCAGACCAGCTGACCAAGGGCTTAGCGAACTGCAACGAGATCCTCTAACGTGATGTTGCCTGACTTTCTCTGACTTTGGGTGCCTGTCATGTGGAACCCACCAATATGTGGGACCCACCTGTCGGTGACCCAACGTCAGAGGACGTCAGGGTGCATAAAGTCAGAGGATCCGGGTCCTAGCAAACTCACTGACCAAGTTTGGCTGGTGCCCTGACTGCTGAGCCACGAGGCTGAGGGAAAGTGGCGCATGGCCTAAACCTGAGAATTTTAGATTTTTTTTGTAGTCTTGCCTGAGGTAATTTAAGCTGTTTGGTTATTGTTGTACTCCTGGATGTTAAATAATTGCGGGTGGCTGTGTGCATCTTTTGGATGCAGAGGCCGGGGATCCGCACCCCCTTATCTAAAAAAAAAGTTGTTTGGTTATTCTTGTCGGTGCTAGCTTACATATAAATACGCTTAGATGGACACACATGTACATTGCTGAACCGCATAGGGTGTTTGCAAATATTTGTGTTGAACAGATTGAACAGGAGGGCGAGCTCATCAGGGCGCAAGTGAATACCAGATTCAGTTTTTCTCACCTGATTTCTTTCATTAATATATTGACATTTATGACATGATATTGTTGGATTGATCGATCAAATAACCATACGAGAGAAAGAAGAGGGGAGGCATTTTGGATCTCCTCATACCTTCGCCGGCTGCAATCTAGGTGAGTTAGTGTGTAGCCTATCTCGCTCCCCTAAATCCCAAATAGATCTGTCACCGATCGCAGCCTCATGCACAAACAACGGGAAGATCTGGAACCTCGCCGCGCCGTGCCGTGGCAGTGTCGCTAGAGGTCTGAAGGGATTCACGTCATCAAATGTTCATCTATGACCTCTGCTACCACTACTACGTCTACGCCAACCCTGAACCTTGCCTGCACCGAGCAGGCAACGATGTCGACTCCGGGACTGCGTAATGATCATCTAACCCACTTCTTTAGAGCCAATTACGTGTTCTAGGCTGTTGTCATGCAAGATCTGGTCGTTTCACATGATGTTTACTTCTAACAGATATCCATACTCATATCTATGTGTTCCATTTCTGTATAACTTGCAAGCATTTTCACTCTTGTATGCAGAGAAAGATAAAATATTTATTCAAGAGCGGTGCTTTTTCACCGGTACCAACC
The DNA here is from genome assembly GCA_947311845.1 of Poa pratensis. Classification (NCBI taxonomy): domain Eukaryota; kingdom Viridiplantae; phylum Streptophyta; class Magnoliopsida; order Poales; family Poaceae; genus Poa; species Poa pratensis. The sequence goes on from CAMZMU010000039.1 coordinate 47,902,799, forward strand.
GGAGGAAATTTGGCCGCACAAGGTAAGAAGTAATCCACCGGCTGAATGAACGAATGAGATGGCGACGATCCCGCGCTATTGAGGCGTGCCGTCCATTTATACCCACCTTGATTAGAATAATCTCTGCAGCCGTAGCACAGACTGAATTTCTAGGAAAATAAAGAACTTTTGACATTTTCAGGATTTCATCAAGTCGCATCGACAGTTTGAGATATTTTGAACAAGTAAAATATTATGCGAGTTGAAGGCTCGCATGCTTTGCTTTGATCCTGCACTCTGAACTATTAAACACGTAAGTAATTATCATTTTCCTTACAAGTGCTGCAACTGATCACCAATGGCAGAGATCGAGTTAACCAGATCCGTCACCAACTACTAATTCGCGTGGAACTTACAGGACCCGAGGGTGGATGATGCTCATTTTCCTTCATATTACTACCTCGGTTCTGAAATATGAAACGTTTTGGTACGTTAAAATGACCTACCAAAATGTCTTATATTTTGGAATAGAGGTAGTATATTGTACGTATGCCAACATTCAGAGAAGGGGCAAGCTGATCATCGCTACGTAAAGCTAATAAGCTCCATTTGGAACTGCTAACCAATGATCAAGCGTCCACGGGATTTGTGACAGAAGATGAGTTGTCTCGCTACAAAATTCGCAACAGCTCCCGGTTCTCCTTCTCCCATCATTTTGGTGTGTGCTGATCCGGTAGTTCCATAAACAAAGCGGCGATCGTGTCTGTCCACCGCATAATCACAGCTAACCACAGCTTTTGAGATCATGGGAGCCCCCACCGCGATCATAATAACATCATCTATATTATACGCTACAGCCAACAGGGCGTCATATTACGCATATCCTGCTGTTGAGGCGCAGCCCAAACATACCGCATTCTGCACAGCTGCATATGTAAGAGTTGTGATTTTACTGAAACCGAATTCTACAGAGACTGGTTTACGCGTTGCTAAATGACAGATCCATCTATCATGTTTAAACAAACTCTTTCTTTCACAAACGACAGAGAACAGAACACTAGGCCAAAACTTTTGGGAGTTCTTAAAATAGCAAAAAAAAAAACGATACCGTTGGCTGTTTTCTCCATGAATAAGTCGACATTACAGCAATCCACGTGATCTATAATCCAAAGAGATAACTGAAAACATAACGAGCATTGTGGGAACTGTCAGGCGGAAAAAGTGGACGAAAGATCGGTGTAACAAGTTGTGAACACTTCTTAAACTGTAGCATGAGCAACACTAGTTTCTCGCTACAATTAAGCGCAGGAGAACTCAAAAGAAGCACAAGCCCGCTCGAAGCACATACAGAGAAATCTGATAGGAGATGATTCCGTACGCATCACGGAAAACGAACTAGATTTACATGATTTAACGGTCTATTTGAACCGTTTCAGACAAGGTTCAGTTACACAGATAAACCCGCCCCAAACCCAAGAACTACCTACCTAGAATTGGTAAAAGCCATCACCGGAATCTCTTATCCTTTTGGAGGAGGATATTTGGGTTCCTCTTAGATCCCGTTAACTCGCCCCATTTTGTCCCTGGTCCATGAACACGTGAAGAAATGCTCCAAAGGGTGTCTCCTTGCTGACCGGCTGCATCTTTCGTTGGCTTTGCAATAGCTTTGGATTTCATCAGAGGATGCTTGTTGCCCTTACCCATGCCAGCTCCTAGCAGCCATCTTGAGCCAGATTGTTGCTGTGTTTGATTGCCCCATGGTTTTGTCTTCTCAGGCTCGCTCTTAAAGCCAGCTACATGCACTTCTGTGACTTTAAACTGAGGAACAGAGTCTTCTTCCTCAATCTTTTCTTCACTGACCAATGCTTTCTCTAGAATCTGCTCAGCATTGGGCTCCTCGTAATATTCCTCGCTGTTACCTTTCTCTGAAACAGTGCTGTATATCTTGGGCTTTGGGGGAATAAAAACCCTCTCCACTTGAATCAAAGAAAGCATCGGCGTGCCAACTGGCTCATAGTTACGTAGCGGGTCGCGCAACTGAACCATGAGAGCAACGTGAAGTTGTTCCCCAACAAACCCCATCTTCTACCAGATCTCCTGCTCTTCTTGTCTACATTCTGGTTTTCAGCAAGTAGGTCCATTGATTTGGCATGGTGGGCAGCAAGTATTTTCGATGTACGGTCACTGAACTGTTCCTCTTCATCCACCACTCCAGAATCAAGCCTCATCCACTCATCTAGAGTGATTGATAAGCCCATTAACCCATCAACATCACCACCGGCTTGTTTAACATCCAAAAGCTGCAATCCTGCAGTTCCTTCTAAACCAAGTGACGATGTATTCTCTGCGCACTTTCCTTGCAGAGATGACATTTTGCCAATAGGGCGGGCACTGATATTGGAGGGTGCCTCTTCTTCGGACATGCCAGATTGTATCCTCAGACCCTCGATAGAGAGAGCTTCAATTTTTTCCATAGCTAACGGGGCAAGATCTTCAAGTGAACATATTCTGAAGCATTTATCCCACCCAATGATGATGACAGATCAGCACCTCTCCCTTTTTTCTTCTTTCCCAAGGCAGCCTCGCCGACCCCTCCTGCCAAAGCATCCATGCTATGATTCTCCAATAGGTCGTATCTGCGTTGGTTAGAGCAATATGTTTTAGCCAGGGCAAACAAAGAAGTAAAAATAAATCATGAACAAGCATGACAAGAAAGATTTCTAACCTTCCAGCAGACTCTAGAGCAGGAGAAGCCTCCCAGGCGAGCTGCTGCATCATTTTGCCATTGACATCTTCTAAGGGCATAAGTTTGTTTGCTTGCATTGAGAGCTTTTCGATTCCAACTGAAGCCAGACCATGCAATATCTCCATAATCCCTGAGCCCATTTCTGCTGGTAGTACGATGGGTGAAGAAGCTTGCATGACCAAGCTACAATTGTTTTTTGCCTTCTTGAAAAGAGCTGGATTCATGGACCGCAGAAATCCGCCATCTTCTGTCTGAATAAATGGGCCCAAACCATCAGCCAAAGGTGGCAGCTCAAGTGGCTGCTCAGGTGGGAGGTCAATGGGGCTACCAAACCCACTTCTAGTGCCAGGTGGAGAAGATTGGAAGGACTTCTCATTTAACCCGAATTGACGCATCAAAGCTTCAGTTTCCTGGTCTTCCAGTGACTTGGCTCTAAATGTGGTGTCTATGGGCGGAACTCCATTCTGCAGCTCAAGTTCAGCCTCACGTATGATTGAGGAGAGATCAAAATCCTCTGCAACATCTTCACAACTAGGTTCTTCCACTCCATCTTCGAAATCCAAACCAAGAATACAGTCCCCAGATTCTAGCGCTTCCTTTTCGAATTGCTTCCAAAGCTTTCTCTTGGTGACTCTGAATCACTATCTGTGGCTGGCCCAAATGGGCTATGCGCTATCCCAAGCATTTCCAAAAACTCACTAGCAACAAAATCAGATGAAGCATCCACGCTGCGTGATCTGCTCTTCCTACTGGTGGAATTGTAACCATCTTCCGCACCTATGCAGCTCAATCGCCTAGAAAGCTTATCGTCTACCATTGGTGAATCAAATTCCTCTGGCTCCACAATTGAGAATTTGTTGAATAGACACTCCAGATCCTCCAGTTCTGTATCTTCAGCCAACTGACCATCTTTTTCGGATGTTGAAGTAGGAAGCAAGGCTGCTTCGACAGGCGCATTCTGCTTGTCTCCCACATCTTCCATTTCAGGAGCAACATCACCGAGCTCCTCTTCCAGTTTCATTTCAGCAGTATCGACTTTAGCAGGATCGTCATCACTTAATAACGCCGGCTTGGCTGTTCCCTCTTCACTAGCTTCACCACTAAATTCCTCATCGGGATCAGCCACATAGTCAGCATCGGCAGGCTTGAACTGCTCTAGATCCTCGAGGGCGACCTCAACTCCCTGCTCAACCACGTTGAACTCTGCACCGTCACAATCGCCCTCTGGATGCGCCGAGTCCCCCTCCCCCTTCTTCACCTGCACTGATGTGCAATGCTTTGACTGCGGCGAACCATCCTCCTCGGATTCTACTGTTGCCGCCTCACCCTTTGTGCATCAAGACCAGCAACAAAGGCTAAGGCCTTTACAGGCCTCGTGCTCGGCAAAACCTCGTGCAGCACCCTGACGTCCCTGCTCCGTGCTGGCACGGGCGTAGGTGCCTGCACCGACACCGGCCGCGCCATGGAGCCCCGTCTCAGCCCCGCCACTTCCCCTACCTTGTGCTGCTGCTCGCCCACGAGCGCGCACGCGAAGGTGACGTTGAGCCGCGCGCCGCGGGCGACGCCGGAGAGCCGGAAGCTGGTGGTCCACTTCCCGAACCCGGAGTCGCCGCCGTCCTCGAGGTCGTCGATGGAGAGCGGCAGCAGGCGGGTGAGGTCGACCTCGTGCTTGCCGAGCTCGAGCGCGGAGGCGGCGACGGCGACGACGAAGGCGCGGGGCTCGTACTTGACCGCGTTCCTGGCCCCGCGCGAGAAGTAGACGGGCGAGCGCTGCGTGAGCGCCTCCTCGAAGGCGGCGGCGCCGAGGGCGGGGGCGACCGGCCGGGTGGACGCGCAGGCGGAGAGGCGGCGGAAGTGGACGGAGAGCGGGCGCCGTCGAGCGCGGCGGGGAGGCCGTCGACGGAGTGGACGTGTAGCGTGAAGGCGCAGTCGAGGCGGCGCCGGCCCAGGTGGGAGATGGCCGTCAACGACTTTTCCAGAAGGAGGAGAGGAGGAGGTGGAGGCCGAGGAGGAGGTGGAGGGGGGAGGGCAGGAGCTTGCGGGAGGAGGGCTTGAGCTGCTTGGGTTTGGGGTCGGCAGATGGGGCGGGGAGCGGGAGCGAGCGGCGGCGGCGCGAGGGGTCGAGGGAGAGGGCCTTGTGGAGCGTGACGATGTCGCGCGCGAGGGCCGCGTCGCCCGCCTCGGCCGCGCGGTCGGCGGCCGCCGGCGGCGGGCGGCGCGAGGACATGGGGGTTGGGATTGGGGATGCGGCCGGCGAGGGGGGAGAGACAGAGACAGGGAGCGGATGCCTTGCTTAATTACCTGGTTTGTTTTGCAATCTTGTTGTTTACTGCTGGGTGGGCTTGCTTTGTGTGTTTAGCTTAGCTGGAATTGGGATCTGGGGGATTCGAATTCTTGTCTTGCCTTGATGGGGATGGAATGGAAATGGACTATCCGAGGAGCTCGTGAAGAAAGAGGAGGACATGGCCGCATGGTCGACTCGTGGCGTCTGGGTTGGGTGCTCGTTGCGATCGTGTTCAAGGCTTGGGGGTTGGGACGACGCGGAAGCACATCAATTCGAATAAAAGGTGCTTCATTGATGATTGGAATTCCTTGATGATTCTTTTTTGTTGAAAATTTGGTGTTCGTCTGGTTGAGTAGTTTATTCTACCAACAAGAAGTCGTGGCTGTGTAGCTGAAGCTTTTTTTTAATCAGTTTTCAATCTTGAAGTTGTGTAGTTATAGGTGTTTGTTGTGTGTGTGTGGTGGTACTAGCTAGGATGATCGATAATGTCAAACTTGTCGGTTTTCGGCCGGTTCTTCACTAATAAACTGGTCAATTATTTCCAACTTTTTTAAAATAAAATGAGCCAAATTGCTCGTTTTGTTAAAAAATATTGATAATGTCAAACTTGTTCATACCTACATTATGAAATGAGCCAAATTGTTCGTCTTGTGCTGCGTAGGTTTGAAGAATTTTCCCGCATAATGTGATCACGGAAAGACCTTGGTCGGTCGGCAGATGAAGCTGTGATGTTCCGCGTTCTTCCGCGGCTCTTTGCAGACCTCTGATGTAGATGTGATGTCTAGCGTCCTGATTATCGAATTGAAAATACTTATCGAGGTTGCAAAGTTAGATTCTATCTACTCCATCCATCCTAGTATTTAGGGCTCGAGATGCAAATCCCTTAGCCTAAGATGCTAGCTGCTGGGGTTAAAATCTTGTATGCATTGGTGGGGAGAGGGAAGAGGCAACCAACCACTAGTTGAGAGGAAATTAAAAGCTAATGGAGGTGAGTGATTTTGACACTACCTGACATTGTGGCCTAGAAAACGGGCGGAGGGAGTAATTTTGATTATAGGTGAATAATTAATGTGACAGGCTAATTAAGGTGGCTTGATTCCTTGTACTAACCTGGATCCACGCGTTAATATACCCCTCATAGTGAAGGTGCCAAGTACACAATACACTCGTCGAGTTAGATACTCCCTCTGGTCCGGTGTATAGGTCCCCTAATGAATTTCTATTTGTTCCGTTCTATTGGATGACTAAGGGCATGTACAATGGGGTGATGTCAGCCTTCTTTTAACGTTGACACGTAGGATAATTGTCTAGTTGGCGGAGGGAGAATGAAGAAAGTGGAGACTACCTTCAATTAGCTAAGAGATGATCTCTTACAAAATAAGAGAAGTCTAATTTCACCATTGTATCATTTGTCTTCCCTTTAAAATACAATTTCCTACTAAAATATAATTAATTTTCATTAATTGCTAGATATAGCAATAAGAGATAATGCATTGTACAACTTATAATTTTGCCTTCTCTAAATGACGTGGATAGCTAAGATACGGAAGTGCCTCACGTACGACGTTTTTCCATCCGATACATGTACGACTCGACGTGGCTAACTAGGATTGCCTTAATGCCTCTTATGCTGGACCACCAAGGGCATCGATGCATGTTTGATGCATGTGTCGCTGTGGATCGTACAAACGTCGGACACAAAGTGTCGTACGTATAGCATCGCTCGCTAAGATAAGACGTGCCTTCTTTACCATTGTACATGCCCTAAAGCCCGCTTAGCAATTAATAGGTGCATTAATTAGGGTGAGGTCACCTATAAACAAACTGGGCTGCTGCATGCACGGTTGATTTTTACCACTGCATGCATATTGTTTGGGTAGTGATTGGGCAATTCAACTTGCATGCAAATATGATGGGCGGCTGGCGCATGCGATTGGCCAGTGCTTCATCTCCCCTAATTAATGGCCATTTTAAGGAGTACACAGCTCGCCTCTATATTCGTTTCTAATTGGCTCAAATTGATTCAACAAATAAAAAGTTCACCCAATCGCTGCACACCTAGGTCGCGCTGCAATTTGTTGGAGGAAAATAATACTATCGGACCTGGTCTACAAACTCCTCTGCCTGGACCATCTCCAATCAACGATGCGTGGCGTTGTGTTTTTTTCTTTCCCTGGTTGCGGCGTCAGCAAAAGGAGGGAGGTCCTGCAACATGGGAGTGGGTGACTAGTGGAGGCGGAGTCGTGACACTTGTCACGACGTTGATCTTCTCCGTGCGCTTTTATATATTAAATAAAGGATGAAACATACGGGGTAAGTGAAACCCTAAAATCACTTGTTGACATGTTAAAAAAAGTAGTAAGGAAGTGTGTAAGCCCTCTGAAAACATATTTTTCACAAGTTTGTGCAAAGATTGGGGGGGGGGGGGGGGGCATTGCCCCCCCTTGGATTACACTAAGCTCCGCCAATGTTGTTGATCCCCACTGCACATCCCGACAAGTTAGTGTTTTTAATAAGCAGTCTTCTGGGACTTTTTGCTAATAGCTAGCATATCTACTATTATCGCACATGGGCCTACCCGCTGGAAGATAAACAGGCTGCCCCACGAGCACTAAATGGGTCGGCCTGCCAACGCTCGGTAGGCCTGCACAATTACACGATGGGTCAGCCCGCTAAATCCTAAATGGGTCGGCCTGATAATCCTAAATGGGTCGGCCTGCCAACCCTAACGGGCCGGCATGTTGATCCAAATGGGTTAGCCTGCTAAGTCCTAATGGGCCGTCCCATCTACATCTGCTAGGCCGACCCATCTATGTCGGCAGGCTGGCCCACAAATCATAGCAGGCCAGCACACCTAACCTTAGCAGGACGACCCACCTAATGTCAGCATGCCTCTGGTGGGCCTGGCATTTACCACGGTTTCTACCTCATGGTAGAAGAGATAATGCCCTTTTTGCCACGTGTCCGTTAGATTCTTTTACCACGACAGTCTGCTCATGGTTGATGATGGAACCATCTACCACGAAATCCAGGGCCGTGGTTAATAAATCAGCCATGCATCATCCACCACGGTACCCCCTCCTGGCAAAAGCCGTTTAGCCACGAAAAACGGACTTTATACCACGAAAAGAGACGGTGCGAGGACATGAGGGGATTTTTGGGTGGGGTGAGAGACGGCGCGGCCAGCGAGGGGGGAGAGGCAGGGGCGGATGCCTTGCTTAATTAGCTAGTTAATTTGTTAAGTTGTTGGTTTTGCAATATTGTTATTTACTGCTTGGTGTGTTTTAGCTTAGCTGGATTTGGGATCTGGGGTATTCGAATTATTGTCTTGCCTTGTGAGATGTGATGGGGATGGAAATGGACTATCCGAGGAGATCGTGAAGAAAGAGGAGGACATGACGCATGGGGCTTCCGTATGGACTCGTGGCGTTTGGGTTGGGTGCTCGTTGTGATCGTATTCAAGGTTTGGGGTTTGGGACGCTGCGGATGTAGATCAATTCGAATAAAACGTGCTTGTTTGATTTATTTATTTATTTATTGGAAAAGATTGATGTTTGTGTGGTTGGGTAGTTTATTCTACCAAAAAGAAGTCGTGGCTGTGTAGCTAGAGCTTTCTAAAAAAAAGTCAGTTTTGAATTTTGAAATTCTGTAGTCAAAGTTGCGGGTACCCACATACTAATAACGAAATGGAAGTGCGAAGGTGGAAGTATATTCCAACTAAAATACTTAATTAGCATATGGAGAGTCGTGCATTTTCAATTGCCGGTTGACTAGATTGTTCGCTAAAAAAAGAATATGAGGACCGGAAAAAACCCTAGCTCTCGCGTCGCTCCCGGCGGCGCCCACCTCTAGCTCCTCCCTACTCCTCCCCCTCCCCCTCGCCGCCGCCGAAGGGCGTCGCCGGGCAAAGCCTAGCTGGCGCCGCCGGCGGCGGGGCCCCTTCTCCCCCACGCGCGGTGATTGACTCGCGACTACTCGTGTCAGTGGTGCGGTTGTCGTCCTCGACGGCACTCCAAGCCCTGGGTGGGAGGCCTTGAGTCATGTCAAAGGGAAACCTTTGTTCGGGAGCCTCCCGAACCGCGGCGGCGACGTCCATGGACGTCGTTCCCTTCTTGAAGGCGCCGGTGTGACTCTCTCGGTCCTCGTCACGTGCTCCGGGTGAAAACCTGATCCTCGGATCGGGCGGTGGCGGCGCTTTGGCGCCGTGCTCTTCTTGAAGACGCCGCTTTGGAGTACACGGTTGGTTGCTCTCCGGAGGTTGGGAGGTGTTGGTTGCGGTGGCATCCTCTCGCCGAGCTCTCTCCGGCAAGGTCTACAGCTCCCTCTACACATCGGCGTTTCTTGTTTGGGGCTTCTTGGTGTCTTTCTGCAGCTTCTGTGGTTTGTGGCGGTGTTCGTCGACGCTCACCTTATCTCTTCGGAGTTTCTCTGTGGCCCCCTTGTTGAGCCTGTCCGCAGCTTTGTGGTCAGTGGAGGTGTTGATCGCCTCTTGTCTCCTCGGCGTCCCGTTGAGGCCCTCTTGAAGCCTGTCTACCTTTGTGGACGGTGGCGGTGGTCTTCGGCGTCTACCTGTAATCGCCTAGTAGCTCTGTATCCTTGTGTGTGTGCGGGGTTGTGTTGTATTCTGGGTTCAGCACTTTGTATCCTCTCGCCGTTTGTGGCGTTATTAATTTAACGTCGGGTCTTTTAGGCCTTTGGTCTAAAAAAAGAATATGAGGATTGCAATCCGTACTTACTTTCTAACAGTGGAGAAACCATCGGGAAAAAAAAAACTGCGAGATAAAGCTATGATAACAGCCCAACGAACGGTCCAAAGTCCTAACAAGTTTCTTTCGTCAAACTATGTGCCAACACGTACGAGAACAACCCCGACTAATCTGGTTTTCATATATCGTCAGTTTTGAAAATTTACAAGAAAAAGGTTCACCCACATAGTTATTAGGTAAAGCTTACCCAGTTTCTGCAAATATAACTAAAATACATTTTGCACATATTTTGAAATGTCAAAAAAATTGAAAAAAAAAATGTTCGCGCATAGATGTTAACATGTTATGTGTTCACAAAGTCGTTTCACAAAAAACCGACATTTTTTGTGACTTGTATAAAAAGACAAAATTTGGTGCTAAAATAAGCCTTTTCACGGCACTTTTTTTTTGTCTTTTTTATACAAGGCACAAAATATATCGGTTTTTGGTGAAACGACTTTGTGAATTTGGAATACAAAATTGTGCCATTTTAAATAACCCTATGTCCTTGTTACCTAAATTTATCAAAAAAAACTTCAAAAAAACGAGGCAAAAGATTTGCCTTATAAAAAATCTTTCATATCTACTCATCTCATTATCCTGGGTCGCACACAACAATCGTGACTCGTTAGTGTCATTTTCCATGGATTTTGTCATGTGTTGGTCAGCATTTGAGAGTTGGTGGCTGGAGATGGTGCCACCACCCACCTAACGTCGCAGGTTGGCTCAGATCCGGGCACGCCATCCAGGCAGTGTGTTCGCCGGTGCGAGCTAAGCATCGTGCGGTTCCGTCCCCAATAGGTACTATATATATAAAGGCCCGAAGGATTCTCAGTCAATCACGCTGTCCACGTCACGGGCGAACCACAGCCGTTCGATTCGCGCAATGGACGGGCCAGATTGAACCACGTCGACAGGCACCGGGAAACACTGTTCACGCGCGTATTTTCTACCAATTGGGTCCTGCCACGTCTCCCAGTTACCGACCGGTCCTCTCCCGGTCATTCGGTAGCCGCTTCCGCGCCGTCCGATCCATATCTGACGGCCCGCGAACCTTTTTACAGGAAAGCCCCTATGGTTTCTAAATATTGCGTATCGGTCCTTCCGTATAAAAGAAATGCCCTAACCCTAGAAACCGAGCTCTCCTCATTTCCCCCCGTCTCCCCCATCTCCAGCCCGCCCCCGCCGCCGCCCCACCCCCGCCGCTGCTGCCCATCCCGCCCCCGCCGCCGCTGCCCAGCTCCCCGGCCCGCGCCTCCACCTCTCGCACACCGCGCGGCGCCCTCCGATCTCGCTCGCCCCAGACCTACCAAAAAAAAGAGCGGACGCGTTGGGCCGCCGTTGTCCCACAGCAGCTCCACCATCTTGATCGCCGTCTGCTGCTGTTGCTGGCTGCGACGCATCACACGCAGGGGCGGGACGCGACGGTGCAGGGGCGGCCAGGACGACAGGCAGCGATGGGGAGTCGGGGACGCGATGGCGCAGGTCGGACACTGCGAGCGGCAGGAGCAGGTCGGCCACGGCGAGCGGCAGGAGCAGGGAGGCCACGGCGTCGTTGTCCATCTTGACGTCGCCGCCACAGGTCAGAGCATCTGCTTCCTCCTCCTTCTCCCTTTCCTCTGTCTGTTAAACTTCCATACCGCGTCCTTCCGTTTGTATTGCTTCTGTTGGCTTCAATCGAGTCAATTTTCTCCAGCGTGAATCGAGAATCAGATGATACAGGTGCGCAGCCAGACACGTTGAAATTTAGTCTAATACAGGTCGTGCGACGAGGATGGCACCAAGGGCATCTAGCGGCTGGTCGGTGCGGCGTGCCTCCGCCTTCATGTCCCCTCTGTGCAAGCCTCCAAGGTGAGCTCTCTCTCTCCAGCCTTATTCCTCTCTGCTCCTGATCTTTCTCTCTTTTTTTATAGTCAAGTCATTATCCAGATTGCAGAGATTTGGGGATTTTGTGAACTCAGGCATATGGTATTCTCCATGAGTTAAATACTAATAATGATCTTTCTTTATGTTATTCCTAGGTGTCTACTATATGTGCCTGGTATTTAACAAAGTTTGTTTCTTATTATCTATAATTATATGATCATAAGGCTGGCTCTGTGTTCTACATCTGCAAACCCTGGAAACTTATGAGAACAAAATCCGTCCTTAAACTAAATTTCTAGGTCTCTACTGAGTATTCACATAACACTGGACGGTGCAGTGGCAGCTTTCTTCTCCTAAAGTTTAGAATATTATATTTACATTGGAATGTCAATTTTCGTTTTTGTAATCGGGTTGCTTTAAACATTTTGTCAACCAATTCTTAAAATGTTGCTGTTCTCGCTCTATCTAGAGTGACTAATTTTACTTCCTGAATCTAATATGAAATATGTACTAAGATCATTTATGTCTGTTGTTTTCTGTTTCAGAATTGATACATGAACCTGACTTTGGTGCTGTCCAGTAAACAAGGGGACAATTATGGATTCTTTGATGATGTGGTGCGTGTCAGCTTGATTGGCTGAGTTAGTTCCGGAGACACAAGTCGTCCAAGAGGACTGAGGATTCCGGGGAAAGTAAGAGGCCCGGTTTGCATGGACCTACTGAGAATTAATTTGACGATCAGTTTCCACTCCATATGTTAATTTTGTTGTTTCCGAGCGGTTAATCTTTATTCTTGCTTACTAGAGACTATCATCTGCACTGGAAAACATCAAAATGATAGTTTATTCTTGCTTACTAGAGACTATCATCTGCACTGGAAAACATCAAAATGATAGTTCATGTGTTACTCTTCCAAACCAGATCAAAGAGCCACGATTGATCGCAACACCCAGCTGCCTCTATAAATGTAGATCCATTAATCTCATGTCTGCATGCTCACGCTTTCTCTTATCCCGTAGCATTTAATTTTGTTCGTAAAAACTAATTGTAGGTCTGTGACATTGAAGCCATGTGCATGTCTGTGCAATTAGTCAAATTAATTGCTGGCATGTAATACTGTAGGATTGAAATTGTACGGGAGATGTATTTGCAAAAACATATACGGATTTTATATAATCAACCTCACAATAAACATATACATATATTTATAGATTTCTATGTAGATTGCTTAATCTTATTTGCAGTACACATCTCAAAAGCAATTATAACATAGTTGTCAATCTAAAAAATAAGCTAAACTTTAGGCAACAAAATTAGCTAGGCCTTCTGTGTATTGAGCTAATTGTATTGAATCTCAGACATTCATGTATATATTTTCCCTAACTGTAGCAATGGAATCATGTTTTCCTTTGTTTATTTTTAGCAATATGTTCGATCTGCATCGTGCAGTCCTGATATTTAGATCTCATATACGATAAGGTATTATTAGCTATGATACATGAGTGCCCTCTTAGATGTTTTCAGATGTATTTTAAAAAAATGCGAATGGTTCAAATTGCAAATAGTTGTATGCTACATTGTTTTCATCAATTTAGAAAATTTAGAGTATATGTGAGTTCAACGAGATGTAGTCTACAATAGGAGCTCCCAACAAAATCTGTCAACACCCTTACAGAAGTTGGATTTATAATATTTATCTCAAATTTGTAAATGATTTTACCTTCCTCCAATTGCAGCGTAGCCACATTATTTTTGATCTTCCCCATCTCTTTTTCTTAACACAATGCACATATTCTCCTTGCCAATCTAGGCCAACACGGTTAGAGTCCTTCAATCCTCAAACCACATGTTATTATATCCATTGTTTGCCTTCATGCGACATCCTCAAACCACTTTTTTCCTCCTACACAAAATACCTAGCACGTGCATGTGCAAGCAATGCTTTGGTTTGGTTTAGAATGTTCCTGACAAGTTTTCTTATAACTAGAATGTGCATCGCACGGGTTAAATACATATAATTGTTTGTCTTTCCATAGAATGTCTAGATCTTACTCTCGCTGATGTTGATTGCCGAGTTGAGGTTATCTTTACACCTGTACGAGAAGATGGAATACAAGTGTCACCTAAGAGTGTTTCTTCAGATATAATCTTACTTGGTTATTGTTTTTTGCCTTCTGTTAAAGTTGATTAGGGGCCTAGACTTTTTGAGGTCATGGTCTTATTCATGCTTCAAGTTTTGCCATAGTCGAGGTTATGTGCGTGTTTCTAGCAGTGCCCAATTCATTGTGTGCTTGCAGATTCTTAGATATGCTGTTAACATATACCTTCTTTGTCTGATTAGTCTGGAAAAAAAATATATACAGAAGCATCATGACTATTAGATTCCAGAAACAATCTAATATTTTCTCAAACTATTGGTATTTCTTTGTATGCTCTAATATTTAATTTGCCAATAGATTCCAGAAACAATCTAATATTTTAGGCACGAGCCGGTGGAGAGACTGGGATCGGATAGGACGTTGTGCGGTGCGGAGCTCCTAATTCAGTACCATTGTTTAGTCACTTTAGTGTATTGTCCATATCATATGAACATGGTGGACATATAGTTTATGTAAACAGAAAGGGTTTGTTATTACTATGCTCAATGTTATTACCAAAATTCCTAGATTTTTGCAAGGGAGAAAAGTTCACTTTTATCTGGTGAATTTTCATATGAAAAATATTGCATTGGCTTGATATGTTTGTAAGAAAATAATTCTGTACATCGTTACATTTGAGATTCTTTACCTTCTTTAGGTCTAAGGAATACTGTACTGTAACTTAGGCTCTTAGCTAAGCACTTTATGTTGGTGACAGAGGATCGCAGCTGATAACTTATCAGTTTTAGCATCAGCAACCCCAACCTTGCTACATTTATCATTGTGTGGGATTGTCAGTAGATTTTCCTGATGGATATTCTTATGTGGAGAGGACCTACAAATGAGCATGGGAATTTCAACTTTTGGCGTAACTTTGGCAACATTGCAGCAGTTCTGTTCAGTAAGTTCTTTCTGGAGATTGGCTATTTAGATCAATTCTAACATTTGCCCCGTTTGTTTATCTTATTATGCTGATCTTCAAGAAAATTTTCAGTGCTCTATTTCATGTACAAAAGTATCTGAATGATAACTGCAAGTCCCAATTTAAGGCATTTGTGGTATGGTTTATTCTTTATCCCTTGGGGAGTACTATGAGTAGCTGTTGTCCGTCGGAAGTATAATTTACTAAATAACATGATTAATATTTTTCTTTTTTCATTATATTTAGTAACTCCTCGCTGAAAAATACAATGTTTCTGTATCATCAAAAATCACCCATACAATTAATATCCATTGGCGGAGATCAACAAGCACAAAAAATGAATCAATTTAAGCAAGAATTTCAGCTCTTGCTTAGGAACCTCTTGGAAGTACCATTGTAAGCTCTTACAAATTACTTACGCAACGTCTATCTTAAATACACTATATATATACCTATGCAAGAATCTCTTATGTTATTTATCTACAGGGAAAACACTACAGGATGAGGGTAGTCCTTCGTATGGCTCCTTCCACCACTCAGGTGGGTCGGTCTGGATAAGCTGATGTTAAGGTTCATCTCACCGTTATCAACGAGTGACAGAAGCCGAGTTTCGAGGTGCTTCATGCTATTGAGTGCTCCGAGGTGGCCGTCCGTCCTGCTATGGATAACAATAGAATGTTGCAATTTTGTTGGGTACCGCCACAAGATAAGCTGAATACTACATGATCTATTGAGTATTAAATTGTTAGTTTGCCCTGTAGTCTCGAACGCTCTTGCTAATAAATTTTTCTCACCGGCCAGTTACCTGTGAGGATGGTTTCCTGAGATGATGATTTTATCTCAGGATATGCTGGCCTATTTTTGGATCACGGACTGTAAAGGTTGCAAAGGTAACACACATGCACACACACCAAAATGGGTATTATTTAGTCGTTGTCATGTACATATCATTACCTGCCACTTTACCGGCTTACTGAATGACATGCATTTGTTAGAGTGGTGTCTTCCTTGAGCAAAAAAATGCATGTGAAATTGGATATTATAATTCTGTGTTGTGATACATCTAATATTTATTGACATGTAATCGAAACTATCAAGGAGTAGCCAGAATGAGAGTGATCTTTTATTCACTCCTCTGAAACCTAATGTACTCCAAAAAAGTAAAATGACGTCAAATATTTTGGGACAGAGGAGTAGTTTGCAAGGCTGGTAGATGCAGTTCGTGGGAGCTACACTCTTTGTACCATTGTCAACTGACTATTCCTCACTCTTTAATCTGTGGGTAATGAAATGATTTGTTGGTGTGGACACAGTTTGGTGCCGAACATTTTAATAATTGAAGCAAGAATGCGCTAATTGATGTCATCTTTGGATGCTCATTTTTCTTAGTAAGATGGTGAGAAAAGCCTAGGTGAAAAAAATATTGAGCTGCTAACATGTATTAGACGTGTTGAATTGTTTCTCAAATATAGGGGAAGAGTATGCTGGCTGTTTCTCAAAATTCAAATGAATGATGGACAATCATATAAATGAAAAATTGAACAAAAATGAAAAAGACTGCTTAAGATTTTGCAACTTGCAGACCATGCATGCATTAACACTGTTGACTTTACGAGTTCAGCTAGCTTAAGATTTTGAAGTTTTTGTACTAACTTGCACATCTTAATTGCTTCAGTTTGAGGGTTGACTTTAGTCTCTACTGTAAACTTTCTGTACCTTCATTTTGCATCAGGTTCAGGTTATCTTTCGAAGGTAGCATGTTCAGATTACCTGCTTCGTTTTCAATCCGTAGCGAGATGGCTAGATGAGATTTGGAACTTCTATCGGCTTATTCGTGCGTTCAGAGGTTAGGCAAGGAGGCATGGCAGGGTAACGTGGGCTAACCTAGCCAGGATAAAGCCAAATACCCTGGATGTCTATGCGGGTTTATGCGGATTGATGGGAATGACTTCAAGCCTTTTGTGTATATAAGAATTTGACCGAACCCTTTGTGTAATTTTTTCCACGGAATTGATCAAAATGTAAAATTTTATGAGACAATATCCGGTCCTTTTTATTTGTTCTTCCAGATTGGCTAACAAAGGATTTTTTTTTCCAGAAAAGATAATATTTTCAAGACTGGCAAGCAAATGAGATTATTTTTGTTTGATATGGACTACATAGATGACAAAAAGGTGAATTAGGTAGCTTGCCAGGTGAATAGCAGATTGGACATATATTTCTATTGGACTAAGCATGGATCCATCTAATTTTACAGATGGCAATTTTAATCAACAGTGGAATTTTTTACAATATTAATATTAATAGGTTCGCTCGCATCTAAAAAAAATGCTCAAACTCATGTCAATGTCAACGCTTGCACCACGGGCGGGGCGTGTCGCCGCGCCATTTTACCTAGTTAACTTGATATGAAGTAGCCTGCACATGATATGAGCAGCAAACCGTTGCCGTGCGGCCCGTGCCCGTGTGCTCACGGTGGCTGCTACTTCGGTGATCCGTCACGGCAGCTAGCTAGTGTAACTTTTGGTTGCACGGAGTAGTACCCTTTTAACCTGGGGACATAACTGCTTAATTCCCGCAAATGTATCCCTTTTCTTCCTTGAGAAACCCGGTTTGGATTGTACCGAGCGGCTGAGGAGCGGCCAGTTTGAATTTGAATGTTGTGGGGTACTAGATTGTGACTTGTGAGCTGTACAAAATGTGGGCCAAGTAAGCCCATAAGCTGTTTTTCATTTCTTCCCAGCAACTACGGCCGAACACCGGGATCCAATCTTGAGTACTGTACCGACTTTTATGAGAAAAGGTAGCATTGTTCTAAAAAATACCTTGCAAAATCAGGACTTCTGTAAGTATTTGTGCGTTTTGAAACTTGTGGAAGTGGGGCAACGCCAACATCTATATAACCAAGGTCGAGCCTATCATTTGGTCTTCTGAATGTACGCCCAAGACGGGAAATTCACTTTGGCCCATTGGAGTATATGCTCCTATGGTCGGAAAAATATATTTTAAAATGTAAAAAAAAATCTGAACAAAACATTTGCGCGTACTCTCGACATTCTATGTGTGCATGCCAAGTTTCATGCACCGACATTTTTTGTGGCTTGTGAAAAAGAGACAAATGTATGCCTTGTAAAAAGCCTTTTTGGCACCAAAAATTGTCTTTTGTGTACACGCCAAAAAATGTCGTTTTTGAAAAACATGCATACGAAAATTGTAAGTGGCCTAATAACTGCGTCGACAATTAAAACGCATCCTTGCGTTGGCCGATCTTTTCTCCATGATACATCCGGCATGCAGCCTAATCAAATAATCAATAATTTAAATTTTCATTAATTATGCAAACTATGTGCTGGCGGTAAAACGCCCTATACTTCGTGACGGAGTAGTTGTTTTGTTTTCATTATTTGCATTATGGCTGGTCTTTAGCTCCTTGTATTTTCTTCAAAATATATTTATTTTTCGTATATATTGTATAGTAATTTGCATTTATGGTTTGGTAATGCATAATACCGGCCTTGGCCCCACTGTAGTGCTCTAAAAAATGTCTTGTACCAGGGCTAGCGTGGTTGTGAATTCCATCTCTTGTATTAATTGTACCTTATTATCATGTTGTTAGTTCAACTATTTAGTATTATAAACAAACCTTTAAGTTCATCCTATAAAACACTTAACTTTCATTATGTGAAAGAATCTGGCCGATCAAGAGTGATGGAGGCAAGGGATCGTAAAATTTTAATATATATGCTTGTCATTCTAGAAAGTCTAACACACGCTTACATCACTCTTTGTTTAATCAAAGTGTAATGAAACGTGATTTGTGGGAACCAGCACACCACACAAGGGCGTGGCTTATCTCATATATATAGGAGTGTACAGGGTACAAATACAGGTATAATACACAAAAGCTATACGAGACTAAATACATAATCTAACACCCTCCCTCAATCTTAACTGTGCCCTGAAGTAATTAGAAAGTTAAGATTGCGTCAACAACCTTCGAAGAGAGGTAGTGACAGCGGCTTCGTGAAGATGTCAGCAAGTTGATTTTTGGAAAAAATAAACTTGATTTGAATTAGCTTCTGTGCAACACGTTCCCTCACAAAATGATAATCAACTTCGATGTGTTTCGTTCGGGCATGAAATACCGGATTTGACGAGAGGTATGTAGCACCGATGTTGTCACACCAAAGGACAGGAGGCTGATCCTGGGAGACTCCCAACTCGCGAAGCAAAGCCTGTAGCCAAATGAGCTCCGCTGTGGCATTGGCCACAGCCTTATATTCAGCTTCAGTGCTACCGCGGGACACCGTCGCTTGTTTGCGGGCACTCCAGGCGATCAAGTTAGGACCAAAGAAGACTGCATATCCCCCCGTGGATCGCCGATCATCAGGATTGCCAGCCCAATCCGCGTCAGAGAAAGCAGAAAGCTGAGCAGACAGAGTTGGTCGAAGATGCAGACCATAGGCTGCAGTGTGACGGACGTAGCGCAATATGCGCTTAACAGCAGACCAATGAGTATCCCGTGGTGCATGAAGATACTGACATACACGGTTTACTGCAAAGGAGAGATCAGGCCGGGTGATAGTGAGGTACTGAAGGCCTCCAACAATGCTGCGGTACTCAGTGGCATCAACATCAGACAAGAGAGATCCATCAACAGCAGAAATCGGATCAGTGGCAGACATAGGAGTGGTGGCTATCTTGCACTTGAGCATACCCGCGCGACGCGGCAGATCCAGGGAGTACTTCTTCTGAGAGAGAGCCAGGCCACCATCAGGATAAGTAACCTCTAGACCAAGAAAATAGTGAAGCTTGCCCAAGTCCTTAACAGCAAAATTAGACCCCAGAGATGTAATGAGGCGATCCGTAGCTCACCCCGGGCACAAAAAACCGAAACCGAAGCCCGAACCCGAAAAGACCGGGACCGAAACCGAAATACCCAGAATTTCGGGTAACCGAAATAATATCGGTCCTGAGAATCAAGTAACCGAAATAATATCGGTCTGTTCGGTTATCACGAGCTGAGGACCGAAATGACCGAAGGGACCGAACTAGTGATGCGAATTAGACATTCAGGCCCAACTCGTGTACTCTAGCATGTAGCACAGCCCATCGAGGCCTAGTTCCCTACTTCTTTTCCCCAATTTCAGCACTAGCGCTCGTTTCCATGACCTAACTCCATCCCCGCCGCTTGTTTCCCTAGAATTTTGTGGTACGCATACGTATCCATCCATCTTGCCGCCTGGAACCAGCGACCTCCATCCATTCTCCGCCTCCTCCCATGTCTACTAGAACAAGAGATTGTGGTACGCATGCCAAGCACACAGCAAGCTTGGTTCTTGTTTCCCTGTACGCGTGCTTATGATTATATATTTCTGTATTGGCATCTAAACAAGAGATTGTGTTGCTGTCTTTTTGTAGATGACATTTGAACATGAGGATGAGCTGAAGGAATATAACTATGAGGATGAGCTAAATATAACAAGAGATTGTGTTGCTGTTATTTCCTTTTTTCGGTCTGTTTGGTCATGACCGAAGACCAGACCGAAAAGACCAAAGACCGAATACAAAAAGAGCGAAAAGACCGGCCGTAATTCGGGTAGCGTTTCTAGATGACCAAAATTTTGGATGACCGAAAATACCGGACCGAGCAAACCGAACAGACCGAACGACCGGGGTGATCCGTAGCGATGTCCGAAGAGCTGACAAGAATAATATCATCAACGTAAACCAAGATGTACATAGTAACCTCAGGACGATGTAGGAGGAACAAGGACGTGTCAGCTGTCGAGGGCACAAAACCATGTTTGTGTAGAGCAGAACCAAGGCGAGCATGCCACGCGCGGGGCGCCTGTTTCAGACCATAGAGAGCCTTAACTAGATGACACAGATGATGAGGCTGTGAAGAATCGACAAATCCGGGAGGTTGTCGCATGTACACCTCCTCCTCTAAAAGACCATGCAAGAAGGCATTCTGAACATCCAACTGACAAAGGGACCAACCTCGAGTAACTGCCAATGACAGAAGAAGCCGAATAGTGGTTGGTTTAACGACAGGACTAAAGGTGTCCTCATAATCAAGACCATACCGCTGTTTGAAGCCTTTAGCCACCAGACGCGCTTTGTAGCGCTCAATAGAACCATCTGCATGCTTCTTCACTTTAAAAACCCACTTGGAATCAATAATGTTGATGCCAGAACAAGGAGGAACCAGATGCCAGGTGCCATTCTGACGCAGAGCCTGAAATTCGAGCTCCATAGCAGCTCGCCAGTGAGGAATACTCATAGTAGCCTGATAGTGACGGGGCTCAGCCATAGGGTCAGCCTCGGCATGAGACATGCATGCAGCAAGCCAAGCAACAGTGCCCTCTTTCCGATCAAGAGGCTTGAAAATTCCACTGCGACTGCGAGTATGAGGGCGATGAACCACTGGAGCACGCGGAACAACAGGCGATGGTGCAGGAGGTGACTGTGACTCAGGCAAATCATCTGGCGACAGTCCAGGTGAACTCGTCGTTGGACTTGGCGATGGTCCAGGTGATGACGAACCAGGAGGCGTGCTGGGCGAAGCGGAGACAGGAGGCGCCCGAACGGTATGGAACGGCCCAGGCGAGGCGGGCGAAGATGGGCCGACTCGCGGGAAGCCAGGCGGACCGCGCCCAGGCGAGGCAGACGGAGATGGGCCGGCCAACGGGGAGCCAGGCGGACCACGCCCAGGCGAGGCAGGCGGAGATGGGCCGGCCCGCGGGGAGCCAGACGGACTGCGCCCAGGTGAGACAGACGAAGGTGGGCCAGAAACGGCCGGGGCAGGCGTCGTTCCTGGCACAGTCGACGAGGGAGCTGCATGGGGCATGCAGCGGTCAACATCAGGGACATCTACAGTGTCGGTGATGTCCAGCAGTTGCAGCCGTGCTCCTCGGCCAATTCCTGCACCATGGTTAGGCAACAAAGCAGGGGAATAGGCAACATCCACAAATTGGTCAGGAGAAACACGAAAGGAATTTGTTGGTGTCGACATTGGCATTGGTGGTGGTAATGCAGAAAAAGGAAACAAGTTTTTGTCAAACACGACATCACGAGAAATATAAACTCTATTGGTGGGAACGTGGAGACACTTGTAGCCTTTATGAAGTGAACTATAGCCAAGGAAGACACATTTTTTGGACCAAAACTCGAGCTTACGGCTGTTGTATGGGCGAAGATGAGGCCAACACGCACAACCGAAGACTTTAAGAAACGTATAGTCTGGAATCTCCTGAAAAAGAAGCTCAAGGGGAGTTTTCATATTAAGAACACGAGTAGGAAGCCTGTTAATCAAGAAACAGGCTGTAGAGAACGCATCACTCCAGAACCGAAAAGGGGCGGATGCATGAGCAAGAAGGGTTAGGCCAGTTTCAACTAAGTGACGGTGCTTCCGCTCAGCAACACCGTTCTACTGATGTGTATGCGGACAAGACACACGATGCGAAATCCCAAGCTTATCAAAGAAGGTGTTAAGGTTGCGATACTCGCCCCCCCCCCCCAGTCAGATTGAACATGAATAATTTTATGCTTGAGAAGACGTTCGACATGCAATTGGAATTTAATAAAGACATCAAACACATCAGATTTACGCTTAATGAGATACATCCAAGTAAAGCGACTATAAGCATCGATGAAACTGACATAATAATCATGACCACTCACAGAGGTTTGGGCAGGACCCCATACATCCGAAAACACAAGTTCAAGAGGATTTTTGACTACTCAATTCGAAGAAACAAACGGAAGTTGATGAATCTTTCCTTGCTGACAAGCATCACAAACTGCTAAATTTTTATTACTAGATAAAGTGGGGAGATCATGCCACTGAAGGACATGACTCACTATTGGAGAAGCCGGATGGCCAAGACGTGCATGCCAATGGGAAGACGATGTGCGAACACCACTGAAGACCTGGGAAACCGCATCCAAAGCATACAACCCCTGACAATATCGACCTCTAAGGAGTACATCCCGCGTTGCTTGATCCTTGACAAAAAAATGAGACGGATGAAATTCAACCGAAACATTATTGTCAAGGGTAAGTTTAGGAACAGACAGTAAATTGCGAGTAACCTAGGGGACATGTAAGACATTGCGAAGGTCAAGTTTGCGAGATGAATGTGTGAGATGTGCATACCTGACCCGTCTGCGGTGTGAACCTTGTCGTGGCCGTGGTAGGGAGCGTGCGAAGTCAGCTTGCCGAGTTCGCTCGTCAGATGATCCGTCGCACCCGTGTCCATGTACCAGGTGGGATCAACCGGATAGGACGGAGTGTAGCCAGAGGAAGAACCCTTCGTAGCCATGGCAGCTTGTCGCTCGTTGCCACAGCCATCATTGCCAATCCCCAGAAAGTCGCGCTTGAAGCGGCGATGGCAGCGAGACGCCAGGTGACCGACGAGGCCGCAAAGCTGGCACGTGGGGCGCTGTCCACCATACCGCCCGCCTTGGTTGACATGGGAGGCAGGTGGAGGTGGTCGCGGAACAGGAGGACCATGCGCACGGTACCCGCCACCAGGCGCGGGAGGTGCAACAGTAGGAGGCGGCGAACGGGGAGCGGGTGGACGGTAGCCACCGCCACCACGAGCCGCCGCATGAGCAGAGGGGTCGAGGTGCGCAGGCACCGAGCGGCGGGACTCGACCCGTTGTTCAGTGCTCAGAAGGCGATTGTGGAGCGGACCAGGCGCCTCGTCGATGGCCGCGAGATCGCCATGGTGATTGGGTGCAGGAGCGCCGTATGCCGGCGGTGCAAGGGCACCGTACGCCGACGGGGCAGTGGTGCCGTAGTGCGGTGGCGGAGCACCGTAAGACGACGTTGGATACGCGCCGAACGCCGGCTGCGAGGTGGCACCGAAAGTGGGCGGCGCTGGGGCGCCATAGGGCCATGTAGCCGCGCCATAGGGCGGCGTCGGAGATGCACTGTACCCTGCGAGGCGGCGCCGTAGGTCGGCGGCGCTGGAGCGCCATAGAACGGCGGTGCAGGGGCGCCGTAGGGCATGGCGGCGGGGCAACCATACGGCGGCAGCGCGGGCAGGCCGTGCGGGACGGAGGGCGATCCGTAGAGCAGCTGGGCGCCATGCAGAGCAGGGGCCGCGACACCCGATGCGATTGGCGCGGACGGCGCGGACGCGACCAGTGCGGGCGTCGGCGACGGCGCCATGGGCGGCGGTCGTGAGTGCACGTACGCGAGGGGCTGAGACGCGAGGAACGGAGAGACCGGAGCGGTCGACGGCGCTGGAGCGGAGGACGCCGACGCGGCGGCGGAGCTGATCGAACCGGCGGCGGAAGACATGATCGGATCGATCCAATCTGATACCATGTAATGAAACGTGATTTGTGGGAACCAGCACACCACACAAGGGCGTGGCTTATCTCATATATATAGGAGTGTACAGGGTACAAATACAGGTATAATACACAGAAGCTATACGAGACTAAATACATAATCTAACACAAAGACCCATGTATTCCATCCCAGATACAAAGAAGCGGCCAGAAGTAGGATCTTGGGAAGCATAGTAGACCGTGCCAGGGCTAGCATGGTTGTGAATTCCATCGTACATTGTTACAACATAGTTTGTGTCATCCTTGTCTCTCTCTACCCTCTTCTTCACATTACACCCCTCTGTTGAACACCGATAGTAATTCCTGTAGTGATAAGAAATGAAATTCAAGTTAATGGTGTATCACCTTGGCGTGATGCCCCTAACAGGGAAGAGCTAACTTTAGGTTCGTGGAATCCAGATGATCACAGCAGTCCACCTGACTCCAGTCCAATCCCACGGCTTACAAATAGTTCGACTCTTGCTAGGTTGGTCTTAGTTGCACACTTAGTGACTTAGTCCCATAATACCATCTTAAGTCATATAATGTCAACACTAATACACATCATTGGTAATATCTTTTTTTTGCTGGATGGCTCCATGGGCAACCCAGGAACTGATGGTTAGTTTATTGCAGTATGTATAATTGTATCACATATTTTGTAATTTTCACGTTTCATGAGATTTTTTTGTAAGATTGGATAACTTAATTGTTTTCTCGCTAGGTCATTGAAGCTAACTATTTTGGAGTTGCCCCAGTGATCATTAGATCATATGTCATGTACAATGCACCAACGTTTCGTTACACGTGCACGAATGTCAGTAAATCATAGGAATATAAATTGTGATCTCTAAGGCTAATGCGACAAGATTATGTTAGATCTCCATCGACAAGCTTGGACTGTTTGGTTAGATTTATTTTTGGCCTTTAGACATTGGCTTATAAGCCACAAAGTTTCTAAATAGGTGTTTTTGGCTTTGGCTTTTGACTTTTGAATTTACATTGATGCATGATGGCATAATTCAAAAACCAAAAACAAAAGAACCTATATTTATGTACTTTTGTGCCTTATAAGTCAAAAACCTGGTGATGAGTAGAAATGGTGTACAAATTTAGGTTTTAATTTTTGTAACTAAGTAACAACACATTCAGAAGTATGAAATTACACATATTTTTTCTGTTTTCAGTTTAAAATTTCCAGTTGAGTAAAGCCCGAAGCTACACATGATTTTGATATCATACAGCTCAGTAGACTGTCAAATGAGGACTTCTCGGGCAATCTAAGAATAACAAATGCAGCCCTCGGGTTCGTCGTTCTTTTAGTTGGTCATGTACAAAAACGGTTCCCCGTTAAAAAGAGGAACTTGGGACCGACATTGTCAAACTAGTGGCACTAAACTAAGAACATGCTTAATGATATATTATAATAAAACCAAAGAATGCTAAACGGTCCATCAACAATCTAGAAAAGTGGTAGCATGCAGAATTAACCCACCAGCTACAGACTTGGGTTAGGGCTGAATCACTAGTAGAAAAACGACCTTCCGTTCGGAACATTCGTCCCGGTCATTATTGGAACCGGGACTAATGCCACATTAGTCCCGGTTCCAATGGCTAGGGCGGCCGCACACCTTTAGTCCCGGTTCAAAAAGAACCTTTAGTCCCGGTTGGAGACACCAACCGGGACTAAAGGTTGCGGCACCTTTAGTCCCGGTTGGTGTCTTCAACCGAGACTAAAGGTCTATCTTTAGTCCCGGTTGGAGACACCAACCAGGACTAAAGGTTTTTTTTTCCCTCTCATGCCTACCCCCCGACCCCCGTGGATCGCCTTTTTAGTTTTGTAGAAAATAAAAATAAAAGAAAATGATAAAATCTTCAAAAAATAAAATCCTTTGGGATGTAGTTAGGTTTTACTGTCTACTTGTTATAGAATTTTTGAAATATGAATTTTGACCTTTTTTTTTGCAAAAAACAGAAGAAAAAAATTAAAACGGTCATAACTTTTGCATACGACGTCGAAAAAATGCGTTTAATATATCAAAAAAACTAGAGAAAAAGGAAACACTTAGCGCATTATGCAAAAGATAATATATCAAAAAAAGAAACTAAAGAAAAAGGAAACTTTTGCATACGACGTCGAAAAAATGCGTTTAATATATCAAAAAATGCGTTTAATATATTAAAACGGGTTTACCCGGTGAACTTTTCTCAGATCCTCGAAATTCCAAAAGGAAAAAAAGTTATTTCAAAAAAAAGATTTTTTCTACAAAATAAAAAAAGCACACTTAGCGCATTATGCAAAAGATGATATGGATGCAATATTTGGATTCCTATCATTTTTTGATCGATTTATACATATTATTTGTCGAATTTCGATTTACAGATTTAAAGATATGAATTTTTCCATATTAAATAGAAAATGGAAATAATAATGTAAAATTCATTTTTTTGTTTGAATTAATAATAATTATTACTTAATCATTAATATTTATGTTAATATAGGTTTGGAATTCAAAAAATAATATCATGTGACATCAAAGTCTAGAGGATAATAAGATTGATACCATAGTATTATTAAGATGTTATCAGTGCAATCTTGGAAGCTAATTGGAAAGAAACTCAAAAGTTAAGCGTGCTGGGGTGGAGCATTGTGAGGATGGGTGACCGGTCGGGAAGTTTGACCACGAGTATGGATAGGAGTGTGAGGATGCACTTTGACTTGAGATTAGGGGCGATTAGAAATTAAACTGACAAATAATTCAAAGATTTGAAATATAAAAAAAAATCAAAAAAAATTCAAAAAAATCAAAAAAAATTATTTAAAAGAAAAGGGTATTTAGTCCCGGTTGGTGTTACAAACCGGGACTAAAGGTACTCCAGCCCAGCTCATGGCTTCGCCCACGTGGAGGGCCTTTAGTCCCGGTTCGTAACAAACCGGGACTAAAGGAGAACCTTTAGTCCTGATTTGTTAGTCCCGGTTGGGAAAACCGGGACTAAAGGGGAGGTTTTCTACTACCTTGGATAGTAAGAACCGGTGTGTAATTGTAAACTAGACGCGCGTACCTTGGGTTAGAGCTGTTCTTGACAGACTTCTTGCCGTACTTCCTCCACTTGTAGCCGTCGTCGAGTACATCCTCTTCCGACCTCGCCCGGAACGCGATCTTGTTCCCCGGCGCCACCACGGGCGGCGCACTCCTGAAATCGATGTCGAGGTGTACCGATTCAATCAGAACTTGCACGCGTGGGTGCTCCGTATACATGCGGTCGCGCTTAACTCGCAATTTCCCGTCGCAATGCGCATGATGATCTTGGCGTTTAGTGCAAATTACCTCGGACGAGCACCGTAGCCAGCATCCGGCACGACCGGCGCCGCTGCCGCCGCCTCAACCGGCATCCGCGGAAGCAGCGGCGTCGCGAACGGTTCGGGAACGGCCGGCGCCGCCCCGCCGTCGTCCGACAAGTAGTCCAGGACATCGAGCTGCTGCACCCCGCTGGCTGCTGCAGCGAAGGCCGGAGAGAAAGAGGCTGCCGCAGAGCCAGAGCTGTAGGTGTAGCTGCCGGAGCTGCCACCACCCCTCGGTGTGGGAAACGCCATCGAGCGGCAGACGTCAGCGCCGTGCCGGTGGTAACGATAAGCTGCGCCGGCTCCTGCTGCTACTGCCACGTGCAGGTCGTATGGAGTGATCCGAGGCGTGGCATGTTTATAGCGCGCGCGCGTCATGGTGCTGGATAAGTCCGCTTGCATGGGGCAGCTCAGCTGAGGAAGACTCGCTGACTGTTACACGCACTGACGCACGTGCCTGCGCAATATACTTCTTTTTTTGCATCACCGATCAATATACTTGAGGCGTTAGGTTTGTGCCCTATCGTTATCGACAGCGAGTCAGCGACGACGAACAGGCCGGGTGTCGCCTCGTTGACACAAGAGTACTGCTTCAACCCGATTCTTTGAGGCTTAACTCTAGTCTGCTCGTTTTCTTTTCTTTCTTGCAGTCATTTTTTTTAGGAAGAGGTTACACCTCCTGAAAAAATTATTATGTTTCTATGATGATCTTGGCATGTAATCTATCTCTATAGAAAATCCTTACGTTTATCTAGTGATGCAACTAAACAACTTGTTAATGATTCATGTGTTTTCAATTCGTGTAGGATTTCACACATCATGAGATTTTAATGTTGCGTTTTCCTATTTGATGTGTTTTATAATTCTTGCGAACCAAAGAGGTCCTAAGATGATCAATCATCTCTTTCTAGGTTACTCCTGTATGTTCGGATAAAAATATTAAACATGTATTTCTCTCTATGGAAACAACACATGTCCTGAGGTGTGAAGCGGGAGAGAGGAGATACTGTATTTTTTTTGGCACTGCTAAAGCTCAGCCGGGTGACTGTAAAATTATGAGATTTGCGGAATTGGTGGATGTATTATTGAGCCTCATGGGCGAGTATATATAGGCGTACAAGGGACCGACTTGGAGTACAAGACAAGTTAGGCAATAGATGGAAATAGATTCTAACTATCCTATTCTACCATAACGGTCGTACACGTATACTCTAACATCCCCCCGCAGTCGTAGCGGTAGCGTCGTGAACAACTGGAACGTCGCGGACGGTCAGACTGGAGAGAAACCGA
The DNA here is from genome assembly GCA_947311845.1 of Poa pratensis. Classification (NCBI taxonomy): domain Eukaryota; kingdom Viridiplantae; phylum Streptophyta; class Magnoliopsida; order Poales; family Poaceae; genus Poa; species Poa pratensis. The sequence continues at coordinate 47,931,457 of CAMZMU010000039.1, forward strand.
AGTAGAATCCAGTGGGCTGACATCCCCCCGCAGTAGGAGCGGGAACGTCGTGGACGGTGTCGCAGCGCTGATGCTTGGACTGTAGAGGAAGCTGATGAGGAGCTCAAGCGAGGTGGTAACCCTTGTTGCCGATGTCGAGGGAGCCGAGAGCGTTGGGCGGTGCAACCTTGGTCGGGGTAGCCGTGCGAGGGGTCGCCATGGTCGATGTCGTGGTCGGGGTTGCCGGTGTCGAGGTAGATGCAGAAGAAGCCGCTTGCGCATAGTACGCGAGGAGAGTGACGGGGACGCGTCGAGGCAGTCGTCGAGGATGCCGAGGCCAGGGACGACGCAGTACGAGCCGTCGAGGACGAGGTGCGGCCATTGTTTTGCCAGAACAAGGCGCACGTCGGGGAAGAAGGCATACTCCAGTTTTGCTAGAACCAAGTACGCATAGAAGAAATCGGTGACGTGGTCGAGGCAGTCGTAGAGGAGGAAGTCGATGCCGAAGACGTTGTCGAGGCCGATGTAGACGAGGCGCCGACCCGGGCTTGCCCGACCCGGGGACATGTCGGGGACGAAGGCACACACCGGTGTTGCCAGTACCGTGCATGCGGGGGTAGGGACCACCGTGAACCATACGCCAGCGTCGGAGGGGCCAGCAGAGGAGGACTCGACGACGATTGCGGCGCCAATCAGCGGGGGGGTAGAAGGTGCCGATGTCGTCCGCGGTTGTCGGAGTAGACGTAGTCGGGGACGAGGATGATGACGCTGGCGACGTGGTCGTGGTGGACGAAGATGTAGAAGGCGGCAAAGGCAACGGCGGCCTAGGGTGGCCATGCTGGACGCCTGGACAAGGAGTGGTCGGCGGGACCTGCGACGGCCTGAGGTGGCCAGCAGGTTACCTGTAGAAGGCGGTGGCGTTTACTCGAAGTAGGCGAGGAAGAAACCCGACGTCTTGACGAAGACCATGCGTGGACGGTGGCGTTCCCGCGCCGAGGGAGTCGGCGCGGCGCATACCACGTAGAAGTCGATGCGCGGGGACAGCGAAGAGGACTGCGTGCCGCGGCGCTACGGCCCAAGGGGGCGACGCAGCAGCAGCTTGCGGGTCGAGGCGACGGCGGGTGTCGCCAGCCGCGTACACGCCTGAGAAGGCGCGTTGGCAGCCGACAACATGGACCAATGGCGGCAGCGCGGCGGCCCGAAGGGGCGACGCGGCGGCAGCCTGTAACTCGATCGGTGGTAGGCGCGTGCTCGGGGACGTGCTTGGCGGTGCAGGTGCGCGATCGGTTGATCAGACCGACGCAGCGCGGAACGCGCCATGGCGGCGACGACGACGCGCAGATCGGAGTCGATGGCGAAGTTGTCGGTGAAGTCCCAGTCGATGACGGTGAAGACGAACCGGCGATGGAGACCTTGCAAGCGAGAGAAGCCGGCGGCGACGCGTCGAGGCGTCCCTTGGACGGCGCGTCCGGCTTTGCTGCGCGGTCGGTGAAGACGAGCCGGTCGGTGCGGAGTCGGCGTCGGCGTGTCGTCCGCGATAGCCGGCTTGGAGGAGCCGAACGGTGCGAAGTCGGCGCCGGCGAGTCGGCCGCGATAGCCGGTTGTCGAGGAGGGGGCCGGTGCAGGTCGATGCCGTTGTCGGAGTAGAGGCGCGAGAAGACGACGGCGGTGGCGGGCGACGCAAACCGATCTTAGATCGGAAAACCAAAAAAGAAGCGCCGATCAAAAACGACCGGCGAAAAAGAGAAAAACCGGATCAACGACCGAAAAAAAAGACTCTAGGGCAGCCGATCAACACGAACGGCGGACGAACCCTAGGTACGGGTGGCACGGCCCCCGGCGGAGATCATGGAGATCGACCTCCCCGGGGGCGGCGCAGTGCGGAAGTGCGGCGGCGGCGGCTTGGTCAGATCGTGCCGCTCTGATACCATGTAAAATTATGAGATTTGCGAAATTGGTGGATGTATTATTGAGCCTCATGGGCGAGTATATATAGGCGTACAAGGGACCGACTTGGAGTACAAGACAAGTTAGGCAATAGATGGAAATAGATTCTAACTATCCTATTCTACCATAACGGTCGTACACGTATACTCTAACAGTGACGTCATTAAAGTCTCAGTTGCAAGTCATGTTTAACTCTTGGGACAACACAAATCACTCGATGGTTCAGTCTTTTTCCGGTTACAACCAATGTGAACTTGGAAAATCTCAGTTGCAACTATCAGTCCAATACGAATCACGACGCAATCGAACGGTCGAAAACTCAACTGAAATTTAGTTAATTTGCAATGAATTGGGAATTAACAAAACCATTTAACTTAGAGAGGGAGTTCACTTAATTAACTAAGCTTCCCGCAACGTACCAGGGACTGTATGTCCATGAAAGCTATACCCGGATTGACTACGTCGAGACGTACCATCTGTCGAATTTTCTTTTTTATGAGAAATGTATTTGATTCTCTTTATGTTTGCAAAACAAGTTTGCTCTAATTTGATTACCGCTTGCACACCGCAAGTATATGGATCTAGTTTAGTAGGCGCACACGCAAGTATATAGAGCTATTCCCGCAATTTCCTTCTCTGAACATTACCATGCATGACATGCACATGCTCAAGAGTGACCCAAGTAATTCGATTCGAGCAACACACTATCTACGGGTGGTTTTGATGTCGCATGTACCGTACGACGTCCTTGTCCACCTAGTTCGCTCCGTTGCAGATAAGAAAACACGCATTCATATTGGTGTTTCAGCATTTCTTTGGGCAATCTGGAATTGTCGAAACGATAACAAGATGGAAGTTGTGCACTATTTTCAGGTTATCAACAAGGCGGTCTACTGGATACGCATGTGGACTCTTCTTCTTCCAAGGGACCAGAGAGGACCTATGGATACATGTTGTGCACGTTTGATGGCTGTCCTTGGGGCTATCTTCTGCCAGGGTGGATGGCTGCACACTAGATGACTAGATGTTTAGAGCTCCAATTTTTGTGTGGCTGATTTTTGTATCCACTCTTTGTGATCTATGATTTGTAACACACTACTCAAACTTAAACTTTGAAAATCCGCAATAAAACGGCCATGTGCACCAGTTTGATGCAGAGGCTCACTATAGGAAAGAGCACCTACGCCGACGGCTTTTTGTCGGGGCCGTCGGCGTAAGCCCCGACGAGGCCAGCCCGTCGACATGGCCATCGGCGTAGGATATGCCGTCGGCATAGATTTAACACAGGGCTATGCCGACGGCTATGATTTTTTTTTCTATTTTTCATTAAATATGAAATAATTCATATCTTTAAATCCGTAAATCAAAATTTAACAAATAAAATGTCTAAATCGATTAGAAAAATGAGAGGAATCCAAATATGACATCCATATCAGCTTTTTCACCATGCATATGACTTTTTGCAACATATTTTTGGTACTTGCTTAATAAAAAAGTCATTTTTGGCATTAAAAAAATGGAAAATGATATTTATAAAAATATTTTGGAAATTGTTTTTGGCAACAATGTTTGCCATACCAAGACACACATATGTGTCAAATATGGATACATTATCACAAACTATGGCACGGAGATGGCCATAACTTGTTCATTTGGCGCGAAACCTATATATGTCTATAGATGATAGACCTTTTTGTGAAGATTTTTTTGAAATGTTTGTCAAAACTCAAGTTTATCATTTTTGCTAGCAACTAGTACACATAAAAGGACTCCGTGCAAAAGGATTTCAATTTTTGAGTATTTTCTCAATTTCTTTTATATTTTTTTAAAAATGGTCAAAATGGCCGTCGTGCCTATTCATTATAAGGGGTCACATTTTTCAAAACTATCGAAGTTTCAATGATAAAGTCACTACTTGTGTACCTAAAAATGATTTTTGTAAAAAAAATTAGACCAAACTATCACACACTTGTAGTTCAAATTTCAATTACTTTTGGAAATCGGCATAAAGTCATTTAAATAGGAAAAATTAGTTAGAAATCGAGAAAATTCCTAATACTTGGGATTATCCATCAAATATGTACTACTCTTTGTGACAATAAGATGGATGCCCTTTTGCAACATATTTTTGGTACTTGCTTCATAAAAAAAGTAATTTTTGCCACATAAAAATGGAAAATGATATTTCTAAAAATAATTTGGAAATTGGTTTTGGCAACAATGTTTGCCATACCAAGACACACCTATGTGTCAAATATGGATATATTATCACAAACTATGGCACGTGGATGGCCATAACTTGGTCATTTGGCGCAAAACCTATACGTGTCTATAGATGATAGACCTTTTTGTGAAGTTTTTTTTGAAATGTTTGTCAAAACTCAAGTTTATCATTTTTTGCTAGCAACTAGTACACATAAAAGGACTCCATGCAAAAGTATTTCATTTTTTGAGTATTTTCTCATTTTCTTTTATATTTTTAAAAAATGGTCAAAATGGCCGCCGTGCCTATTTATTGTAAGGGGTCACATTTTTCAAAACTATCGACGTTTCTATGATAAAGTCACTACTTGTGTACCTAAAAATGATTTTTGTAAAAAAAAAATTAGACCAAACTATCACACACTTGTAGTTCAAATTTCAATTACTTTTGGAAATCGGCATAAAGTCATTTAAATAGGAAAAATTAGTTAGAAATCGAGAAAATTCCTAATACTTGGGATTATCCATCAAATATGTACTACTCTTTGTGACAATAAGATGGGTGCCTTTTTGCAACATATTTTTGGTACTTGCTTCATAAAAAAAGTAATTTTTGGTACTTAAAAATGGAAAATGATATTTCTAAAAATAATTTGGAAATTGGTTTTGGCAACAATGTTTGCCATACCAAGACACACCTATGTGTCAAATATGGATATTTTATCACAAACTATGGCACGGGGATGGCCATAACTTGGTCATTTGACGCAAAACCTATACATGTCTATAGATGATATACCTTTTTGTGAAGCTTTTTTTTAATGTTTGTAAAAACTCAAGTTTATCATTTTTGCTAGCAACTAGTACACATAAAAGGACTCCATGCCAAAGGATTTCATTTTTTGAGTATTGTTTCACTTTCTTTTATATTTTTGAAAAAATGGTCAAAATGGCCGCTGTGTCTATTCATTGAAAGGGGTCACATTTTTCAAAACTATCGACGTTTTTGTGATAAAGTTACTACTCGTGTACCTAAAAATGATTTTTGTAAAAAAAAGTAGACCAAACTATCACACACTTGTAGTTCAAATTTCAATTACTTTTTGAAAATCGGCATAAAGTCATTTAAATAGGCGAAATTAGGTAGAAATCGAGAAAATTCCTAATACTTGGGGATTATCCATCAAATATGTACTACTCTTTGTGACAATAAGATGGGTGCCTTTTTGCAACATATTTTTGGTACTTGCTTCATAAAAAAAGTCATTTTTGGCACTTAAAAAATGGAAAATGATATTTATAAAATTAATTTGGAAATTTTTTATTGATGTTTCTGTGATGCACAAGATTATATGGATGTCATATTTGAATTTCTCTCATTTTTCTAATCGACTTAGACATTTTATATGTCAAATTTCGATTTACGGATTTAAAGATATGAATTATTCCATATTAAATGTAAAAAAGAGAAAATAAAGTAAAATAAATTTTATTGTTATTTATTCAAAAAATATTATTACATAATCATTGTTATTTATTCAAATAAATTTTCAAAATTTAAACGATAAAAAGTGTAACATCATGACCCAGGGGTTAATATGGTTGATAGGATACTAATATTAGTAAGTTCTAACATCTCATTTGGAAGCTAATTTGGAAGAAACTCAAAAGTTAAGCGTGCTTGGGCTGGAGCAATTTGAGGATGGGTGACCGAATGGGAAGTTTGACCATGGTAAGTACTTTGACCTGAGATTAAGTGTGTGGCTAAGTGGGAAATTTTGAAATTTGAAAAAAAGGTAAATTTCGCGGTAGAATTAAAAATATATAAAAAAAGTTCAAAGTTTTTTTTAAAAATTATTTTTTTTGGAAAAAATATGCCGACAGCACTATGCCGACGGCTTTTACTATGTTGACGGCTTTCTGGGCTATGCCTACAGGCATGTATGCCGACGGAGCTATGCCGACGGCATTCTGGGCTATGCCGATGGCAAAAAGCCGTCGGCGTAGCTCCTCATTCCTGTAGTAGCTGGGGGTAAGCCCTCCATTTCGACAAAAAAAGTTCGCTTTGTTACACTAACCAATTAAACATCACTATTACGTGGAAACTACCAGGAACATAGACGAGACAAAAGAAATGTAGCCGCTGACTCTACACAATTTGTATTGTCAGCGTTGTCCGTGTGGTGTTCAACGGTAGTAGAGTATAGCTTTGACAAACAAGAAGCAACGTGAACTCCATACAACGACTAGTCAGTAGTGGCCAGGAATTGTCTTCGCAGCGGTCCGAGCACGTGGGCATTGCATCCTACTGTTTTAGTACTTGCAGTATATCGGTATGTTTGCATGTGTCACTGCCGGTGGTCGCATCCCATACGTGGCAGGCAAAGAAGGTATGTATAAGCTCGTGCGAGACATTATCTTTGTATACGACCATCACCAACGTATCTTCGAGGACTGGGCAAGGGTCTTATGTAAATTTGAAGCTCGCCGCCCAGAATTTATGCAACTTTCTGTCTCCTTCGGGACCCCCTCCTTGTTAAAAGAAAAGGCAATATATGATGGCCACAAGTCAGCTGATGACTTCCAATTGCGTTGTGTAGCTAGGGCCAGCTTGATGAGAGCAAGTTGAATGTTTTGAGTATCACTAAACAAGTTAAAAGTCACGGAAGATAAGATTGATCTGCTAAAGGTTCGTTAGTACTCAGAGCTGAAATCTCAACAGAGTTTTAATATATTAACATAAAAGAGATGGAAGTAGTCAGAATAAACAGTGTTATCCCTTGTTCGGGAAAAAAAAAAAGTACTCATACCATTCAGAATGTTTGAGAATTTCAATCTACGGCACAACCTGCCGCTATCCAATATGCCGACTCGCTAGTAAAATATCCCCCACAAGTTTACATCTCGCGTAGATGAGAAACGGATCACAAATGCTCATGAACAAATCAGGACATGAATATGCTTGTCACAACAACACAAATCAACACTTAGGACATGAATAAGTTACATCTGCCCGAATACGACAGAGGATTGAGTGATTGACCGCCCAGAGGTGATGTCCCAAATTGTATCAGTAGTACCACTGCGCACTCTTATTGCCCGACTCAAGAAACAGGGCTCCTCATCAGTATCCAGCGTACCAAAACCATAGTCACTAGCTAACTTACAGGGGCTACAAAAGCGAATTGAGTGGCTGCACAGGCACCCTAGTTTACATCGTCAAATCAAGAGGAGTGCCCAGCATCACTTGAAAAGAATATCACATACAGTAGGCAAAAACTGAAGGGACAAAATATGACTAACTACTAGCTAGCATGCACATCCGCCTCTCTGTTCAGTCTCACGGACAGGATCTGCGACTGTTTGGAAGTAGCTGAATGGCACAAAAAGAGGTTGTTAACAAATAAAAATACAACATTAATAGTAGGTGTAATGTAATAGCTGTTCTATCTTTTTTGGAACAAGGTAATGGTACACAATAAACAGAGGTTAATGGTAAATTCCTCAAAGAGGTGCATTCTTTTAGTCCAGATGTGTCATCATAGAAGCAAACGATACGCTTCGTCCCGATCTCATGAGCCACCCCAGGCGACTCACGGGCCATCACCAAACCCTAGGCGTTGCCTCCCCTTCCCTCCCCTCGCTGCCGTCGCCGGCGGCTACCAGCCAGCCGGTGGCGGCGGTGAGCCATCCCTGCGCTCCCCCACGCGTCCTCGCTGGCTCCCCGCACTGCCACTGCTCCCCCATGGTGTGGTGTGGCATGCTGCTCGCACGCTTCGGGTGGCAGCACGGCACCTCGCGGCGGTGTTACTCCCTGGTGCTGGCGCCACCAATTTGATGGATCCCCTTCCAGGAAGATGGCTGGCAGCTGGCGCGAGGAGGAGGGCCATGACTACAGCTCGACATAGATCTGGGCATCCCTGCCGTGGATCTGGCCAGTGGTGCTGGCCCACTGCTGGCTGTGGCAGGGTAGTGCTCCATCATACGCATGCTCGCCTCAGCACTTGGGGATGACTTGGTTGGTGCGGCAACTGCTTGGGGCGTGATGGCCCCAAGGCCGAGGCTTTTGGGACTCGGTTGTCGACGGTTGCGGCCACAGCTCAGTCGGCGGCATCGCCAGTTGTCTCCCGTCCGCAGGAATCCACGATTCTGCTGATGCTGGTGTCTGAGGGCAGCGCGAGTTGGCGGTGTTGAAGTGTATATGTGAATTGTCTAGCCCTTTCCATCAGTTCAGATTTATGGTTGCATTGGCTAGTTCATAAAACATGACATGGTATCAGAGCCCAGGGTTTGTCCCCTCTTTGTCCACGTATAGGCCTCTTGAGCCATACCTCTGAGCCTCGCGCGTCGTCGCTTTCTTCCGGTTTGCACGTGTTGACTTTCCACGTCACACGTGAGAGGGGGTGTTGAAGTGTATATGTGAATTGTCAAGACCTTTTCATCAGTTTGGACTTATGGTTGCATTGGCTAGTTCATAAAACACGACAGCGGCACCCTTGTGCTCCCTAGCGGATGTGCAGGGATGGCTGCACCGGTCATGTGCAACAAGGTCGTTGTCCTCGTTTGGTGGTGACAAATTCTCCTTGCTTCGGTATGCCGTGGTGTCCTGGCCTGATGTTCAGGTATTAGGTGTGGCAATTTTGTGTATGTGTGATTAGCTTGGGTGGCAGACCACGGAGGATCCGGTGATGTGGCCTCTTGGCCACATGGGGGTACTCGACGGGTATTGGCTGTTGGTTTCAGGCGTATGTTGCGACCAACAAGGCTTGCGGCAATGTGTGGATGTGCAGACACTGCAGCGTACATAGAGCGCGAGTGGTGGCTGGTGGTTCGAGCCCTCTGCACCGGGCGATTCCCGGCGTTGTCAACTTGTTGAAATTCCTAAAGTGGGAGCGGACCATTTTTGCCCTTTGCTGGTTTTGCTCTTCCCGTGACAGGGTTTCATTAGGTTGTTGTGCATTTGTATGGATTGCTTCTTGGCCAAGGTTGTTTGGTCATGTGAGTTGTGATGTTTGTCTGGCCGTTGGTCGTACACTTGTGTTGAGTGCTCCGGTGTTTCGGCCTAGTCCTAGGCTTGTAAATGATTTTCTTTCTATCAATCCATCGAGACACAAGCTTTGTGTTTTCTCGAAAAGGAGCATTGTTCCGTACGAAAATTCAATCAACATCAATATCATAAAAAGGATCACCAAAACACAGTTTCATTTAATTGCTACCATGCACATAGTCTTAACATTTCAAAAAAAAAAACTAGAAGCAATGGGCAACTATGAATAGAAGTTTATACAATCATACTCAAAAGTCAAAGACCATAAGAAACCTTACATATGACATCTACACAATTCTCTCAAAAAAAAAGTTGCCCACAAAGAATAACTGAGGAATGCAGCTACCAAAAACATGTTTGGATATTAACTTTAAGTTCAACATGATAAAATATTCAAGAAAGAGACAGCATCGTGTATTCACAGATAGGCTTAATCCAAACTAAACAAAAGTATACTAAGAAAGAATGATCTAAGGAAGTTGACTTACATGTCCTGGTCATGCTCATGCTCCAGAGCAAGCTTTGCAACAGACAAAAATGCTTCATCGACATTGTAGTCTTCTTTTGCAGAAGTTTCATAGTAAGGAATATTGCCTCTTGAAACACACCACTCCGTCGCTTTCTTCTCAGAAACCTGTGAGGCATGTAGTCAGTGGCATATCAAGATACAAGTGTTGTAAGTTATATATGCGACAAACTGACCACTCTGCTTTTGCCACCATCGACGTCAATCTTGTTCCCAAGTAGGATGAATGGGAAAGTTTTGGGATCCGATGGGCTAGCCTAAAAGTGGAACAGAAAATACTCAAGTCAATAAAATTTATCAATATGCTAAAAGCCACTACAAGAGAGAGAAATAATAGCATTGTAAATTTATATTTATTACGATTAACCATATACCTAGAGAGAGAAAATCATTGAAAAGCACAAAGCTGTTTTACCTAATAGTCCACTCAACAAAATACAGAAATCAATTAAGGGCTTCACATAAAAGTAAAATACCTGAAAATAATTCGCTAGAACCAACATCGCAGGTAACAAATGTAAATAGTATATTTCTGTTCAGACATTATATAAATTGCAGACCCAATAATCTATACTTGTAACAATTGAATGGGTTTGCCACATATCCAGAATTATCAACAGTAGTAGCACTAAGCAAGCTAAGTGAGTGGTGTATCAAGCACCAATCAACTTGAAGTGATCATTCACATATTGCCAGAATTTCATATTAATGCCATAAAACATGCATCTTCAGGCAAAAGGTTATATATCGATACACTATCATTGCTGCATGCGAAGGGAAGTCGCTTAGATCTGATGTCTATATATGTAGATGCTCCCTGTGCAACTTAATAAATTTTCATTTTGCATAGTGTAACTGTAGTTGACTTAAAGGCGGCGCTTAAACAAACACAGAGAAAAAAAACAGCTATGTCGCTCAAGCTTTTTAATATAATGGCAACATCAGATCAAGCTGTTAGCTAATAAGAACAATGTAGGAACAATAAATGGTGAATTTCTCTACATTGAATGTGTACAACCATGATCATGCATGCATCAAATGATACGCAAGATAGAATAATCTTACTTGGTTGAGGAACTCGTCATGCCATGTGTTGAGCGTATCAAATGACTTGTTAACATTGACATCATAAACGAGCACACAGCAATCTGCCCCTCTGTAGAATGCAACACCAAGACTCTGGAATCTCTCTGCCCCGCGGTGTCCCAGATCTAGAAAGAAAGGAACCTCAGATGGTTACAGCAGCAGCCTATGCCTTCACTACAAAAGAGGGGGTGCAACTCAGCGTTCCACTCACCTGCAACGTGACAAGCCTGTCTTCAATCAGGACCTCCTTGGTGACAAAATCTGCCCCGATTGTGGCTTTGTACTGCTGGCTGAACTTGTTATGAACATATCTAGATAAAGTCAAGGATACCAAAAGGCACAAAGTACCAACATGAGTCTGACATTCGAGAGCATCTACAACAACATACTTCTGCCAGTCCCACCCTCTTCAATGCACCAGAGATTTTTCACCAAAGAGGTCCTGGCTACTGCGCACCACAACGAATGAAAAATGAGGTACACAACGAGACAAGCTTCCATTCAGAAACTGGGGTTGCTGCCAAATGCGTCCCTGCAGCTAAATGGGTCAAACCCTTACGGATAAAAGGCGCAGATTTTTGCACTGGCCTGCAAATTTGCCACCTATCAAGCACCAGCGGGCCAATTGATTAGAAGGAGGGCAAAACGAGATAATCCCCGGAGCATGCATCAACCCTACATCGATTAGAGGAGTAGCAAACAAAATGCGGTGCATCCGAGGCCAAGCATAGGATACCGGTTCATCAGCGACGTCTTCCCGACCCTGCACAGGACCAAATCAGACACCGGCACACGGATTACAGCCACATCCAAATCGAGCCCCCCACCGAACAGAATCCGCCGGCGGGCGGATCCGGGGGAGCAGGGAGAGGGAGGAGGGAATGACGCGCTGACCCGCTGTCGCCGAGGACGATGACCTTGAGGAGGGTCCGCCGGCGCGAGGTCGACATGGATGGTGGCGTGGCGATTGCGATCGATCGATCTCGCTCCGCGGCTTGTCGGCTCGTCGCGTGGCGAGGCGAGGCGAGACGCACGAGCGGAGAAAATAAAATTAGAGCGGCGAAGGTGGTAGAGGGAGTGGTGGTGGATTTGATCCGCGGCGTGGTCTAAAAAATTTCGAAGGGGGTTCGTGCGTGCGTGCGAGGATGTCCTCCGTGGTGGAGCGGAGCTGGCTGAGGAGGAGGCAACGTGCCAGACTGCCAGACTCCCTGACGAGGCGAGGCGAGGCGAGGTGAGGGAGAAGGCCGGATTGTGGGCTGGCTTCGGTACGCGCGAGGCAGGCCTCGTCCATGCCTAGTTCCGCAGCCCAAATCCAGGGCCAAGTCATCCAACCTGGGCCAGCCACGCGAGCAGCTCCCTTGGGAAATTTTCCCTTCAGATTTAAAAATATACAAATTAAAAAGCTGGTTTTAAAACGCAAAAGGAGACAAAGAAAACTGCGCTTTCTGGTCTGCCCCAGATCCGCCGGTCGTCTCGCCGTATTCCCCAAACTTGGCTCCGCTGGTACTCCACCATCCCCCATCCTTTCCTCAAGGATCGACCCACCCGTGTGGTTTTCGTCGACAGCCTAACCCTGCACCCTTGCCGCTAAGTTCATTGCTCGTCGGCGTCTCGCTCCATCCTCGATGACGTTATATCTATCGTGGATCTCTGGTGATTAGTGTCATACTTAAAACCGTGGCAGATTATAACATGTGGATTTGACACTCTTTTTTTGACATGGCCGGTTCTCACAACAATATTAACATGCTGTAGCGCCTATCCGTGTTTGCGAAATTTGCTGAAAGTCAAGATTCAGAGTGCAATTATGAGATCAATGACCACCAACACACAAAGGAGAACTACCTAATGGGTCGACATTTGTGAATACAATCCGCAACCTGTAGGTAACAAAAAAACTCTCACTTTGCTAGGTAATAAGAGAGTTGCGGAGAGGGAATTTGGGGTGTTCTAAGCTCATTGGTATTGTCCGGACCCCCGCTCAGACATGGTCGCTAGATCATATGTGATACATCGTGAATGCTTATATTATCATGCACAACATGATCGTGGAGTGAGTGTAACGTTGATACAGTGTTTGATCAGCCCCTCTTGCGGAGCCACAACAGGGTGTTCTTGTTGTGTTTGCTGATTTACCATGCATCAAGAATTTTTAGATGAAGATGTTCATCAGCAACGGTAAGATAATCTAGTCGATCACTTGTGGACGCTTAAATAAAAGCGATAGTTTGAGTGTCATGTTGTTTTCTAAAACTTTCCAAATTCTAATTTTAGTTTAAATTGTTATATTAAACTATAACTATATTATTTTTATGTTTAAAGTATAGCTGAACTAAACTACGTGTTAAAAATTATTATGCAATCTAGTTGTATCTCATTAAGATAGAAATATGAACATCATGATGAAAATAGCCAAACATTGAATAGAGATGCCAGTTTGGAGGGCGCCGCTAGGGCAGCCTGCAGCCGTTCCATATTAGGCGGACATGTATCCAGGCATTCGGGGCACCGGTGGATATGCTCTAAGGGAACTGACAATTTTATCAAAGTACTCTATAAGATTAATTAGCACTTAATAGCTCTGAACCTAGCCTAACCATCTGTAAAATTTGCTACATGCACCGTACAAGAGGCTGCATGTGCATATGACATTGCTGCAATAGAGTGGAGGCATAAGCGCAGTTACTAATTTTGACATGAGATCATGCATCACACGGCCAAAGCCAAGTGTGTCAAATTCTGCGAGTGCTGAATCTGTTGCAATGCGAACTCACACCAAATTCCTTTTCCCGAGAGAAACATGTAGGTTCTCTCAGAAAATGTTTTTATCCTAGATCATAACACAACACAAGGTACTCAAGAGGCCAATGTATCACCCGATTTCCCAAGGACAAGAGCATCATCCACTGCACTTAGTCGGCTATTCAAGTTTCATCAATATACATTTAACTAGTTGAAAAGAACTCAGATGCCACCAACAAAACAAGAAGGATGTCAGAGAGCCAGTTTACGAGCCACAAACTAATGAATATCAGAGACCTTTTCATGGAGGTATTCCATACATGTTGTGCCTGTTTTCATTTTCACCTACTGGAGGTTACAGTGACAGCATTTGATTTCAATAGAGTATTCAGTATAGTGACAACAGTGAGAAGATGACTTGGAGTGGCCTTGCAAGCATGCCAGAAAAAAATGATGGCTCACTGATGCCTCAAGCACATAATACTTTTTTTTTGAGGAAACAACGGGGGGCGATCTGCCCACCTGAATATATTTCATCATCTCAACAAGTACAAGAGAGGGTAACCTGCCCATACGTATGGGGTCTCTGTTGTTAGGACTCAGTTGTAATGTTAGTTATTTAGTAGGTACTGATATGTAAATGTATTATGTATATACACAATCAGGAAGAGAAGGAAAGACAAGGAGATTCCAGAAAATTCCCCAATCCTCTTCATGGTATCAGAGCGGGCGACGCTGGGTGGCTGCCGGCGGTGAATCGGCGGCCAGGTCTGAAGCCGTGGCTTGTGCTGATTGGGAGCAGTAGCAGGAGGGAGGCGGACGCGCATCCTGGGTGTGGACGAGGCGGCGACCGGTGGCGAGAGGAACGGCAGTGTTCGTAGTTGTAGTGGAGGTGAAGTACCAATTGGTGGAGCTCCTGGTTGTGGGAGTGAGTCGTTGGGAGGAATTGCAGGCGAGCTGCTGAGACTGAGAGTAAGAGCAGAGGAGAAGTGCCCGTACAAGGAAAGCTCCAGCAGGGACAAGCGCGGCCGGCCGGCCGGAGCTGGACGAGGCACTGCGGGTGCACGACCAAGGTGAGAGCGGGAGCAGTGCTCGGGTGAGGCAGTGCACAGGTGGATACACGGTGCAGGTGTGTGGCGCACAGGGCAGCAGAGGAGGCGTCGAGGACGACGTAGCACGCCGCGTGACACAGGGCTGTGCTGCGGGTTCGCGCCATTCGATTTCGCGGCGACATTGGCTGGCTTTGCCGCAGGCTTGGCAGCGAGGCCGAAACAGGAGCATCAGGCCAAGAAGGTCAATTTCTGAAGTCTGCCCTCTACTGCAGTGCGGTGCCCATTGTTGTCTGAAACGTAATACTCAGAGGATTGGAGGCAGAATTGGTTCCTGCAGCTCAGAAATTGCAAAGGTAAAATTGGAGAATTTGCAGTTGTGTTGTAAGCTATGGATTTAAAATACCGAACTGTATTTGGTGGATTTGGTAAGCACAGGATGGTATTGGATAATGGACTAGGCAAATGTAAAAGATTTGGTGATGGCGCTGGAAAATCTTGGCGAAGAGATGGTGATTGGTTGTGCCCAAATTCAGACTGTAAAAATCTGAATTTTGCATTCCGTAAATTCTGTAATTGGTGTGGGGTTGCACGCCCTGTTTGTGCTGGTGGAACATGGGCAACCGAAATTGGTGGAAAAGCTCATAGTATTACAGTCCAGATGACTCCAGATGAGTTACAAAAATGGTACCAGTTCAAGGGAATGAAACAGAGGGATAAGGAAAACTGCAAAGAAAATGCTTCATGTGGAGGTCAATGCGGTAATGTTTCAACTTCTGTTAAACCACCTGGATGCAAGGGGGCACCATGGCTGATTGATTCAGGTGCATCTCGACATATGGCTGGTTCATATGAGGATTTCATGAAATATCTCCCTGATTCAAAAGGAGAAATTGTTAAGCTTGCTGATGGTTCCACTCAGAGTATTATGGGTTCAGGGACAGTTGTGTGCGGTCCTGATATTTCTCTACCCTCTGTACTACACGTTCCCTCCTTTCCCATTAATTTGTTATCCATCAGCTGCATTACTCGTGAGCTCAATTGTGCTGCCATCTTTCTTCCAGACGGGTGCATATTTCAGGAGCTTGGAAGTGGAAGAAAACTTGGAACAGGAAGCGCGCATGGTGGTTTATATTACCTGGACAAAGAAGTATCACCGTCTGTTGCAGCTGTGTTATCCTCTTCACCATTACAAGAATTTCTACTACAACATCGCAGGTTGGGTCATATGTCATTTGCCATTTTGGGTCAGCTCTATCCTGATCTTTTCAATAAGGTTAGAAGGGAAAATTTGTCTTGTGATGCATGTCAATTTGGAAAACAAACTAGGAGTTCTTATATGTCATCTGATAACCGGAGTGACACACCACTGGAAGTTATACACTCTGATGTTTGGGGTCCTAGTGGAGTTTCATCTTTAAATGGTCACCGCTCTTTTGTTACTTTCATTGACTGTTGCACTAGAGTCACTTGGCTTTATGTGCTGAGGAATAAGGATGATGTGTTTGAATGTTTTGTTGACTTCCACAATATGATCAAGACACAATATAATGCATGTCTGAAAATATTCCGTACTGACAATGGCACAGAGTATGTGAATAAGCAATTTGATAATTACTTGTCTAGTTTCGGGATTATTCACCAGACAACCTGTCCAGGTACTTCTCAGCAGAATGGTTTGGCGGAAAGAAAGAATCGACATCTGCTAGAAATCACTCGTTGCCTAATGACGACTATGAATGTTCCAAAATTTCTGTGGAGTGAAGCTGTGATGACAGCTGCTTATTTGATAAATAGAATGCCATCCAGGGTACTTGGTTACAAGACACCGATAGAGTGTCTCACTGGAGAAACAACTTATGTGGTTCCACCTAAGGTTTTTGGATGTGTCTGTTTTGTGAAGGATTACAGGCCATCTGTTGGCAAGCTAGATCCAAGGGCCCTAAAGTGTGTATTTGTAGGGTACTCGGGAAAACAGAAAGGGTATAAATGTTGGTGTCCATCTGAGAGAAGAATGTTTGTGAGTATGGATGTAGTATTTAGGGAATATGAACCATTTTATGGCCAACCAGTAGATTTAACTGATGTTTTCCCTGATTTGTATGTTAATGATGTTACAGATTTGGACAACGAGACAGGGGGAGATAAAGGAGAAGAAAATAGTGATGCAACATCGCAGAAGATGATAGTTGGAGTTATACCCGCAGATGGTGTACATGATGATGAGGCTGTGATAGATGCAGAGCAAGAACTGGTACAGGGGGAGCAACAAGGGGAATCAAATGATACTATTCGGTGGCCAAAACCAAATGAGGAACGAGAAGTTCGGGTGTATGCACGAAGACAGAGAACTGAGGAGGAGCAAGAGCATGGAGATACACATGGTTCAGACCCACAGATCTCAGACTCCTATGATGGTACACCTCTTTATCAACATGATGATCTAAATGTTCCTATTGCTCTTAGGAAGCAGCCCCGCATCACTGCTGGGAAACTGCCATCAAATCTATCTCCTTATGATGTCTCAAATTATGTGTCATATGCATCGTTGGGTTCCCAGTATAAGTCATTTATAGCTGCACTCGATTCCACTCTACCTATACCACGTGATTGGCAGGAGGCGAAACAATATCCGGAGTGGAGAGCTGCTATGATAGAGGAGATGACAGCACTTGATAAGAATAACACTTGGGTACTCACTACTCTTCCTCCTAACAAAAAAGTTGTTGGTTGTAAGTGGGTGTTTACTGTGAAACAAAATTCAGAGGGAAGGGTAGACCGATATAAAGCTAGACTTGTGGCAAAGGGGTACAGTCAAACATATGGAGTTGATTATGATGAAACCTTTGCTCCGGTTGCAAAAATGAACACTGTTAGGACTTTAATCTCAATAGCAGCAAATAAGGGGTGGAAACTATATCAAATGGATGTAAAAAATGCCTTCCTGCATGGTGATCTACAAGAAGAGGTATACATGGAGGTACCACCAGGATTTGGTAGCAAAGAAACTGAGGGTAAAGTGTGTCGGTTAAAAAAATCTCTTTATGGACTTAAACAGTCACCTAGAGCATGGTTTGGGAGATTTCGAAAGGAAATTTGTAATCTAGGGTATCTACAAAGCAATGCCGATCACACCTTGTTCTTCAAGCATAAAGGGGAGAAAATTACAATCTTGGTAGTATATGTTGATGACATGGTGATTACAGGTGATGATGACGTGGAGATACAATGCTTGAAGAAAATGCTGGCAAAATCATTTGAGGTGAAAGACTTGGGTCATCTACATTATTTTCTGGGAATTGAAGTTGCTTACGGAATGCAAGGTATTTATCTCTGTCAGAGGAAGTATGTGTTAGATTTACTTAAAGAAACTGGCATGTTGAAATGTAGACCAGCACCAACTCCCATTGAACAAAATCATCGTATATTAGCAGATTCAGGTGATCCAGTAGATAAATATCAATACCAAAGGCTAGTTGGCAGATTAATCTACTTATCACACACTAGACCAGATATTTCTTATGCGGTTAGTGTTGTAAGTAGATACATGCATGATCCTAGATCAGGCCATCTAGATGCAGTGAACGGAATTCTAAGATACCTCAAAGGTTGTCCTGGTAAAGGCATTTTATTTTCAAACAATGGTCACCTAAACATAGAAGGATATACAGATGCCGATTGGGCTGGGTGTCTAGACGACAGGAGGTCTACATCAGGTTATTGTGTATTTGTTGGCAAAAATATAGTCGGATGGAGAAGTAAGAAACAAAGTGTGGTGGCAAGATCGACAGCGGAGGCTGAGTTTAGATCCATGGCATTTGGAGTGTGTGAATTGATATGGCTTAAACTCTTGCTGGCTGAACTTCATCTTTATAATGATGCTCCACTCCAACTCTTTTGTGACAATCAGGCTGCTATAAAAATCGTCAATAATCCTGTTCATCATGATAGAACTAAGCATGTTGAGATTGATAGGCACTTCATTAAAGAGAAATTAGAAGAGGGAACCTTGCAGGTTAAGTTTGTGAGATCAGGGGATCAACTTGCTGATGTTTTAACCAAAGGTGTGTGTGTGACAAACCTTACTGAAATCTGTAACAAGATGGGGCTGTTAGACATCTTTGCCCCATCTTGAGGGGGAGTGTTGTTAGGACTCAGTTGTAATGTTAGTTATTTAGTAGGTACTGATATGTAAATGTATTATGTATATACACAATCAGGAAGAGAAGGAAAGACAAGGAGATTCCAGAAAATTCCCCAATCCTCTTCAGTCTCTAACCCCGAGCCACTAGGCTATCGCACCAACATAATACTATATGAAATTAAAGTCTATTTCCAATATTAAAACATCCCCTTTCGTTGCTTAGCTTTTAGTTTGTATATATATCTAGACCTTTACACCACGCATGCGACTGATTTTTTACTTTTATCGAGTTGGGAGCACCAAAAACTGGCTTTAGGTAACTGCTTTCACTAGACGTGTCAGCAGTGATACTCGGTAGATGTTCCATACAATCAAAATGCAGCTTAATATATATATGCTTCCAGCTGCTCACATTTTTCATCATCCTAAGCTAGCATTTCGTTTTGGGCATGTCCGTCTATTATGCCCCTTTTCTGAGCAGAAGCTACATGAATAAATACCTGAATTAGGATGGTTAACTTTCTTAATAATATTGCCAGAAGTGCGAACATCCACCCCTGGGGACCTAGGGCAGTTCCGACGGTTGTGACCCTTTTCCCCACATTGACTGCAATGCCGAGGTTGCCGCTGATGTTCATTCTCTGACTTTGTTTTTTCCGCATGTTCGGCTATTATGTCCCTTTTCTCCACATAACCGGCATCTGAATTTTACTGCTGAAATTTCCCTCACTGTTGGGCAATAGAAGCTTCTATGTCCTTCTTGCCCACATTTACTGCAGTAAAATTTCACCCCTGTGGAGCATCAGGTACCAAATGTTATTCAAGTAAATCGCAACTTCCATTTTGGTGGGAATCCAGGCCAAACAAAAGGCAATGTAGTAAGACAACAGCCAATTCGGGTACTACCACTTAAATTCCGAATGAAGAGGATAGATAGATGTACTAACTAAGAACATATAACAGTGTAAATCGACACAAACTGAGCAAATTGTGGAACTATTTCTGTGAGTAAAAGGAAAGGCAGTCCAGTCACCTTTCATGGCAATGCTTCTCTTCAGTCGATTCTCAGGATCCCTGAAGAATGCCTTTTGTTTTTCAGAAGCATGATTTCTTGCTGCAGCAGTACCTTTTGTTCTCTTCAAGTTAAAGCACAGAGGGGGAAAATAGATGTATGCCAGTGCCAGCTCAGTTCCTCGTATTTAACAAGAATTTTTTTTTGCAGTAATTCAGGTCATCTTACCTTGATTGCAGCAACTCTTTGAGCATGCAATTTGGCATCTTGGTGTATAATCTTCATGTGTTTAGTAAACAATCCTGTTTTAGCATTCAGACTCTGCAATTATTATAAGCTCTTTAAAAGCCAAAAGCAACTATACATCCATAGCAATTAAAAAAAGTTTGCAAAGATGGTATATTTCAAAAAATGAAGCAGATATACAGGGCTCAACAGTTAACTCTAATCAGGTATGTGGGATCTAGTTCTGAATTTCAGTTGATCGCTTGAAAAACTCATATACGTCTAATGACTTAAAATGTATGTGTGACAGGTTGCATATGAACAACATTTAATTGTAGAAGAAGTATACTACTCGTTACATGTATAGATACATCAACATGTGGTGCATAGCAAGTCAATTAAATTGGAACGGAGGTAGTATCACATACTGCACTAACATCAACTGTATCAAGAAATCTATAGCATGTAATTTCAGCTTGCAAGAATGCAGCACTTACTCTTAAAGATTGGCTAATCTTCATCACAACTTCCGGAGATGGAGATGGATAAGTGCGCTTCGATCTTTTTGTGTTGATCCTTATATCTAGTTTGTCGACTTCATCATCTTCCTTTACTTTCAAGGGAGAACTACACGAGGGAAAGGACAACATTCTTACTCCAATGACCCAACAACACTTTTGCAACAACCTAAGTATATTGCAATCAGTTTGGCATAGATGATCTACGACTATGATCCAAAATGATACATTTTTTCATTACTATGTAAAAAGCCATATCATCTATCATTGCTTCGTTTCACGCCATGGAATGGAGTCTGTATTAAAAAAAATGCTGATGGTGATGAGCAATAGACAATTTAAGTCGTAATGACCATTTTAATCAAACCTCCAAAGAGATTTGCCAACAACAGATCTTTCTAAAAGCAGTTTGATAGAAAAAAACAGATAACTGTTAACTACAATGGACAAGGTGATACATGATGGAAGAGAAACTTTAAAAAAAATGATGGAAGAGACACACAGAAAAATATCCACCTAGATTGAACTTCCTCCCACGGTTGTTCATCAATAGATTCTTGCCATATTACACATTCTCCACCACATTGCATACACATCCTAATACCCTAGAAATGCATAACAATAAACTGGTAAGTTTCGAAAAGTGCATATATTTACTTTCAGGGTGATTTACAAGAGATTGGGAAAGAGTCACCTTGCCATTGCACATAGGGCAGTCCAAACTGGACCTATCTATTCCGCACTCTTTGCAAGGAGTGTATCCTCTACTCCTGCAGTTAGGGCAAGGCAGCTCTCGATAGTATTGTCCATTTGGGCCAACCCAGGACCTCAGCCTCCCCTTCCCTGCAACCGGGGCAGTATTCCTGTAACCGGGAAGTACTCTTTTCATCAAAAGGCTACAGCATAAAATCAAAATCTCCAATTCTCAAAAACTTTGATTATATCCACCAAGAATGCCCAAACTCTTAGATCCCCATTTTCCATGGAATAAACTAGTAAGTTGCCAAGTCAGGAGTTTCTTTTGAATGGATACACATTTCACAATTCTCGATTTCAAAACTTGTACGACGGCGCCCCAAAGCAATTAAAACTATTAAGCACTTACAGTAGTATTTTAGGGGAATTATGCATTTAGGCTGTTGAAGTGTTATGTTTAGGTAACCCTGAAAGTGAAAGCTAATAAGGTAGTCCATGATTATTTGGGAACGCTGATCTTCTTTCTCCGAGACATGACACACCTCTCCCACATAACTGTGTCATCTTCAGCACCATCTGAATTTCCTGATCAGTGATCACCACCTAACGCACGAACAATTGGCACATGAAGAGAATGCGAATGAAGGGGAAACCGTACTGCGATGGGCCGGGGCCGACGTCTGGACCGAGGAGGTCGGCCAAAGGGTCGTAGTGGAGCTGCAGCAGTGGCACGAAAACAAACGGACACGGCTCGAAGAGTCAGAACTATGAACCGCGAGAGACCAAAGGGCTTGGAAGCGAACGAATAACGATGGACTACGTACCGGCGCCCCGCCGCCATCGGCCGAGTAAGCGGCTCGGCGGAGCTGCTGCGCAGGCCGCGCCCGCGCTCGCTCCAGCCCCGGCGGCCTCCATCGGGCTGTGGACGGTGCGGGGCGGGCGTACGGAAGGCGCAGCAGCATCCTGAGGGAGGCGTCCGGCAGGCGTGCAAGCTGACGAGGAAGCGGTGGCCTCAGCGTCTGTTGGCGCCGGGACGGGAAGGGAGCGGCGGCGTAGCGCAGCCGGAGCGCGTGGCTCGTGGACGATGTTGTTTGGCCGCCCCGTGCCTTCTGTGGCTGGGATTTGCTCGGTCGTAGTCTAGTGGTAGGCATGCAACAAGTTCGATAGACGGATTTCGTTTGGTTGGGGCGAAGCTAGATGAACAAGTCAATGGATTCATCTTTACATAGTTATGAGGTCTAACTAAGTGATAAACCGTAGTAAGTAGCAACTTAGTGTAGATTAACACAAATTCATTGGGTTCACTTGAACCCAATCCTTGCATGGTAGCTCCGCCACTATTTGGTTAGAGTTTAATGTCAACCAATTTGGGGGATTTCGGTTAGAGCATCTCCGTCGGCACTCTCAGTTGGCAACTAGGGCTGGAATTTGAGCCGAACCGAGCCGGCTCGGCTCGACTCGTTGAATCTCGGTCAACTTATGAGCAAGCTCGGCTCGATTCGATAGACCGATTTCGTTTGGTTAGAGTTTAATGTCAACCAATTTGGGGGATTTGGAGGGATTTCGGTTAGAGCATCTCCGTTTGGTTAGAGTTTAATGTTTAATTCGTTTAGCTCGGTAAAACTGTTAACATGCATTATAATATATTTTATATATAATTATTTGGTCATGCATGATTCCATTATCAGGTCCATCAATGACAATATGACACTATAAAGTATCAAGTAATATGTAGTCGTTAAACTACAATAATCCGGAAAAAATGTTCACAGAGACAATAATACATGTGACATTTTTTTACCAAGTTAAACGAGCTAAACAAGTACTCCCTCCGTTCCAATTTAATTGACTTGATATGCATAGCGGAGGGAGTAGCTCGGAACTCGGCTCGTTTAAATCAAACTCGTCAACGAATTCTGTGGCTAGGATTGCTCGGTTTTAATCTAATGGTAGGTACGCAACAAGTTTGATAGACCGATTTTGTTTGGTTAGAGTTTAATGTCATCGAAGTTTAAGATTTCGTTGGGTTAGGTTTCCTACTGAATCGATTTGGGATTTTCTACGGTTAGGGCATCCGTAATGTATAAGGTTAAGTTTTGCCATAAGATGGGACCCACTTATCCTATGAAATTTTCTACAATGTATAAGTTGAACTTTAACCATAAGCTGGGACCCACATGTACTTTTGTCGTACACACATATATGAGAGAGAGGAGAGAGAGCAACAATATTTAATTGCTTGTGGACAACCTACAAGCTTGACGTGCATCTTAATCTTATGGATAGGTTTGTTTTTCTCCACAATGTATAAGTTCACCTTAAGGGATGCCACGTAGGACTTAAGGTGTGCTTTTTTTTGCACATTGCGGCTGCTCTAAGGGCTTACATTTTCTGTCAAATCGATTTGCTTTTAGTTCATCTATGACCAATGATTAGTTCGCATGGTTTGTGCGAAGATCCCAATGGTAGTATCGATCGCATAGCCATAGATATTCGAACATTCGATAATTTGCATGGTTTGAACTGGAAGATCTCAATGGTAGCATCGATTGTATGGCCATTATGATTGATCTTCGAGAAAACGATGCAATGTATGAGGCTTACTGTTTTTTTTTTTTTTTGCGTAAAGTCTAACCAATCTATTGATCAACGACGGTACAAAGATTGCATGTGCGGACGTGCCAATGATTAAATTGTGTGTACCTGGGTATAGAATGATATAATCATGTTGTACGTTGTAGTATGTACAAACAAAATTGTGCATTCTCTTTGGTATAGTAGAATCATCTCTTTCAAGTGTTGTACCTAAAAATGTTCTCATAAGGCTTATTTTTACATTTACTTTACGTGCCACGTCATGTACAAGTGATGTTCCTATCTACGGAGTAGTAGTGTTTATAAGGATATTGCTTGTCCATACTTGCTAGTATTGTAGAATCCCTTCTAATGATATAAGGGTATGTGTGTTAAAGGTTACGGGTTTGACACCCCTATACCCGTCTCCGCTAGACCCGTCGGATTTGAATTTTCCCCGATAAGCAGATCCACGGGTATTTTTTCACCATACCCTCTCCATTTGTTGCGGGTACCCGTTAACCATCCGGATGCAGGACATATGCCTGTTATGTCCCCGTTGCCGCCGGCGATCACCGGGACGTGAGGTGGATACAAGGTGCTTGTGGTAGCACCAAACCCTAAGATGCTTGTGGTAGCAGCTACACCATGAGGAAGGAGAGGATTCAAAGAGAGAGACAAAGGTAGGAGACAGAGACCTGGTCCAGGTTCTGTTCTGTTCCATGTCCTCCTCGCGCAGCCGTAGCTTCCTTCTTATCCATCACGGCCAATGGCAAGCCCATTGTAGCCGGCCCACGACCCATGTACTCTCAGCCCAATGTATCATAATGCACAGGCATGGCACGCCGGGTGTTACACTACCGCCCCGGTAAAACGTTGCTTGTCCCCAAGCAACGGCTTGTCCATGTCATAGTCTCGATAAGATGTAGCCCCGAATTCTGTAGTATTGTAATCTTCACAAAGAAAGAATCACCATCACCTGCATCCCTTGCCCCATCTGCAGTAACCTCTAGTGGTATTGCACAAGTCGATGAGTGTACGCCAGGATCCCATGTCATGCACTGAAGTTTGTTTGCTGAAATCACCAATGAAACCCAATCCTTACACAGGTGTATACTCTGAAACACCAGCAACTGTCTCCATGTAAAGACCACAAACAGCGCGCAAAGTTTTCTCACTTCTGCAGGTAGAATCCACCTGACATCCCACTGCTTGTACTGAAGCTGACTCTCAAATGCAGTAGCAGTAGTGGCACCTTCTACCAGACGGGCCAAAATTCCCTTCAGGGTGACATATTTGTTGTTATGTTGGAAAGCAATGCAGTGGTTTTCCCAATCAGTTATCATTGGACTGTGTTGTTGGAGCCAGTCCATCCCAAGGATGGCATCATATGCTCCTAGATCCAGCACTCGAAAAGGTGTGTGAAAAGTCTCTCCCTGACACCACCAACTGAGTTCATTCACCATCTTATCACACTGCATAAGATCTCCATTTGCTATTTTCACAGGAGTAGCAGGAATCTGTTGGACAGTACAATGTAATATGTCTACCAGAGCAGAATTGAGAAAGCTATTACCGCTGCCTGAATCAACCAGAATGAGCAAGACTTGATTTCCCACCATGGCTCTCAGCCGCAAAGTCTCAGCTCCTTTAGTTCCTGCAATGGCATGAATGGACAAACTAAGCTGCTCTGCTTGAGCAATATCGTGTAGCTCCATCATGTTCAAAATTTCTTCAGAGAGTTGCTCAGGTGTGTCCTCCATCTGTAATGCATGTGCTTCAGCTCCCTGTTTCTTGCTGCATTGATGCGTGGGATCATACTTCTCGCCGCACTTGAAACACAACCCATTTGCGCGGCGATAGTCACGCAGCTGACGGTCCTTCCACAGTTCTCCGGTGCCCAGTTTCAGTGCAGTCCTTCCTGCTTCCGGTTTGTGTACATCAACCTCTGCTCGTGCTGCATAGCTGGGTCGATGATATGCTGCTGCATTTTTTGTGTCCACCCAGACTTCCTGCTGGACTTGTGCTAGCAGATATGCACGCTCAAGAGTCGTTGGTACTTGAGATTCCACAGCAGCTCTAAACTCTTTTTTCAGACCACGGATGAAATGAGAAATAAAGAGCTGCTCATCATAATATGGGTTTGGTAGACTTGTAAACTAGTTCTTGGAAAGCATGTTGGTACTCAGCCACTGTCCCAATTTGCTTCAAACTGATCAATGCTTTCATAACCTTACGATGATCATCTACTCCAAACTGCTCTTCTATTGCAGAGATAAATTGTGGCCATGTCGTTACCTCATGCTTCAGCTTGTAGGCTTGCCACCACATCGCTGCCTCGCCATCCAGATGCAGTGTGCCCGTGGTGAACCACAGGGCTGGGTTGATGGCAAAAATCCTGAAATAGTCCATCATCTGATCCTTCCAGATGCGAGGAAGTTCCCCATCAAATCGAGGTACCGTCATCTTCGGAAGAGGAGTCCGCCCAAATGGTTCCGCGTGGGGATGGCTCGATCTACCACCGCCAGCGCCTGCCCCGCCGCCCATAATTCCAGCGCCACCCGATTCCGCCGTGCCGCGTGCCGCCGGACCACTCGATGAGCCGCCCGCCGCGTTTCCCCTCCAGTTGGGCGCGATGGGGCGGAGCGTGGTGTTGCCGCTCCCCTGAGGGACCTCCGCCTCTGGATCGGGATCGTCTTCAACATGTGGTGCCGAGGTTTGGAACCCTGGCTCGAAGGCGTCCAACCGCTTGGCGAACTTGTTGAGGGCGCGCGCCGTGGCGTCGTGGAGACGTGCGCTCTCCTGCACCGCAACCGCCTGCGTGTCCATCTGCGCCCGCATCTGCTGCTGGGCCGTGTCGATCCTGGCGACCGCGCCGTGTAGTAGGTCGAGGGAAGAGTGGATCTTCGTCAACTCTGCCTGCGCAAGCGCCGCCGTCTCGCCCATCGCAGCCTCGGGATTTTACAGCTCGAAACCAACCAATCGATCGCGCTTCGGAGTCGCTTGCCAAGGACTGATGAAATTTTTGGGATTTTTTTGTGGGTAATTTTCGGTGGAATTTGTGGCGGAAGTGGCGAAAATACGAGGCTCTGATACCAAATTGTTATGTCCCCGTTGCCGCCGACGATCACCGGGACGTGAGGTGGATACAAGGTGCTTGTGGTAGCACCAAACCCTAAGATGCTTGTGGTAGCAGCTACACCATGAGGAAGGAGAGGATTCAAAGAGAGAGACAGAGGTAGGAGACGGAGACCTGGTTCAGGTTCTGTTCTGTTCCATGTCCTCCTCGCGCAGCCGTAGCTTCCTTCTTATCCATCACGGCCAATGGCAAGCCCATTGTAGCCAGCCCACGACCCATGTACTCTCAGCCCAATGTATCATAATGCACAGGCATGGCACGCCGGGTGTTACAATACCCCCACGCTCCAACCCCAACGCTTCCGGCCGCGCCCTTTTCCAGTTTTGCCCTCCCGTTAATTAACGGACACGTTCCGCTCAAAAGAAAAAAGTTAATTAACGGACACGTAATCCACTTAGTCCTACCACGTGACGGCTAATCGGGGGCCGTCCGCTTCGGGATCCAAAATTGAGCTTCGGGAGTCCTCCTCCCCACTTTTCCCCTTTCCAATCCACCTCGCAAATTTCCACCGCCCCTTCCAATGACGCGCGGGCCCAGCAAACAATCTCCCGACGACGACGGGCCGCTCCTTTTTAAGCCGTCTATTTTTTTCCCGTCCCACCCATTTTCCGTTCCTATTCCCTTCCGCACACGGACAACACACACGAGCGTAGCGTTGGACAGTCACAGACCGTGACATGTCGGCGATGTCGGCGGCTTGCTGGACCATTCCGGCGATCCCGCCGCCGAGGGCCGGCCCCTGCCCGCCCGGGGAGTCCGCCTTCCTCGTGTCCTCTCGACCGCGGGCGGGCCGCTGCCGCGCCGCTCCGAGAAGAGCACTGAGGCTCGGCCGAGCTGGCGGCCTCGTCGTGGCCCGCGCCGGCGCGGCCGAGGCGCCCGTGGCCGACTCCGGGGAGGCCGCGGTCGTATTCTCCGAGAAGTTCCCCTTGCGCCGATGCCGAACCGTAATAACTTGCTCTAATGCCCCCGTTCGGTGGATTCTCTGCTATGGCCGTGGCTCTCCTTAATTTTCCCTTCTGGCTGGCTGGTGATGGATTTGATTTTTCTGGTGTGTGCAGGTGGAAGGGAAGGCGTGGGTGAGGGTGGATGCGGAGCCGGATGGTGAAGGGAAGTGCAGGATCGTGATCGGCTGCGATTTGCAGGGGAAGTGGGTGCTGCACTGGGGCGTCTCCTATGATGGTGAGACTGGCAGGTATGCGCACGTTGTCGGTGAGGTTTCTCTTGCGATTATACCAATGCAGATTTCACTGCCCCGGCAGGTTGATCCGTTAGTGAATGGAGAACAGGCAATGTTTGGTTTGGGTTAAGATTAGTTTAGGGATGAATTATGGACATATTCATTTTCGAAATAAATAAATCAGGTGGGCAATGCAGTTGCTTCTAAACAGAGAAAATTGGCATAAAACTTGAAACAAACTTCTGCTGCATAAGGAGGTCACATTGGCCCGCCCAATTGTAAATACTTCAGAATATCCATGTCTTTTTTTATTTGGAATATCATTGAAGCACATGCTGATTAGTAGTTTCATGTTTGCACAATTTTTTGAATGGTATGTTTGCACAATTGGGAGGAGATCTTTGCCTATTTTCTTGGAAGATTATGTTTGCAAATCCGATTGCATATCAGTGTGCATTGTATCTCCTTGGTTCCTTTGGTGTTATCTTTATAGCCCTTCTGTCGTTGTTACTTAAAAAAGCATATTTTTCCGAGGCATATTTAAAGAAGATGTCATGCTCCACAAAATAATTGAAAATTGGCAATTGTCACTTTTTAATCTAATTGTCACCTTCAGTGCCTAACTCATTGGCTAAATCTTCGCAAAATAAACTCCTTGGGTAAAAACTATTCAATAATAAATTTCATCGTATCCTCTTTATTTATATGTTTGCAGAGAATGGGATCAACCTCCTTCGGAAATCAGACCTACTGGTTCAGTTCCAATCAAGGTTATTCTAGTCTCTTGAACATTTCCCAAGCATTCATAACAAATTAACAATTTTCAGCTATTGACACTGCCATATGGTTGTCTGTGTGACACTAACTTGCTAGGAACATTTCTTTTAGCTATAATTCTAGATTTTATGATTCCAATTGCTGAACAACATTTGGAACTTTCAGGACTCTGCAATCGAAACACCACTGGAGGTTTCGCACAATTCAGTAGGACGCATGCTTCATGAAGTGCAAATCAAATTCGATAAGGACACTCCAGTTGCCGTTATCAATTTTGTTCTAAAGGTTCAAACTTATGCACATTGCGCTGCTGTCAGTTAATTTCATATGCAACTTGTATTTCTTAACTTACTATACTACTCGTATATCAAAACTCTCACAAAATACAAGACTCCCAATTTGTTTCCAATTAAAACTGTCTATTGGAAAGCTGGGTATTCATTCTCTAGTTGTCTAAGGAAAGTATATCGTGTTCCACATACATGTATATGTCCGTAATAAGGGAAAATCCGGGCTGAATGTTTTGATTTGATCAGTATGTAAAGTTCTGTGCATTGCTCCGGCTCTTTTCAGTTTTAGGGTTTATTCGGCTCCCAGTTTTAATGTCTCAGTTGATTGTTCCTTTGTTAGGAAGAGGGAACAGGTGCATGGTTTCAACATAGGGGTGGGGATTTCAGAATACCTTTAAGGGATCCCTCGACGCTAGAGATCCATTAGGAGCAAAACAAGGTATTGGTGTCTACCCACGTTATTATGAGTCTCAAATGCCAATTAC
>CAMZMU010000039.1:47976630-48206851 GCA_947311845.1 Poa pratensis
AATCATGACTGGAAACTACAAGCACTAAGGATCAACAAGGAGCAGAAGCAAGCCAAAACAAATTCTAGTTTGCTTAGTCTAAAGCCCTAGATATGCTAAGTTTTAACAGGCATGAAGATCAAAGTTTCTAAAATCAAAACTAGAAGAATTAATAAAAGTGCTCCTAAAAGTTTTCCAACAAGACTAAAGGCTAAGGAATCCAACTAAAACAACCAAGCAAGAGTTGACAAAAATCAATCAAAAGTTTTTGCTATTTTGGAAAAAAAATTCTAGATTAACACCACAATTCTAAAAGAGGTAAAACATTCCACTCAAGCAAGACAAGCAAAACAAACATTTAGATACCAAATCAAGACATGTGCATCAAATGATGCTACAATCACTCACCACATGCATACTCATAAAATAACAAACTCAAGTCAAGCAAATTCAAACACAAACAAATAACAATCAAAGATTTACATAACACTTATATTATTAGGTGATATAGTGATCACACAAATCATGACAAGATGGTTTTTAAAAAAAAATCTCAACTCAGAACTTTGATAGTTGTCAAAAGGTTTGATAAAGAAAACTATAGGAGTAATATATCTCCAACTTGTATCCTTTTAAAAAGGTGTTTTGAAAATAGGAGCTTTAAAAATATGGTGTGTTGATACTTGCAACACATCAAGGTGTAAAATAAGTAGGAGATAGTATATGGATCTCCATAGTTTTGGAAACACTAATTTTTTTGGGAATACTTTTACTTTCTCAAAAAGTAGGTCTTTGGTTAGTTGATAAAATCAAAACATCATAGAAAAAGGAGTTGGCCAAAATAGGATTGGAGAAGATATATGGATCATCCTTCTTGTCATGACATGATCTCCAACATTTAAAAGATATGCTCTATTAGTTGAGTTCAAAGGTTGGTGTTTTCAGTGGTGGTTAACTCAAACAACAAAGCAGAGAAAGTTAAACAGAGCAAACAAAATCAAAACACAACCATAAACAAGACTTTTCAAAAAGTTTTTTGACGGCCCTAAATTTTGGGTCTCGCACAATCAAGTTTTTTTTTTCTTGGTTCCAAAATTTGGGACGTTACAGACCTTCCCCCTTTAAAAGAATCTCGTCCCGAGATTCCTAAGCGGGTACAAGGAGAGTGCAAGGTTAGGGGGTTGATGCTCCTTCTTTTCCTGACGTGGTTGCTTCTTAACTGAGACGTTCCTCAGGGTCTTGTTGTCTTCCCATGGAGAGGTCTTCACTTGTTGATGAAACAGTTGTTTCCTCCTAGAGGGTAAAAGTCTTTGTTTGGCGATGCTGACGAGTTGGTCGATGCTGATTAGCGTTCTTGTCGGTTGACTTCAGATATTCCAGGGCTAGGGCGCAAAGGAACAATTTGTCAAAACACCCAAATAAAACTAGCATAGGTCTTCCCCCCTTAAAGAAAAGGGGCCTTAAAAGGCTTGATGTTGATGGTACAAGTTGTCGTCGGCTTCAAGGGGTCATTTGTCTTGGGTACCATGGCGATCTTCATCTTGGTCGTAGCTCCTCGGTGCTGGGGTTGATGTAGACACCTTTACCGATATTGCCGGCTTGAGGGGTTAGCAGTTAAATGCCCGCCAACAGTTTTCAAGTCTTACAGGGGTGTCAGGTCCGTAGACTGGACTCTCTCTGGTTTTTTCCTAAGAAGTCAAAGAGTGCTTCGAGCTACTAAAATGTCTAAATTAGCTTAGTGGTAGGTGTTGTCAACTGCAACAGTCTTCTGCTTCTCGTCGTTCTTGGCGTCTTGCTGGATATGATGTCTTCTATTGTGTCCACCTTCGGTTTAGCAGATGAAGAGAGTCGATGAAGACTCCCTTGGTTCTTGGGCTTCATGTCGCTTCGCACTAACCTTGAAAGGTCGGTTGTATCAAAGTTAGCCTAAGAGATTAGTGAAGGTACTGCATGCTACATGTCTCTAACCAGGGCAAGTTGAGTTAATCGGGTTGGCGCATAAAAGGCACTCATGACTCTTGCTTCGGGGTACATCTTGATGTAGACGATCTTCATTGCTGGTTGTTCTTGTTGCTGCTGACGTTGATCTTCTTTGTGTGTCACAGCTTGATAGCTCCATAAAATCTTCAAAAAGTAGTGGCTCCTGGCGTTTCTTTGAGTCCTCCGTATTGCGTCCGTAAGTGAGACTTCCGTTGGCACTTCCTTTCTAATCTCGGTTTGTAGGTCTCGAGGAGGTTAGTTAGTCACAGGACGGCTGGGGTTAGATGTTACTCTAAAGTTAGATACGTTAAGTTAGTGACGGTATACTTGTAATTCGAAAAGTTGAGTAAGCTAGGCAAGGTTCCTCACATCACGGTTATGAGCCTTCTCGGGGTGGTCTTCTGTATTCACAGGCGGTTAAGAGCTCTCACGTGTCAAAGTTTAGATCAGAGGCAAAACATTTTAGGGAGGTCTTCTAGACAAGTTTTGAAATGCATCACGAAACATTTTCAGTCATAACAGGGAATAAGGTCTCGACTACAATACGGGAGCAACAACTAAGACTTAGTTCAACACAAAGGCATAGCTTTAGCCGTAAACATTACAACAAACTAGTTGGCGATGGGGGTGGGCACGTGACTTCATCTAGTTGTCACGGAACGCCTAGAGGCTGCGCTTCTTGGAAGATTAGTTCTTGTAGAAGGACGCTTTGTTTGCCTTCAAAATTTCAATCTCCTCGTAGGCTTCCTTGGGATCCTTCCTGGTGTTGAGGGCTCGGTACTTGAGTCTCTCTCCCATCTCATCAATGGCGGCCCACGCAGCACTCTTTGCTGACTCCATGAAAGAGGTGTACTGAGACTCTGAATTGGTGAACATCATATATCCCGTTTTGTTCTGATCATCATCTTCGTTCTTGTAGAGATGGAGTTGCACCCACCAAAGCTCTTGTCCATTTTCCATCCAAGGAAAACCCTTATAGACTGCGGGTCCTTCGAGTTCGAAACTCAGCATGAGGTTCTCCAGAGCCTTGGGAAACTCAGTGGTGCTCTCCAAGGTCATGGTCGTCGCCGGGCCCTTCTTGAGTGATTCGATGAGGCTCGACATCTATAAGTAAAGAAAAAGTCTTAGGAGGGGGTGTAAAAAGGGTCAAGAATCAAAGCTGAGATATCTCGGTGAAAGGTAAGGTTTCAGTCTTAGGGTCTGTTACTAGTTTGGCGCCATTCCCAAGGTCTTTATTTCGGTCTTAGCAAGGTACGCAGACACGGGGCACACAGTCAGCTAATGCTTACGCAAAAAGCACACAAGCAAGACACGCACTCAAGCGAAAAGCATACCAGCGAAACAGCACACCAAACACCTATAGTTCCACAAGGGCACTTAACATTCGTGAAAGTCGGGTAATCCAACCAAGGGTCATATCCTACTTCATCCTATGGGGTTTGGTGTCACATGGTTACTGAAGTCCTCATTTGATCCCCTTGGGTTTTTGCCGAAAGGTTTGAGTTTGTCTGGTTTGCTGATGGAGTAACATTGTTGAGGTTGAGTCGAGTGAACGAAGGTGATTTTTGCATTCTTGTCCTGCATTCTGCACATCCAAGGTATTTGGAGGTCCTGGCTTTGCTGTCATCGACGATTTTGGTCTTGTGGACTATGCATCTGAGGACCCTTGTCTCCGTCTTGGCTCTAGCTAATTAGGTCTTATTTGGGTTCATCGTCAAGCCTATACAAGTTTTGAATAGGGACAAGAGAGTAGAGAAAACTCTTTTTAAAATACTTGAAATTGGAGAGGTAAGATCAAGAAATTTTTGAGGAGCGGAAACCATACTAGGCTTACCTTGAAGAAAATAGATTTCGGTAGAAATAAATATTAGCAAAAATATTTTCTTCCTAAGCTATCGACCACGCTAACTAAGGTCTCCTAAGGTCAACGATGGCTCTGATACCAAGTCTGTAAGGACCCCTCGTACCGAAGTCCGAGATGCCCACGTTATGTAAGATTGATCACGATCCCAATGATCAGTGCATCGCAATCACATAACCAACATGGTATCAAGAGTTACATCATTCAAGTCGTACGAATAAAAGTCTTACAACATAAATGGTCACATGACCAAGTCTGCAAATCATCGTCGCGCAGGACGGAATTAACTATGATACAGCGGAAGCTTTCGGCTAGCATCGGCCCTCGTCACAACCGGACGCATTTCCACAGAGCAGTTGACCGGTGACACTCAGTTGGCGTGGTCGTCGGCGTACTCCTCCTCCTCGTCGTACATCTCCTCGTTGAAATCTGGACATTGGAATATCCAGGGACACAGCCGTGAGTACAATTACGTACTCGCAAGACCACCACCAGGCTTAAGTTTTCATGTTAATGCAATAGAGCGTTTTCGAAAACTGGGATAGTTGCTATATATGACTATAGGGCTTAATTTTCGCAAAACGATGCTTTTAGACATAGAGAATACAACATCTCTATATCTTTGTTGAAAAAGGCATTTGGAGATATAATTCTCCTTCTTTTAGAAATGACAGAAACCATTTCCACATTTGAAAACACTTTTGTAAAACTTTTTCAAAACACTAGGATAGGGATACCCCTTTTTCCTTTCCGGGTTCCGACTGGTTGACTCCCCGAGACCAACCATCTTCTCCCAAAATCCGTACCTCCCAGGTACCTCCTTGATGTCTCCTTTCTCCTTTGCCGAAAACAGTTTCTTTTTAAAACATAAAATGCCCATACGCCTAGATCGGTGGCCTTTCCAACCGTCCATGACCGTGGACACGGCTATTCGAATAGTTTTACACTCTGCAGAGGTGGTGCACTTTCACCACACCAAACAGTCATTCCGCCGTGATCAGCCACGGTCCGTCACACGTCAGTATGCGGGGTTCGGATAACATGATCAAAGCTTTCCACTAATCCACCCTAGTACAGAGGACTCCCGCTAGGTGTGTTTCCCCCCGGCACCGTGTGCTCCACTAGACCCCTGGTCTCTCACAGGACGCCACACCGCCACGGCAGGGGACCCAACGTAATCGTCCGGCTGCGGGTCCCTCCGCTTGTGTATTGCCTCATACAACGGCAACCCGGCTTCGAGGGACTCTAACCCTTATAGAAGTATGAGATCCTCCGTACTAAAATGGACAAGCTTCCGGCTAAGCCCTACCCATATCAGGTAGTGTGGTTGCACGGGTCAATTGTTCGGGCGGCCGCTAGGGCTGTACTTTGTTTTCCAAAAACATCTCCTTCTCCGACTGCTCCCAGCAGCTCGGGTTTTCGTAAGCATCTCCGATTTGCTCCCAGCATCTCGGGTTTTCGTAAACTTCTCCGGTTGCTCCCAGCATCTCGGGTTTTGTAAAACACTTTCTCTCCGAGTGCTCCCAGCGACTCGGGTTTTTCCTCCGAAAACATTTTCGTAAAAACCAGGTTCCCATCCTATAGTTTTGAGATAAGAGTATAAGGATATGTTACTAGAAAATATAATTTTCTTGATAGCGCCTTCAGTAGAAGGCTTCTCAAGTAAAGACTTATTCTTATAAAACCTATTATATACTAGTAGATATCTTTTGGCCAAACAATATTTTGTAAAAATAGTTTTTGGGTGGCAAGATGCCACAAAGGAAATAAAACATGCATTATTTTATTTTGGAAACAAAACATGCTTGTAAAAATAATAGGATTTCAGTAGAGTGGTGAGGTGGCTTGCCTGGCTCAGCAATATGTCCTTGGTCTCTATCTTGAGGTTCTTCGGGTTCACTCCTCACTTCCAGTTCCTTCCCGATCGTATCTAACGTCGTAAACAGGAAAAGAACAATACTCAAACCACAAGACAATACCACAGGGACATATCAAACAGCAAGCATTTGCACAATACACTAAGCTAACAATTAAAAGCAAGCAACTCACTTAGTTATACAACATCAAGCAACAAGTCCATAAAACTAAGACAAACAACAAACACAACCAAGAGAGTATACACCACAACCTTAATAGTTAAGATAGGTAGTTTTAACTAAACCTAAAGAGAAACACCTCTTATGGTGATTAGATCATTTTAACAGGGGTTGCTATACTAGTTCAGGAAATACTTCAGACAAAAAAATATCCTAATAGTTTAGGAAATACTTCAGACAAAAGTATCTTAATCCCAAGCATTATCACTACCTTTAGCACATCCACGAGCAAGTATGTTACTAGTTCTAGGAACACATACTAATATGTAGTTAATCAACCAATCAAGGTTAACACCATTGCTCACACAATTTGCTGATTAAGAGCTAAAAGGTGCAGGTGAGTTGCTTAAAAGAATACCACAAACCAAAACCGCAAAGGAGCGGGTTGACAACAATCTAAAGTAAGCAAACAATAAAGCAAGCATTGCAACTCACAACCATTCTCTGGACAAGAGTGTAAGACAAACCTAAACACAAACAAAAAAAAGAGACAAACAAAAAAAAAGGGCTTTTATTAGCAATTAAGTTGCTGTCTTGGGGAAAAATCCACCAGTCCTAAAATAATGCTTTTAAAACTAAACCCTTTTAACACAGTACTTCTAAGAGTCATACTAAACTATAGGAATTGGATTTGCCTCAAAAGCTACCACCAAATGGGAGCTAAAAATCCTGGAAGTGTCTCTGGTCTCAACACGAACATTGCTACAACTTCTAAATTAGGACACTCCTGCAAGCAAGGTTAATTTCTATGGAAAGGTATAGGTTTTAGCTTTCTGTAGAAATTGGATTCACTCCAATTGGATACTCCTAGCTCAAGTTATCTTAAAAAGAGTAGAAATTATACTTTTTAATAGATTACATCTACAAATAAAACTAAATCCTATTTTTGCAAACGGTCTGTACCACGTGGTTAAGAAAACACATAGGATTCCTACAAAATTTACTCCAAGCAATTTGCACATACAGATCTACCACAATCGAATTAATCTAACATGCAAACAATTCACAGAACAGGAAAAAGAAAAGACTAAAAGAAAAACAAAGGCTGGGCCGTGCATGGGCCGGATCCGGCCGTGGCCGCACGGATCCAGGCCTGGGCGAGGCAGGCCAGCCCAGCAGCGCGTCCAGCAAGGCCCAATCGCGAAAATTTGAAAGAGGGCGCCCCAGGTCGTCTTCTTCATCGCGCTGCATGGCGTCCGCGCGACCAGAAAAATGGCAGCGACGCGCTAGCTCACCTAGGGTGCTTGCATGCGACTTTGGCGGGCTGGGGATGGTGGAGTAGGTCGAGGGAGAGGCTTGGGCGAAGACGGCGTCACCGGAGATGGCCGGAATCCATGGCGATGGCGGCGACGTGTTTCTTCGGTCGACGACGACTGCGAGCTCCTCGGCGGGTCTGGGCAAATAAGAAGATGGGGGAGGGTTAGATCTAGGCAGGGGGAGTTCCCAGGGCCAAAAATGGCGAGGAATAATGGAGTAGAATGGCGACACGGCCGTGTTTCGTCGGCGACGACCTCGGGCTTCCTCCGACGTTCACGGGCGGCAGAGAGCTCGGGGGCGGGCTGGGCTTCGCGGGAGGGTGGTGGGGTGAGGTGAGTGTGCTCTGGGGGACAGAGGGGTGAATGAGGAGGCCGGGGCGAGTGAGGGGGCGAGCTCACCCTCTTCTAGGGTTTTCGGACCAAGGGGTCGGCTGGGGGTGACGTGGGGCACGGGCAGCGGTCACCAGGGGCGGTGGAGTAGTGGGCAGGAGAGAGATGGCCGTGGTCGACGTGGTTTGGCCAGTGAGAGGGGGGGGGGGGGGGGGGGGGGGGGGGGAGTGAGCTCCTATTGGGGGTGGAGTGAAAAGAGAAGTGTGGAGTGGTGGAGAGGGAGATGGAGGGGCTGACTAGTGGGGCTAGGCTGACTAGGATACCCCTCTTCTGTCCAGGGGTGAGAGTGGTGAGAGAGGGGTCGAGTTAGGTGGGGTTTAGGGGTTGGTTTAGTGAGAGATGACCAAATGGTCAATAGTTAGACTAGGCTCTAAACCCTGGTTGTGTTAGTGACAAAACAGGGTGCTAACCATCGACTAAAATCATGACTGGAAACTACAAGCACTAAGGATCAACAAGGAGCAGAAGCAAGCCAAAAACAAATTCTAGTTTGCTTAGTCTAAAGCCCTAGATATGCTAAGTTTTAACAGGCATGAAGATCAAAGTTTCTAAAATCAAAACTAGAAGAATTAATAAAAGTGCTCCTAAAAGTTTTCCAACAAGACTAAAGGCTAAGGAATCCAACTAAAACAACCAAGCAAGAGTTGACAAAAATCAATCAAAAGTTTTTGCTATTTTGGGAAAAAAATTCTAGATTAACACCACAATTCTAAAAGAGGTAAAACATTCCACTCAAGCAAGACAAGCAAAACAAACATTTAGATACCAAATCAAGACATGTGCATCAAATGATGCTACAATCACTCACCACATGCATACTCATAAAATAACAAACTCAAGTCAAGCAAATTCAAACACAAACAAATAACAATCAAAGATTTACATAACACTTATATTATTAGGTGATATAGTGATCACACAAATCATGACAAGATGGGTTTTTTAAAAAAAATCTCAACTCAGAACTTTGATAGTTGTCAAAAGGTTTGATAAAGAAAACTATAGGAGTAATATATCTCCAACTTGTATCCTTTTAAAAAGGTGTTTTGAAAATAGGAGCTTTAAAAATATGGTGTGTTGATACTTGCAACACATCAAGGTGTAAAATAAGTAGGAGATAGTATATGGATCTCCATAGTTTTGGAAACACTAATTTTTTTGGGAATACTTTTACTTTCTCAAAAGTAGGTCTTTGGTTAGTTGATAAAATCAAAACATCATAGAAAAAGGAGTTGGCCAAAATAGGATTGGAGAAGATATATGGATCATCCTTCTTGTCATGACATGATCTCCAACATTTAAAAGATATGCTCTATTAGTTGAGTTCAAAGGTTGGTGTTTTCAGTGGTGGTTAACTCAAACAACAAAGCAGAGAAAGTTAAACAGAGCAAACAAAAGCAAAACACAACCATAAACAAGACTTTTCAAAAAGTTTTTTTGACGGCCCTAAATTTTGGGTCTCGCACAATCAAGTTTTTTTTTCTTGGTTCCAAAATTTGGGACGTTACAGACGTCATCCTGACGTCAGCACGAACCTGGGCTGAGCAGTGGGCCGTCCGCTGGGCCGGCCTGCTTGCTGGGCACCTGCCTCAGCCTTTTGTTTTTTTTTCATAGTGTTTTCTTATTTTCCAACACTTTTGAAACATGTGACATATAGGTCCAAAACAATTCAAACAAATTTCCAAATATTTGCAAACAAAAAAAATACTCATTCTAAATACTTTGTGCCCTTTTTCAACTTACTTCAAATCTTGCAAAGTTCAAATCATACATCTACGTCATTTGGAGAAATATAAATTTAAAAGTTCCCTTTCAAAATACCCAATTCAGACCAATTTCTAACGAAATCATACATAAATCTTCATATGACACCCTCGCGTCATTTGGAGAAATATAAATTTCAAAGTTCCCTTTCAAAATACCCAATTCAGACCAATTTCTAACGAACTATAAAAAAACAAAATACTCATTACAAATACTTTGGAGTCTTTTCCAAATTATATCAAACCTTCTAAATTCCAAATAATACAAACCATCTTGTGCAAACAAATTCAAAGAAATGACAAATGTTGCAAAATCAATATCTTTATATCTATCAATCACAAAAATATCAACAACGTTTCAGAACGACCAAAAAAATACCAGCCAACTTTTGGTAAACATTCAAAGACAAACTAGATACATTTCCTCTAATTGTGTTAAGTTAAAATTAATATATACTCACACAACGCATTCCCTCTACTTATGTAGTTCAATTAAATACTTATGGCAAAATAAATACATATTCCACCAAATCAATTAGCTAAATATTCATAACTATCCTAAAATACATCAAGATGCCCATAAAAAGTGCTTACTACTCTAGAATATATTGACATGCTCAAAAAAACAAATTCTTAAACTGTATGGAGGAAACAAACATGTTTTAAAATTTTAAACTGGCGAATATTTAGATAAAATCTAATTGCACTACCTCTAATTACATGGAGTTAAACATATTAAATGCTCACACAATACACTTCCTCTAATTGTGAACCCAAATTGAACATTTCAATTTGGTAAATATTTGCATGTAATATTCATTCCCTCTAACTATATGTAGTTCAATTTTAAAAACTTCTCTAATTATGAAATTCAATTGAATAAATGTGCATTCCCACAGATGGACTTCAATTAACTATTGATAAAAAATATAAACATTTTCCAACCATTCCTATTTCAGATATACCAACATGCTCACAAAAAAATAAATGTGAACTATTTATATTCAGACATTTCAAATTGCTTAATATTTGGAAAACATCCAAATGCACTTCCTCAAATTACATAGGGTTATTGAATTTAATAAATGCTCATACAATGCATTTCCTCTAATTACGGACCTAAATTACACATTTCATTTTGGTACCTTTTTGCAAGCCATCAACAGAACCTTTCAATAATTATGTAATTCAATTGAAAAAAAAATGTGTGTTTACACCCATTATAGTTCAAATTGCTGAATATTTGGAAAACATACAAATGCACTTCCTCAAATCACATGAAGTTGAATTTAATAAATGCTCATACGTTGCATTCCCTCTAATTATGGACTTAAATTGAACATTTCAAATTGGTAGATATTTGCAAGTAATCGACATGACCTTCCACTAATTATGATATTCAATTGAAAAAATGTGCGTTCACACCCATTGTAGACTCAAATTAAATATTGATAAACAATAAAAACCTTTTTTGCACATTCCAATTTGCTTATGAATTTGAGGCACTCTGAAATATATCAACATGGAGTTCAATTTAATAAATGCTCATACCATGCATTCTCTAATTACGGAGTTAAAATGAAAATTTATGGCAACATAAAAAAAAACCAAAGAATTTAAATCGCTGCGTATTTGGAGATACTATACATATGAAGTTTCAACAGATTCCGGCATTTCGAACTACAACAAAATACATATTCTCTAATTATGGAGTCATTTTACAAATTTACGAAAGAATACAAACTGACAGATGCCTACAAAATTCAGCAAGGGCGCGCCGTGCCAACGCGACAAAATTCTACACTATATTAGTGCCTCACAAAAAAAATGGAACATTTTGAATTGGTGAATTTTTGAAGAAAAAACAAATGCACTATCCATAATTATGTACTGTTGAATTTAACAAATACTTACACTACGTATGCCCTCAGATTATGAACTCTAATTGAACATCTCAATTAAGCAAAATATTGGAAAAAAAATAACTTTCTCTACATATGAAATGCATATGCAATTCCTCAAACTATATATCTAAAAAATAAATTCAGATGCAATTCCACAAATTATATATTCACTTCACTAAATGCTCATATAATGCACATCTTCGAATTACGAAGCTAAATTACTTATTTATGCCAACATCCAACCATAATCAAACATTCAAATTTGCCAATTATTCAAAATTACCGTGGCATTTCTAAACGTTTTAATTCATTCAACATTTGAATATAGCTCGAACATATTTTCTCTAATTACAGTTAAGAATTAGTGGCAACATACACACATATTTAAATACTTCAAATTGCTTAATATTTGGCTATTCTCTAACCTATATAAAAAATGTTCAGAAAAATTAAACGCTAACTACATATAGCAAAACACAAAACATAGTTCAACAATTTAAAATAGCCAAAATTTGGATGCAACATAGACGAACTTTGCCCATTTGTTAGCATGAATCCAAAAAATATGCTAAAATATTATTTGGGAAAAAAAAACACGTTTCAGCATTTCAAATTACTAAAATATTTAAGGTACCCTCAAATAAATCAACATGCTCAAAAAAGAAAGAAAAATTGATACTTGCTAATGCCAAAATACAAACAAACTTAACCAATTGAAACTACCTAATATTTGTATACGTTGTAGGTGCACTTCACCTAATTATGAATTAAAAAGTAATAAATACTCACAAAATACATTTTCTCTAAATATACTATGCAATCGAACAAAAAAAAACCATTATTTGCGCTACTTATGGCATAGTTCAAGCATATTTCAAGATATCAATTCAACAAATATTTAGAGAAAATTCAAATTAATTCCCTCCAATTATGGATTGAATTTAATAAAT
The DNA here is from genome assembly GCA_947311845.1 of Poa pratensis. NCBI lineage: Eukaryota > Viridiplantae > Streptophyta > Magnoliopsida > Poales > Poaceae > Poa > Poa pratensis. The sequence continues at coordinate 47,988,810 of CAMZMU010000039.1, forward strand.
ATCCACATAGTATATTCCATTTGATTATGGAAATCAATTAAATTTTGAAGGCAAAAGTACAAACTTATTATATCTTCCAAAACTATTTAATATTCAGAGACAATTTAGCTGAAACCTCTCCAATTATGCACATAAAATTAAAAAATGCTCCATTCACTAAATGTTCACAAAACAATAAAGACCCATTTCTTCTAATTATGGATTGAATTCAACAAATTCCCTTACAATGCATTTCCTCAGACTATGAAGTTAAATTAAATAAAACTGTCGAATATTAACTTTGCCATATTGACATTAACTTTAATAGAATGTGTAATACGAATAGTTTTGGGAGCTACTGAATTTGAGTTTTACTGTGAATTATCTAGAATACATATTAGTAGCAAGTTGTGGGAATTACTGAATTTAAATTTTACTGTATGATCTAGAATACACATTAATGGCGTAGAAACGTCGTGACCTATTTTACTCGGAATGATGCAGCCAGCTGAGGAATATTTAACCTTGCATTATTGTCAACAAGTTCCACAAATGCTCACCAAGTTTTGTTTCTAAATTTCTAAATTACACATTACTTAAAGCGTGATTTTTGTTTCCTTGCAGATTACTTTAGAACCAATTTTATTAAAAAAAAAATTACCTCAAGCAAGCCGCATTTTAGATATTTGCTTATTATCCAGTGCAAATCATTTTAGCTTCATATATTATCACAAATTTGTCATACAAATATTGGTTTGGCAATGTTTCCATTTTTTGAAATACATATGTACTTGGGCAGCCAGTGCTATCTTTTTGCTCATAACTGTAAACACTTTTGGGCTTCTTTGTCTGCATATATTGAAGAAAGAGCATTTCAGAGATTTGTGGAGTCTTGCCTAGAGGAGACGAGATTTGTGGAGTCTTGCCTAGAGGAGACGATTGTTGTATATGTTGATCTTCTTCTCAATCAGGTTATCAGAACTCTCCTTGGGGCTATTGAGAATACCTGTGCACTTGAAATTTCTGGGGGATGTTGGGACCATATATATGATGTATTGAGCATCCCAAAAGGAAGAACTATGCAGTGTTTCTTATAGTGATTCTGGAATTAGCTGTTGCTATTGCGCTTTGGGTTCAGATAGCGTATTTACTGATTACACTGATTATTTCACACTTCATTTGATCTTATCTCTTGCAATTGCTTGCACCTTTAGAAAAAACTACATAAAAAAAGACACAGTTCAGAGGATGAGGCTGGATGAAGAAGTGTTTGTGGATTTCTTCAGAGAATACACTAATGTGACAGTAAGTGTACTCACTGCTGGAAGATGCATACTATTTTGTAACTACAGTTCCTTTAGCCACATTATGTGGCAGTATCAATATTCAAAATCACTTCCTGCAACAGTTGAATATATGTATTTTTCCTATCCAATACATCACTTGGATAACATTAATTTTGCATTCAAACACTTTTTGTTTCTTCTATTCTCTAAAATACTGTCCTTGCAACGTGGTCCAAAAAGTTGAGAACAGAGTACGGATTCTGGCTGATCTAAAGGAGCTTGCTTCATCTGAAAGTCTGGATAGTTTTACTTTCATTTATACAAATATTGAACACCATCCAATTAATCACTACAACTTTACAACAATTATTATTGTCTTTCGGTGTCTACATTGTCCTTTCTCCAGGTGCATCCTTAGAGAGTCGCTTTCTTGGAGTAGGATTAGTCCATAAGCATCAACCAGTGTTAATCTGCTGTCAATCGCTAGACCTTCCATCGCTGCCCCATATGACGCCAAACCACCGAGTAAGTAGCTAAGCAGTGTGTGAAAAAATAAGATCTTTTCTTTTGAGAGAAAGGAAATCTTTGTATTATCTTGGACAAGTCGCCTCATTTTGTTCAGATATAGACCATAATGTTTTTTGGATGTCACAGTACATAAGAACACATATGTTTAGCAGCAGAATAGTGGTGTTCTTTAGCAGCAGAATAGTGGTGGCAACGAGATAAAAGATGGTTGTTTTAACCAGTCCATTAGAAGATGTATTTTTTATCTCATTTTCTTGCAGTTGAAATATCCATGGTATGCAGTGCTACAGATCGAACAAGTTGATTGATTACATTTTATAGATTGCTGCTTAGGCTTTCTTTTTCCATGTCAAGTGTGGCTATTGATTCCTCATGCAGTTTTATTGAAATTGGTTTTGGTATGATCTTGGCGAGTTAGATCAATACGAAACTACCAGTATGTGGAACACAAAAAATAGTTACCAGTATATCGTTCTTCTTTTTACAGAAAAAAATGATTATTCTGTCTTTTATCAAATTGAACAGAAATTCCCATCAAGGGTGCGGCGTGCCGCCGCACCGAAATTCAACTAGTCTGTCTTCATTTACCTACTCTCTGATGTAATCAGTATCAACAAAAATCAAGTTACATACGTTAGAAATCCTACGCAGCTTGTAACATCGGGTTCAAAAACATAACATTAAGTTGTCTGGGTGCTGCAAACACAATCTCTGAACCCAAAAATAAATATAAGAAGGTAGAGCCCAAGTAGATATAGGACCAAAATGTTGATGCTAAATGTTCCAATATTAATGTATTAACACAGCATTTGTAGACTGTTAGATACTAAACCAAAATTCAGGGCATGACACCTGTGTAACATCAGGTTTGTCCTTCTTGCATCCTAAAATTGTGTTCATCACCTCATTCACATGGTGAAAACTGTAGATACTAAAGCATCATCCTGTCCACTAGTTTTTTTTTTCGAGGAAGGTCCACTAGTTATTAGATCAATCAGTCTGCTCCAACCCCAAATGTCACTGTCCTCAAGCTAGAATACATGAAAACAAACAATATGCGCTATCCAAGCTGCATTCAACATTCCAGATGACATGATCCCAAATACTTGTACTGTTAACCCATCGCAGTGAAAAGGCCGCATAATTAGTAGCATTGCACCGACACAAAGTACATGTATAACAAACATTAGAGACAGGGGACTCACAACGATTGTTGAACTAAGAAACTCAATATCACGCCTCACCCACCAACTAATCCAACGCAATCTGAAAATTCGTGCAACCCTACTCAACACGAATGGAATCAGGCCCCGAAACCCTATCAGACCGATTAACTTCGATGTGGACCATCCCAATCTGCGCAAGGAAACAAATAAAAATAAAAAACGAATCCTCCCGAGTGCCCACTACACCAATTCATCTCAAGCCTAAAACCCCACCTAAAATCGAACCAAACCATTGTAAACTACCATCGGATCCGATCAAGCAAGCCAATCATTCCACAGAGAAACAACGAAAAGCGAGCAGAGATCGTCAATACTCACAGCTCCATTTTCGGCGTAAGTGGTGAGGGTAAACTTCTGGTCCGTGTGGAAGTCCTTGCTCAGAAGATCTGCAAAACCGCCGAGAACAGAAACAGCAATAAGCAATTAGTCCCTTTTTTGGCCGACGGGGGAAGCGATTAGTCGCTTAGAAAGCTCAAATCGAGAACAATCAGACGCCAAAATCCCTCAAAAGTAACCCCAAAAGGGGAAGAGCTCGTCCTTACCTCTGGCCTTTTTGCCGATCTCGGAGTAGAGACCAGGACCGATGGACGCCTTGGAAGGAGCTTGGGCCGGGGCCGCCTTGGAAGGAGCTTCGACCGAGGACGCCATGGAAGGAGCGTCAGCCGGAGCCGCCATGCAAGGAGCGTCGACGGGGGGCGCCATGGAAGGAACGTCACCAGGGGCCGCCATGGAAGGGGAGCGGTTCGGACAGCGGCGGAGGCGGGCCGGCGGGAAGGTGGTGGTGGTGTGGGTTTTGGGGGAGGAGGAACCGCCTGCTTATAACGGCGTGGAGAGAGGGGTTGTGAGATGAACGGCGCAGATCCCTTGCCGCGGGGTGTCCGTTGTCTTTTTCTTTCTTCAAGAGAAAGAAGCTTGTGTTTCCTTGGAGAAAGGGTTGATCAGGATGTCGTCATGTACTTTGAGTTGATCCCCTATGACCGTCCCCTCTCCCACAAGCATGAATTCCCTGCATTTTAATTGATCTGCATTTACTGTTCACTTTGATATTTCTTTTAGAAGATTAATTTCCTTTTAAAAAAAAGAAACGTACTCATGTACCTTCTTCATTTTGAATAAGTGGCATCAAACTTGATGGGAAAAAAATTCTTTCGAGGGGATGCAAAATTTTGAGCAAAGACTCAGGGAAAATGCAAGTTTTTCGCCTGGCTTGCCATTCAAGGTTGTGCGCTCACCACCAGCATGCTTGCCATGAGCGGTTGGCCTCATGACCCGATTTGGTAACTCTAGCTCTGCCCTTTCGAAATGGCAGTCTGCATCTGCAAGGACTGCCCTTTTCTCGATCGCAGTCTGGAACACTGTATCTCTGTCTGGTCGGGGGACCAACAATGCCTTCCCGAACTCCACAACTTCACACGAGGATTACTGGAATAGCCTCCACCTCAACACCCCCAAGACTATCGACAAAGCTCGTCGCGGTAGACTTATCTACATGATGTGGAATGTGTTGAAGGAGCGTAACTTAAGGGTTTTCACCGGAGAGCGGCTCACCTTCCTTGAAGTGGCATTCATTACCTACCAGAGCATCTCCTAATTTGCTAGTGCATCTAGAGAGTTCGATGCCTATTGCAAGTAGTCTGCATGTTTTTATTTTTCCGGTTTGATTTTTTGGGTTCTGCCTATGTCCCCTAAACATACCCCTCCTATCCTTGTTTTGCCTTTCTCTCCTTCTTTTTATTTTATTTTTTTGACCACTTTCTCTCCGTAAATAAAATAGGCAGAGCTCATTTTTGGGTTATCCAAAAAAAGAGGAAATAGTCACAGGCTACAACAATGAAATGGTATGGGGAATGCAATTTGGATGGGCTGACTAAACTAGGCCCATGGCTAGGTTAGGTATCCTCGGACCGATGCCATTCGGCCTGGTAGGGTGCTCAAAAGACGGAGTTGGCCGGTCCAACATTAACTGAAACGTGGATTAGAATTCCTACTACTTTGGTCCCCTAAAAACCACACAGTAAACAAAAATCCTCCCACAAAATACCTTCGGATTATAGGTTGCCTCCCACGGTCCCACCGCAAAATTCATGCGTTCAAACACAGCCTTCAATCTTGACGGCTCCACACGAACGTGGTCCAGTTTTGCCGTTCAGCGCTGACTGCCGAAGTGAATTGTCGCTCTCGCCTGTCGCCTCCACACAAGAAGCAGGAAATGGATTGTCAAAAAAAAAAAAAACAGGAAATGGTACGCCTTCTTCCACCCTACTTGCCACCGGCGACATAATATACAGCTGCCTAATTGCATGAGCTGATCCACTCCTCTGTTCGTATCCATATCAGCTAAGGTCCTACGGCAAGGTGCTCGGCAGAATGCTCTACAGGGTGCAAGCAGTTTAAAGTTGAAGAACAGACACATATTGTTCGACAGAATGCCTGTGGGAACCAAACCACGCCGTTTCACCTGGGTGAGGCGCACTTTATATACTCCCTCCGATCCAGATTAAGTGTCGCTGAAAATGACTTGCTCACGTTCAACTGTCCAGTACCAGCCCCGACAATCTTTTCGGACTGGAGATAGTACCTCTTATGTCTTTTTAGTGCTGTTCGGGGGATGCTTGGAAAATGAGATTCTAAAAAGAAGAATGGACTAGTTTAAAAAACATGGTTGGAAATTAAAAGATGTGATCAGCAAATACATGTATATTTATATATATTAAACGAAGTACAAAGTAGAAATATATATCTTTATGTTGGGCTACCACACCACAGGATCCAAGTCCATAGCGCAAATATTTACAGCCTGGCAAAATATCCAAGTAAATGTGGCCATGGCCTAATTTACCCTTTACATTTCACTGCTCTGCTGCTGTTTTATGAAGAACATAGTTTTAGGTATTAGCATTTATATATATTTGTAGGTTAGAAAATCAGAATATATGCTGATCGAGAACAAAGTAGTAAGCCAGGGCAGCAGGAACTGCAACCATCATGCCAACAATTATCCTGCGAGAAAAGAGGATAATAAGTTTGTTGTTCCATTCTAAGCTGCTTATTATTTTTTAGGATGGTAGGAGATTAACTTACGCAGTGCTTAGGATATCTGCATGCACATTATACTCCTTTGCAAACACAAATGGCACTATTCCTTGAGGCAGAGCTGCCTGCGCGGAATCTTAGAGGTCAGGCATAAGTTTTGTCTTCGAATTACACACAATTATAAATCGCCATATGTACAGATATCAAAGGAAAGAGCAGAGTAAAACTGTACCTGCACAATGGCCACCTTGAGCAAGATTCCACGCATCCCAACAGCATAGGAAGAGACCACCATCAGGGCTGGTCCTAGGAAAAACCTGATGCTAAGTGATAGTAGCATCTTCTTAATTCCGCAGGATATGATTTTTGTTTGTAGAGCAGTGAAAAGGCCTGTAATAGAAGTAGTTAGAAGTTACGGTTACAGATTTTTGCAGAGTTTATGTTCGTATGCTAATTCTAAGTTTGCTGGTGTAATTCACACCTAGGCTGAACATTGCCATTCCCAGCCCGCCATCTGAGAGTATTCTTATGGAGTTGCTGATGATCAAGGGTAACTGAATTTGCCACCTGCACGATATGTTATGTAGTTACATGTGATAATTGCTACATTCTGGTTCAGGAATGTAATTTTGATTCATATAAACCCATGTTAATACCTGAAGCTAATTAGTGCCCAGAGTAGACCGGTCAGGCATGCGTACATGTTCGGATTCATCACTAGCTTCTTTCCAACCACTAACAAAAAGCGAAAAGCCCTAGAACATCTTGCTGTTACATCTTTTGATTGGCCCTCTTGGTATTGTTGTGTAGTTCCTAGAGTACCCGGTTCCTCGTCAGCTTTGAGAAATGACATAAGAGAACAAAATGCTCAGCTAATTAGATGAACCCATTAAAACTCATAAGAGAAGTTGATGTTACTTTCTCTAGATGAGCATTTGATAGTTTTGAAATATTTTAACGATGTCTGATTGGATAATTCAGAAAAGTTATCTCATTGTTTCAACAAATGTACTGCATCAAAGATCAATTACATTCCAATAAAATATCTCAAGTAAATGCTGATGTAAACTATCAGACAGTGGATAGAAGTTTTCTTTTAACGATCTGCAGTACTTAAATTAATCTCTATCTTTCTGAATGTTAATGTTACTGGAGGTTTCCAAAAAACAAAAGCAACATTAAGAATGCACTTCTGAAGAAGGAAAACAAAGAAATGAATGTCGGAAGAATCTTGATTAAAACAACTACTTAATTGATGCTGTACAGATGAAACCAATTTATATGCCATCCTTAATAGATTTCAGGTTCTTACCTACAATTTCAGACGATGGTGTAGCACCGATTCCTTTAGCAGCCCGAAATTCAAGCAGAAAGAGAAGAAGTGTGTACCAAATTAGGCTCTGTAGGACAACTATCTGACTTATCAGCTTGACAGCTTCATCACCATACATTCCTTTCAGCAATGGGATACCAACAATTAGCGTATTGGGCAGTGTCGACAAAGAGAAACCTGTAATCAGCCAATCAAACTTCTTCTTGCAACATGCTCTAGAAATGGCTGCAAATCCCAGCAGGGCGAGAGACTTCTGTAGGATGTCTGCAAATATGAGCTTGAGGTTCATGTCGTAAGGATTGTTTGTAGAGATGACCTGGAATGAGAGAAGAGGGATGGAGAACTTGGCCACGAACTTGTTGATCCCAGAGCACTGCTCTGGGGTGAACAACTTCCACCATTTTATGGATAGGTAGGCTATTATCATGGCTACATACAATGGTACTGTCGCTTCAAGAACATGGTAGATGGCTACCCAAGATATCATGATGGAGGGAGGAGCCTGAAGAACACTCCAAATCTCCTGCCGGTCTGAGATCTACAAAGCTTTTGGGCGAACTGTAGCTGCCTTATATAGACCACAGACAGAAGCCAGGTTTTGTGCAAACTTTTCCATGCAGGGGTTTAGCTTTAGCAGAGCCTTTCAAATTGTCCAAGTTACCCATGCTGATTATATCCCACTTGCACCTTTGTTACTGAACATCTAACCAAAAGCTATGTATGTAGGACCCTTCTTTGTGAATAATGATAGCGATTGACCATGTTTGCATCGAATTGTAAAGGAGTGAGATGATTATGTGGACTAATCCTGACTTTATCCAGATTCAGTCTTTCAACCAGCTAAAAGTGCCTTATTGTTTTCTCTATCTTCTTAACTATAATATAATAGTGAGAGAGCAATCCAGGATACTGAGAAGTGTATGTTCTTTTGGTATTGCTTCCCTTTATTTTGTTGACTCAGTGGGCCTCTAGCTTTGGTCAGGTTGGTAATTCGATGGACCTACTAATATTTCTACTGATCCTGAGCTATAATCAGTTGCGGGACATTAATTTTATTAAGTAGGATCATTGTCTAACCAAAGATGTTTTGATTCTTTCCTTCCGCTTTTCTTTTAGGAAATCTCCTTAAGTTTTTTACCGCAAATAAATTATTTTATCTGACTTCTTCATAAGCTATCAGTAACTGAACTCAGGTACCCGTTCTTAAAGTGTCACAAATGAAGCGGAATCAAGGCGTGTTTAATGGGCTGTATTCCTTTTCTACAGCTTGCCAAGTTAACTTTGACTCGTTAGCATGAGACACATTACACATGCTAAGCAGTAAAATGACCAAGGCATGTGCTCCAGCAGTCCAAAGGCAGAATACCATGTTTTCCTCTTGTCCTTTTGTTTTCTGGTCAGCAAAACACGACTTTGGAAAAAAGAAATCGTGTGACAACTCCAGCAAATGATACAGAAGCTTTGGCATAGTTTGTCGGCCTGGTGTTTAATTGATTGATCATCATTTCATCAGTGTTCAGTTCATCCAGCAACATGGTGGTCCACACTTTGCTATGGGAAGAACTATTGAACTAACTTGTTATGTTTCTTCACACGATAAATACTTTCCTCGTATGTTCATTTTTTTTGGTGCTGTGTGGTTGGGCTTTCTACACCCAGTTTAAAATGGTGATAATTGTGTTACTAGTACCTACAGTTCTTACATTGGAAACTACTGGTCTAAATACTATGCAGAGTGCAATGATATGCTTATTTATTGACAGTGTATGCTGCTTAAAACAACAACGTGTTTTTCGTCCTTTCAGGTTTTGCGGGTTCATTTTTTTAGGATTTTTTTGCTCCAGCTTCCTGCGACGTGTTATCCCTGGAAAGCTGATAAGTAGAAGGCAAGAATAAAGAAGTTAATTGTGGGAGAAGCAACGAAGAGATGTACTTGTCCAGTTCACCAGATTTTCCCTGCTTGTCCAATTGTAGCAAAAGGCCCGAATGAGTGCTTGGTGAAACTTGCTTTGAGACCATGGCATTTTTCCCATAAGTAGGAACAGTGCATCTTCTTTTGCTCAAGGTGAAGGCTTTCCTGTTTACTGCTTCTCTTTATGCTGTTCATCTCCGTGCTCTGTTCTGGTTGGCAACCCTTGCAAGCTAGCAAATGGCTGATCTGATGTTTATCTTGCAAAATGACCCAGGGTAGGTTTGTCTTTACCACTGATCGTTTTATCTCTTTGCATGGATCACACTCTACGCTTCAGCTATGATGCTTGTACAAGGGGTATTCCCTCCCTCTATCGATAGAAAGAGATTCTCGTTAAAGGGGTTCTGTCTGAGCAAAAAATAGATTTGATCCTTGTAAAAGGGGTGTATAGTAATGTCATTGATTATGTAAAAGGTTAAGGATTGAGCTCATGTTATGAAACGCTACATCTTTACATGATTCTGATTTTTTATTGTACCTACATTTTAATTTGGATCAGAGACGTGGTGGTGCAAGTAGATTAACTTGGCAAGGAAAACATTTTTGCCGGACTTCTGTCGGTTTTGCCAAAGAACTCCCTGGACATGGTAGCTGGCAGTACTTGACAGCCCTTGCAAGTTTGCAGGTAACCGTGCATTCTGATCTTGATCTTTCAGGGTCCCAGAGAGTGTCTCCTTTGGCTTTATACACCCTTGATCTTTTAACTTCTTTGCATGTCTGAACTTGTCTCTTCCAGGAGGTTTCGTGAAAACGTACAGTCCACAGACTAAAAGCAGGCGCCCAGCTGGACGCTGTTTGTAACGTGAACTGCACAGGGTCTGCAGAGTCTTGTCCGATAATGCAACGAATTTCACTGTTCTTCCGTCAAGAAAACACAGGAAACAGTCACTCACCAAGTTATCATACACGTTACATCATTACATGTTAACGCATCCGATGCATGGATTCCCTGGGTTGCTCTCGCAGCTAGCTGTAGATTTTCGTTTCTCCAAGACCAAGCACATTGCATCTTTCTAGTACCAACAGTTCAGGAGCTGATAGACGCGTAGCGTCTACTACCCGAATGAGCTACTGGGATCGATTATCCCTTGGATTGCTCGAGATCGACAAACTGGATATCAACGTCGCGGAACTCTTGACCACTGCTACCAAGCCAGACGCAGAACACGAGGACGCCAACGAAGGAGACGGTGGCGGCGCCAGCCGCGCCGGTGCACGCGACGGCGTACCGGCTGCCCAGCTCGGTCGCGGTCACGGCGAGGTAATCCACGAGGACGACGAAGAGGTACAAAGGGCAGCCGACGCGCTTGAACGCCAGCCCCGCGGCCGCCGGCGTGAGCGGCGGCAGGAGGGTGCCGCGCACGTAGCGCAGGACCGGCGCGAACAGGAGCGCGCAGGCGGCCCACGAGGCTACAGCGCCGGCAGCCGAGGACAGTGCACGGCGGCCCTGCAGGTCGACGGGTCGAGGAAGACGAGGGCGACGCCTAGGGCGGCAAAGAAGAAGCCGCGTAGAGCATGAGGAGGACCGGGACGACCAGCCATTGCTCGTGGTGCTCCCGCTCCATCGCCGTTAGCTCCATCGATCCCGGCCAACCAGTCGGAATCAGCTTGCCGATCGTGCGTGCCGTCGTCGGTACTGTGGTAAAATGGAGAGATCGATGTGATTGATCGTGTAAGTTTGAAGCATGGACGCGCGAGAATTAATCCCAGTCGATCCATCGGTGTCGGATACGCGATGTCCAGGCGTGGAAAGCCTGGCCGAGATTTTCCTGGCAAGGTTAATCTAGAACCTGTGTTCCCCACCACGTAACGTGATTAAGGTCGGCATGGGCACGGATCCGAGGCTCCCTGCCTCCCTTGTCTCACTTGTCCCGCTGTCCTTCTCCAACAACCCGCCTGCAAACTAGGTGTGGGTGTCAGCACACAGGGAGACGAACACACGAAACCTCGGATCACAAAAGGTAGGACTAATAAAAGCAGGATTTTTCACAATTCTGCCAATATTATGAACTATGGTAAAGGCACTAAGGTTACAACCTCCCATCAGATATTCGGTTGGAGAGATAAAATTACAAAAAAAAAACACATTAGTGGTTAGGGTAATAAAAAGGCACCACTGGGCACACTGGGAGAAGATTTGCAGGCCTTACTGCTTTGGAGGTTTGGGTGTGAAAAACCTGCAGCTACAAGGGATGGCTTTGAGATTAGGTGGAGTGGCTAAAAAAGACCGATCAATCGCGAGCTTGGCAAGGGCTAACAATGATGGATGATAGTGATGCAGCGTCGGCCTTTCAGAGCCTAGTGTTCACCACGGCAGGGCGTGGGGATAGTATCCTGTTTTGTACACAGAGGTGGATCAGAGGAGCAGCGTGAAAGATATAGCGCCGATCGTCTTGTGAGCCGTCAGTACGAGATGTGCAAACAAACGCACGGTTCAGGAAGCACTGAATGATCACAAATGGGTGGACGACATACAAGGCACGCTCTCGCCGCAAAGAATGTTGCAATGTCTGTCGCTGTTTACAAATGTGTGCACCCTCTACATAGACACGACCATGCCACATGTGTTCTCTTGGCCATGGTCCTCAACACACAGGTACTCGGATGCCGGAGCAACAAGAATGTCAGGAGCTATGAACATTTGGAGGAGCTGGGCCCACTAAAATGCAAGATCTTCTGCTAGTTGGCACTGCAACATTGATTGTGGACATCGGATCGTAGGGAACATCAGGGACTTCAGGATAATCCCTCGGTGTGCTTCACGTGCCTGCAGGAGGAACACAATATCGAACACATAATCGACTAGTGTGTGTTTGCCAAACAAGTTTGGTTGTAGTGTTTCAGGAAGCTTGGGCTGCCCCTTCCACCTCCAACAGTGGACATCATGCTGGAGCCTTGGTGGCGCCATGTCGGAGAGGATGCACAAGGAAGGAGAGGAGAGGGGTTGATACCCTGATTATTCTCATCAGTTTGAGCCTGTGGAAACACCAGGACATTTGGCAACTTAGAGAGACAAAGGTCTTTAGAAGGTCTAGTTTTCCAAATTCTTGATGAATGGGCTCTTTGGATGAGGTCCAAACATGGAGGGAGTAACCAGATTACGAGAGAGTAGTGTGTGGTGTGAGTTGGGCGGGTATTCTTGACAAATTACTGTACGCAGTAGGTATGTCAAGCTTGCAAAACTTATCTGCCTTCTATAAAACTAAGGTACGCCATTTGTGTACTCTTGAAAAAAGCACCAATTTTCGCTAGGTTTCAAATACCACCGGTTTCTCGTTGACACGTAACAATAGCATTGATTCGTCTGAGACGCGCGTCTAACAACAAATCTGACGGGTGTGGCTCGCTGCCAGGAGGACGTGGCAAGCAGAGACGATCTCAGAAAAACGGTCGTTAACAGCGCGTTCGGTGCCCTAACTCCATCCATTTGGGCCAGTTTGCTCACTCTCCCGTGCTCCCACCCGAAGCAATGGGGTGGCGAATTCACCCGATGCCAGCTCTCTAGGTGGCGGCGCCAATACCAGCACTAGAGACATCTCCATGGTGGCATAGGGCCGGGCAGGTGGTGGGGTCTCGGGCTTCGTCACGAAGGGATGGTTAATGCTGCGGGATCTCGCAACAGCAGCCATCAAGCATTGTTCGTCATTGGAGGCCTCCGCGGCAACCGGTCAATGTGAGAAAGGAGGTGCCGACCCAGAGAAATCGCTGGATTACTTCTCTCAGTGACATCAAGTAAGATTTGTTCTCCTATGTCGATTTGATTTCGAGCACTGGGGCAAATGTTGACAAAATGATTTGATTCAAACTTAAATGTTGTTCGTCTCAATATATCGTTGGGAACTTAAGCAATTTTCGGATGAGTTCAATTACCAAAAGGAACATCATAGATGCACTAGTAAATCTAACCATATGCGACAAACTAGACATATCTAGCAGATTTGCATATGGACATCCAGAGGATGATGATTTGTTTGAGATGATGTCCTGGTCTATGCCACAAGGAAGAAATAGCGGGTCAAAGAAAAGGCACCCAAGCAAGTGGTACGATGAGAATAGACTACAACCAAAAGAAGGGTTGTGTATGATGTTCTTCGTTGATATGTACCAGTTCATGAGAGCATTGCAGACACCACACATTGCACAACTCTGGAACTTTAGGTATCAGAAATTGTGAAGATATAATTATAGCAAAGTGCAATGAAAAAAGATGTCATATTTTATGGTTGGTTCACAAAATCAAGGGTGGGAAGATTTCCTTCCTCGGGAAGACGCACATAGAGCCCACCAGGTGAAGGCTGCAAGGCAACAAATAAATGGGTTGCAAATATTTGTGAGCCTAATATCAAAATTGTCCCTAGGACTATGACTGAGGCTGTGAGCCTGTGATGGAGAAAACCAAGCAGGATATGGCATAAGCAAAGAGGAAGCTTTGAAGAAGATGTTGGGTGATCAGGTAAAACAATACGGGAGGTTCGAAGATTATCTGCAGAGAGTGATTGCCGCAAATCCTGGCTCTAGATCGATTGTGACTACAAAAGTTGTTGTAGAACATCCAAGTCCAAACCCTAGATTACATGGGTTGTTTTATTGTCTCAGTGCATATATACATGGATTTCTCAAAGGCTGAAGACAATTCATGGTAAGTTATATAATTCTTTATTTTTATATTATTTTATTTGTATAAAATTACTGTCTAACATATCATTTGCTTATTACATGTCCACATGAATGTCTCATAAAGCTGAGAACATGGCAACATATTATTACTACCACTTGAAGGGATGGAGACAATAACTTATTTCCCATTGCTTTTGGTTTGGTTGACAAGGAGGAGAAATATAGCTGGTCTTGGTTTCTCACACAACTCAAATATGCACTTGGTGGTGAGTCACGAGAGTTTGGGCACTACACCATTATTTCGGACAGCCAGAAGGTAAATCTAGTAGCATATTTTACTTCTATTATTGTGCTAGTATTTTTTGAGGATTTAGATGACTAAATCAATCCATAGAAGTATTTCTTTTATTTTGTGAGGATTTTAATATGCCTAATAAAGTGCATAGAAATATTCTAGTATTTTTTTAGGACTTATAAAATACCTGATAAAATCCATAGAAGTTTTTCTAGTATTTTTGAGGATTTTTTAGATGCCTAATGAATTGAATAGAAATATTTTGTTTTTTAGGATTGTAGATGCATAATAAATCCATATAAATATTTCTATTATTTTTAAAGTATTTTTAGATGCCTAATAAAATAGATAAAAATATTTCAAATATTTGTAAGGATTTTTTGATACCTAATAAATTACATAGAAATATTTCTAGTATTTTTTGATGATTTTTATGCCTAATAAAATCCCTATTAATATTTCTAGTAGTTTTTGAGGATTTTTAGATGCCTAATAAAATCGATATAAATATTTCTAGTATTTTTTTAGGATTTTTAGATGCCTAATAAAATAACTAAACACTGTTTGCGAAATGCAATAAACCAAGTGTTTCCCAAGTGCCCTAAAAATATTTTCTAAAACATTTGTGCAAAATTCCAAACTGTTGGGTTTAGAGAGGAGGAGCTAAAAAAATGGATGCAACTTGTTATTCTTAAGCACACATCATGATTTTTATGTTGCCATGGAAAATATGAAAGTGGAGTGTGTAGAAGCTTGGGAGTGGCTATCATGAAAATCCTAGTAGCCTCATGGGATATGTTGCGGATCACAAATGTACTTTGTGGTTAACAATCTTAGTGAGGATTTCAGTAGAATGATACTTGATGTTAGAGGAGGAAAACCAGCGAGAATGTTTGTTGGCATCGGAAAAAAGTTGATGATAACGAATGAATGAAAAGTTCCTACTCGGAATGTGCATATCAAAAAAGGAAATTGATGCATTATGGGAAGTGAGCACTGGGGTGGTCAGAACATATGTTTCTAACTTGACAGCTAGGATATTTGGATGTAAGAAATGGGACATGAGTGGAATTCCTTGCAGCCATGATATTTTAGCCATTCAAAAATTCACATAGAGCAAACTTCTGCTCCTCGCTGTTCTCCTTCATATTATGCTGATTGTTCTCATCTACCTTCTTCATAGTGGCATCCATAAACTAATTCACATCACTTAACAAAGGTGTGTATTTTTCCTCCACCTTTTTCTTCTCTTGTGCTAAATGTGGAGCAATTTTGTATTTTGATGATTTTCTTCAAACCTAGTTTTTTTTTGTGTCCTCATACATGCCCCAGAATCTAGCAAGAGTTTTTTTTTGAATTGCTTCAGGTCACTCAAGATCAATCCAGAAAACAGATCCACAGTTCACCACTTCTTATTAATAGAAATGGTGTAAAATGAGTTTAAATAGAACAAACAATAATTATCTGAAATACATAATAATATTTAATTGGATAGAAAATTCCATGTAAGAATACAAAATCAATACCTATAAAAAATGTTAGTTGAATATTTTACATACACATTGTTCTACTCAAAAAGTAGTTATCTATGTTAACTGAATATGTGTGCTATCATTGTTCTACACAATCAGTAACTCTGTAATTTTAACTGAATATTTTGCTCTTATGTGTACACATTCTTATTAACTGATTTTTGCACCTTAATAGTTAACTAAATATTTTGCTCTTATGTGTAAATATATTGCAGAACAAATACAGACATAGAACAACACTTACACTGTTGACTGAACAAGCATATAATCTCCTACCTATATTCGTGTCTTAAAACGCAACACACTTCTCTGGATTGGCTTTGTGGACACGATAAAAGACGGTTGCATCAGCGTCAATTATGCAGAATGCAGTGTCATGGACTGAATCTAGTGCGCAATCCACTTCAGGGTACTACAAGTCAAAGAAACTAGCATGAAACAAAAGCTCAATTGAACGAAAATCAGAAATTGCAAAAAACGTAAACCCTAACCTCGACGAATGAGAGTGGAAGTGAACTTACATCGCCTGGCCACTCCCCGGATGTTTCGCTGTCATTCTAGCTCGGCATGTGGGCAAAGCAGCGGCGGAAGCCCCGACAAATCGGATTGGAATTGAGCTTACATCGCCTAGCCAATCCTCAGACGTTTTGGCGTCATTCCAGCTCGACATGTTAACGAAGCAGCGGCGACGAAACACGTTGTTCACGGCCGTTTGTCCGGGACCATCTCCGCTTGCCACATTTTCCTGACAGCGGGCCTGTTTCGCGGTTAGACATGCTTCTCCGATGAATCCGTGCTATTTGTTACGTGTCAACGAGAAACTAGTGACTTTTCTTAAACCCTAACGAAAAGTGGTGTCTTTTTGTTACCCTAGCCGTAAATGTAGTTTTTTTTTGTAATTTTCTAGGTTGGAGCATACCTCTATGCAAACTATAATGCTACAGAGGGGAATTGCAAGAATTGTGATGCCAAAGGAGTCATTGATGGCTCAACAGTTGAAAGCCCCGAATTATGATGCCAACCGAGACCACAAATCCGTCGATGCAGGGAATCGCGGCGCGCGCCGCGCGGCAACATGTAGGAGCCAGTGACGACACATAGGACCTCACTTTTGTATGAATGTACATTATAGCTGGTCATACTTCGGGCCGGGCTGGGCCTAAAAAGCCCGGTGTTGAAAACCCAGACCCGAGCCCCTCATGGCCCACCCATTGGGCTCAATTTTCATGCCCGACCCCGGCCCGATGGACTGGCACAGTCGTATGCGGGCAGTCGACAACTAATGTGCTTGCCAATGGTCAAATGTCATCTCCGTTCCAGCTCGTGCGCGTCCATAACATGCTTTTCTTTCACAAAAACTGACCTCTTTTGAAAGTTCGGCAATTAAATTTTAAATTCAATCCTTTTGTTTAGCGCCACCCCTGGTCAAATTTGATCAAATGTGTACTGTTGGACCAAATCCAAAAGTCAATCGGCGCGTGCTCCGTAGTCACGGCTCACCCAAATGCCACCGCTCCCGCGCCGCGACCCCGCCACGCTGCTCCCGTCCCTCGCCGTCGCCGCGGCCTCCTCCCAGTCCCGCCTCCGCGAGATCCACGCGCACCTCCTCGTGTCCGGCCGCCTCTCCTCCGACTCTCACCACGCCGCTATCGTCGCCTCGCTCGCCTCCTCCGGCCACCTCTCCTACGCGCGCCGTCTCCTGCCCCGGCGCCCCGCCACGCTCTTCGTCCACAACTCCCTCATCCGCGCCCTCGCGCGCGGGCCGCGCCCCCACCTCGCCTTCGCGGCATTCCGCGAGCTCCCCTCGCGCCCGAGCACTACTCGTTCACCTTCCTCGTCCGCGCCGCGACCTCCCTGGCATCGGCGACGCCCGTGCCGCCGGATGTCGCCGTGGACCTGCTCGCGGGGTCCGTGCATGCGGCCGCGCTCCGCCGCGGCCACGCGGCGGACCCGCACGTGCAGAGCGGGCCGTGTCCATGTACGCCGCGGTCGGGGACGTGGGTGCCGTGCGGGCCGCCTTCGCGGAGATCGCCATCCCGGACCTGGTGTGCGTCACTGCTATGCTGGGCGCCCTGTCCGCTGCAGGCGACGTGGACGCGGCTCGCGAGATGTTCGACGGAATGCCGCGGAGAGACCATGTCGCGTGGAGCGCCATGATCGCGGGGTATGTCCACGCGGGCAGGCTGAGCGAGGCCTTGAGGCTGTTCGACGAAATGCAGAAGGCTGGAGCTGTTGTTGGTGAGGCGACTCTGGTGTCGGTGCTCACGGCATGTGCGCAGATGGGTGCGCTCGATCGTGGCATGTGGGTGCATTCGTATGCGCGCAGCCGTGGGATGCGGCTGTCCGTCACGCTGGGCACTGCTTTGTTGGACATGTATTCCAAGTGCGGCGTTGTGTCGATTGCGATGCAGGTGTTTGAGATCATGAGCGAAAGGAACATCTACACTTGGACCTGTGCGCTGAGTGGCCTTGCGATGAATGGCATGGGGAAGGAGTGTCTTGAGCTGTTCAAGCGCATGGAGGGTGCAGGGGTGAGCCCAATGCTGTCATTTGTCGCCGTGCTTCGTGGATGCTCCATGGCCGGGTTGGTAGACAAGGGACGAGTATTCTTCGATTCGATGAAGGATAAGCATGGAGTTGACCCTTGGCTTGAACATTACGGCTGCATGGTCGATTTGTATGGTCGAGCAGGACGTCTAGATGACGCTGTCGATTTCATCAATGTCATGCCAGTGGAGCCACATGAAGGTGTCTGGGGAGCACTACTCAACGCTTCTCGGATTCACAACAAAGTCGAGCTGGGAAAATACGCAATGGACAAGCTCACGGGGCTTGATCAAAAAATGATGCGGCTCATGTGTTGTTGTCTAATATCTATGCGGACTCGCAGAATTGGAAGGGTGTCAGCAAAGTCCGAGACATGATGAAGGCCGAGGGAGTGAGAAAGGTGCCTGGGTGTAGTGCCATTGAGGTTGATGGCAAGGTTCATGAGTTCTTCGTTGGGAGCAAGTCACAACCCAGATACAATGATATTGAGACGATGCTTGCAGAGATGACCCATAGGCTGAGGTTACAAGGGTACACCACTTACACAAAAGAAGTTCTGTTTGATATTGAGGAAGAGGATTTTTCAAACAAAGCCTTCAATCTTGAAACTCCACACAAATGTGATCCAGTTTTGCCGTTCAGCGCGACTGCCGAAGTGAATTGTCGCTCTCGCCTGTCGCCTTCACACCAAGAAGCAGGAAAGAAGCAGGAAATGGTACGCCTTCTTCCACCCTATACATGCCACCGGCGACATAATACAGCTGCCTGATTGCATGAGCTGATCCACTCCTCTCTGTTCGTCTCCATATATCAGCTAAGGTCCTCCGGCAAGGTGTTCGGCAGAATGCTCCACAAGGTGTGAGCAGTTTACCGTTGAAGAGTAGACACACATTGTTCGACAGAATGCCTGTGAGAACAAAACCACGCCGTGTCACCTGGGTGAGCTAGCTGGGCGAACTTTATATACGGCTTGTGTTTGTTTAGTGCTGTTCGGGAAATGGTTGGAAATTGAGTTTCTAAAAAAGAAGAAATGGTTGGAAACTAAAACATGTGATCATCAAGTACATATATATATATATAATAAACAAAGTACAAATATATATCTCTTTATGTTGGGCCACCACACCACAGGATGCAAGTCCACATCACAAATATTTACAGCCTGGAAAATATCCAAGTAAATGTGGCCATGGCCTAATTTACCCTTTACATTTCACTGCTCTGCTGCTGTTTTATCAAATGAACATATTTTAGTTATTAGCATTTAAATATTCATAGGTCAGAAACTCGGAATCTAAGCTGATCGATAACAAAGTAGTAAGCCAGGGCAGCAGGAACTGCAACCATCATACCAACAATTATCCTGCGAGAAAAGAGGATAGTAAGTTTGTTGTTCCATCATAAGCTGCTTATTATTTGCATTAGGATGGTAGGAGAAGATTAACTTACGCAGTGCTTAGGATATCTGCATGCACATTATACTTCTTCGCAAACACAAATGGCACTATTCCTTGAGGTAGAGCTGCCTGCGCAGAATCTTAGAGGTCAGGCATAATTTATGTCTTCGAATTACACACAATTATGAATCGCCACATGTACGAGATCAACGGAAAGAGCAGAGTAAAACTTGCCTGCACAATGGCCACCTGGAGCAAGATTCCACGCATCCCAACAGCATAGGAAGAGACCATCATCAGGGCTGGTCCTAGAAAGAACCTGATGCTAAGTGATAGTAGCATCTTCTGAATTCCACAAGCTATATTTTTGTTTGTTGAGCAGTGAAAAGGCCTGTAGTAGTAGTTAGAAGTTACGATTACGTAACTGATTATTACAAAGGTTATCTTGTATGCTAATTTTAAGTTGCTGGTGTAATTCACACCTAGGCTGAACATTGCCATTCCCAGCCCTCCATCTGAGAGTATCCTTATGGAGTTGCTGATGTACTGTATATTCCACCTGCACGATATGTTATGTAGCTACATGTGATAGTTGCTACATTCTGGTTCAGGGATGTAAATTCGATTCATATATACCCATGATAATACCTGAAGCTAATTAGTGCCCAAGTTAGACCGGTTAGGCATGCGTACATGTTCGGATCCATCACTAGCTTTTTCCAACCACCCGAAAAGCCCTAGAACATCTTGCTGTTACACTTTTTGACTGGCCCTCTTGGTATTGTTGTGTAGATCTTGGAGTGCCCAGTTCCTCGTCAGCTTTGAGACATGACATAAGAGAACAAAATGCTCAGCTAATTAGTATATGAACTCGTTAAAACCTCATAAGAGAAGTTGACGATACTTTCTATAGATGAGCATCTGATAGGTTTGAAATATTTTAACAATGGCCCATGGGATAATTCAGAAAAGTTATCGTGTTGTTTCAGGCAAATGTATTGCATAAAAGATCAATTACATTCCAATAAAATATCTCAAGTAAATGCTGCTGTAAACTATCAGACAGTGGATAGAAGTTTTTTTTTCGAATGAGCTGCAGTACTTAAATTACTCTCATCTTTCTGAATGTTAATTTCACTGGAGATTCCCAGAAAATAATACCAACATTAATAATGCACTTTTGAGGAAGGCCAACAGAGAAACAAATGTCGGAAGACCCTCGTGCATCTTTAATCTCGATTAAAAACAACTACTTAATTGATGCTGTATAGATGAAACGACTTTATATGCCATCCTTAATAGATTTCAGGTTCTTACCTACAATTTCAGATGATGGTGTAGCAGCGCTTCCTGTAGCAGCCCGAAATTCAAGCAGAAAGAGAAGAAGCGTGTACCAAATTAGGCTCTGTAGGACAACTATCTGACTTATCAGCTTGACAGCTTCCTCACCATACATTCCTTTCAGCAATGGGATGCCAACAATCAGCGTATTGGGCAGTGTTGACAAAGAGAAACCTGTAATCAGCCAATCAAACTTCCTCTTGCAACATGCTCTAGAAATGGCTGCGAATCCCAGCAGGGCGAGCGACTTCTGTAGGATGTCTGCAAATATGAGCTTGAGGTTCATGACGTAAGGATCGTTTGTGGAGATCAACTGGAAAGAGAGAAGAGGGATGGAGAACTTGGCCACGAAACTGTTGATCCCAGAGCACTGCTCTGGGGTGAACAACTTCCACCATTTTATGGATAGGTAGGCTAGTATCATGGCTACATACAATGGTACTGTCGCTTCAAGAACATCATAGATGGCTACCCAAGATATCATAATGGAGGGAGGAGTCTGAAGAACACTCCAAATCTCCTGCGGGCTGAGATCTAGAAAGATTTTGGGCGAACTGTTGCTGCCTTATATAGACCACAGACAGAAGCCAGGTTTTGAGCAAACTTTTCCATGCAGGGTTTAGCTTTACCAGAGCCTTTCTAATTGTCCAAGTTACCCATGCTGATTATGTCCCACTTGCACCTTTGTTACTAAACATCTGAACCAAAACCTATGTATGTAGGACCCCTCTGTGAATAATGATAGCGATTGACCATGTTTGGATCGAATTTAAAGGAGTGAGATGATTATGTGGACTAATCCTGTCTTTATCCAGATTCATGCCTTTCAACCAGCTAAAAGTGCCTTATTGTTTTCTCTATCTTCTTAACAATAATATCCAGGATACTGAGAAGTGTATGTTCTTTTAGTATGCTTCCCTTAAGTTTGTTGACTTAGTGGGCCTCTAGCTTTGGCCAGGTTGGTAATTCGATGGACTTTCTAATATATCTACTGCTCCTGAGCTATAACCAGTTGCGGGATATTAATGTTATTAAGTTGGATCATTGTCTAAGCAGAGATGTTTGATGATTTCCTTCCACTTTTCTTGTAGGAAATCCCTTAAGTTTTTTTACGGAAAATATATTATTTTATCTGACTTCTCCATAAGCCATCTGTAATTTTTCAGTCTGAACTCAGGTACCGTTCTTAAAGATGTCACAAATGAAGCGCGGAATCAAGGTATGTTTAATGGGCTGTGTTCCTCTTCTACAGCTAGCCAAGTTAACTGTGGCTCGTTAGCATGAGACACATTACACAACATGCTAAGCAGTAAAATGACCAAGGCATGTGCTCCAAGGTCCAAAGGCAGAATACCATTTTTTCCTCTTATCCTTTTGTTTTCTTGTCGGCAGAAAAAGACTTTGGAAAAAAGAAATCGTGTGACAACTCAGTAAATGATACAGAAGCTTTGACATAGCCTGTCAGCCTGGTGTTTAATTGATCATCACTTCATCATAACTTGTTATGTTTCTTCACACGATAAATACTTTCCTTGTATGCAAATTTGTTTTGGGGCTCTGGTTCGGTTTTTTACACCCAGTTAAAATGGTGATAATTCTGTTACTAGTACCGGCAGTTCTTACATTGGCATCCTATTGTTCTAAATACTATGTAGAGCGCAATGATATGCTTATTTATTGACAGTATAAACTGCTAAAACGAACAACGTGTTTTTGTCCTTTCAGCTTTTGCGGTGTCATTTTCTGAGAGATTATTTTTGCTTCAGCTTCCTGTGATGTATTATGCCTGGAAAGCTGATAAGTAGAAGGAAAGAATAAAGAAGTTTTTTTTTTAATTGTGGAGGAAGCAACGAAAAGATGTACTTGTCCAGTTCACCAGATTTTCCCTGCTTCTCCAATTGTAGCAAAAGGCCCGAATGAGTGCTTGGTGAAACTTGCTTTGAGACCATGGCATTTTTCTCATAAGTAGGAACAGTGCATCTTCTATTGCTCATGGTGAAGGCTTTCCCATTTACTGTTTCTCTTTATGCTCTTTATCAACTGTGCTCTGTTCTGGTTGGCAACCCTTGCAAGCGAGCAAATGGCTGATCTGATGTTGATGCTTGTAATGGACAAGGTCACGGCAATTGAGTCCAAAAATGACGCGGCTCATGTGTTGTTGTCTAATATCTATGCGGACTCGAAGAATCGGAATGGTGCTAGCAACGTTCTGGACATGATGAAGACCAAGGGGGTGAGAAAGGTGCTTGGGTGTATGCCATTGAGGTGATGGCAAGGTTCATGAGTTCTTCGTTGGGAGCAAGTCACACCCCAGATGCAATGAGACTGAGACGGTGCTTGCAGAGATGAGCCATAGGCTGAGGTTACAAGGGTACGCACAAACATAAAAGAAGTCATGTTCGATATTGAGGAAGAGGAGAAAGAAAGTGCAATCTCCTTGCATAGTCAGAAGCTTGCCCTTGCCTTCGGTCTGATCCGGTTGCCAGAAGGCACCACGATTAGGATTGTGAAGAACTTAAGAGTGTGCAAGGTCTTTGATAGGGAGATTGTTATGAGAGATAGGAACGGGTTTCACCATTTCAGGCATGGAGAGTGCTCCTGTAGGGGTGATTTATTTTTTTAAACCATTCCCCGTGCAATTTCGACGATCCATCCAACATATAAAAGATGGCAGTGGAACATAAAATACGTACTAAACTTCTCAGATATATCTAAATAAGACCTTAAATTAGCGCCGGCACGAGAATTCATATTATTCTCTCTATAACCTGCAATAAACTAATGTAATGAATGATGTATGTGGTTAACAATAGTGTTCTGTGAGGTGTTGTTGCGAAGGCTACAAACTGGAAACCAGGGAGGACAACAAAAGCACAAAAAATAGCAAGGAAAGTAACACCAGCCAAAATGCACCAGCTGTTTGATCTTGGACAGCTGTAGTATCTCAGAGATCTCAAGAACAACGATTCAGCTGTGTGACCTTCAAGAGCTGCAGTATCTAGGCAATATCAGGCAACAAAGAGGAGGATAGCAAACAAAGTCACGACAAGCTGCCTCTTCCAGCTGTGTGACCTTCAAGAGCTACGAACTGACAAATTTTGGCAGCAATTTGATTATCTGTTAAAGCACATCAAGGATCACTATCTTAAATTGAAAGTGAAGCTCCAATTTCTTGCAGAAATATCAACCAGCAGGTAAGCAGTATCTGGACACCCGTCAACACAAAATATCAGAACCACGACGAGGAACAGAAATAGATTGCGCACCAGTTTGTTCGGCTATTCTTTATTCATGCAATCATGCACAATGCACACTAGCAAACTGCATCGTGTATATGCTTAACATAAGGTTAAATATAAGTTCTCTATAAGATGTATCTGTTCTGAACAAAGTGGCATGAACATTTACATGTAGTATGTCACTGCCCGGTACATCTCCAACATTGATGCCAAACTGGAAGAAACAGCCAAAAGAGCATTGTGCTTGCCATTCCCATCAGTAACCTGTTAAAAATGGAAGTGTGCCAAGTTAAAATTCAGTAGAAGAACACTGATGAGTTTAATTTCACATGGCCAAGTATTAAGAGGTGAGGTCGAACGGTTCAAGCACATGTCATGACATAGTTTGCAAGGGACACCACACAAACATTTTAGCAGCAATACACAGAATCGTGAATAATGTCCACACTAATATCAACATCAAGTCACCAGTTTACCAGTTTTGAAATAGTAACTAAGAATGGATCTCAAACAACACTGCCAGAACAGGACTGCAGAAACTACACTGACAATTTTTAGCAGAATCATAAAGCATATTTTGCACTCTAGAACGTTGTCACACTGTGTATCTGCAACTCCCTTCCTGGGTAGTATAAGTTTTTACACAAACGTATGTGTCTTACATCATACTCATGATTAAACTGTTCCAGTGAAAAAAAGCAGGGGTAAACATGATTAAACTGTTTGTACCTCACGAAGACAACCCAACCTTCTTGAGGAGACCCCTGGTTCTTTTCCGGAGCCTCGTGAACAGAATGACTACGCAAGCCAGAACCCACGGTGGGAAGTTCAGGTTGCCCAACTTGGATTCCTTGAGCCACTCGGGCATCTTCGCCTCCTTTAGCAACAGCGCAGCTACCACCGCCATGGCACAGACGCTGATCAGCATCTTGGTGATGGGCTTCACCAAAGGATCCTAATAATAAACCACCAAAGAAGCCAACGCGTCATACAAAGACCTGCTAATACTAACAACCCTCTTATATCCAGATAATACTAGTAGTAACCTGGCAAATATCTATCAGGATACTCAAACTGAGGAGAAATTGACTACCTTGGGTTCGCCGTCAAGGGAGATGGTGGAGTCGGCGGCGTAGGGGAGGAGGGAGCGGCCGTTGCGGGGGTTGAATCGGATGGCGACGCCGCGTGCGCGGGAGGCGGGGTCGAAGGCAAAGACGCACTTGAGGCCGTGCTTCTCCAGGATGTCCCCCACCTCCAGCTGGTCCTGCGTATACCCGCCCAGGGGCGACCGGAACACGGCCACCGGCCCCCGGCCTCGCAGGAAGAGCTGCACATCCACCGCCGGCGCCGCCTCGGATCCGGGCTTCCCGTCCTGAGCAGGGGCCGGGGACTCCTCTTGGATGGAGTCGTCGCTGGCCGCCGCCGGCGCCGCGTTCTTGTCAGCTTCCAGCTCCATTGGCTTGTTCGATCGGGTTCAGGGGAAGACGAAAAAGGAATCCACCAATGTATTTCCGACTGTCTCGTGCTCCACTAATAAAGCGAAATTGGACTCCCTCAAAAAAAAAAAAAAGCGAAATTGGGCTGTTTAAAAGGCAAATTCTATAGTTACCAAAGAAAGAGAGATGCAGGTTCTAGGCAAATCTCTTTGCTAGGCCAGGCCCAACACTCACAAAACTTGCGGAAATCGAAAGCTCTAAAATAACTTAAGTTGTAGGTTTGTTTTTTGTACCAAGTTTGATCGAATTTATATAAAAAATGTCAATATATACAACAAATCTTTATAATTTGAAATTTACTGTATGATTAATCTAATAAAACTAAATTTATGCTGTAGATGTTGATCTATTTTTCTACAAACTTGTCAAGACTTAAAATAGTTTGACTTAGGATAAATCCAGAACTCTAATTATTTTGGAACGAAGGGAGTACCATTAGTGAAAACCAGTCCCAAAATAGCACTCAACTTTAGTTTTTCATGCTAAAATTAAGATATCACTAGTGTGTGACTAAGCCTAACATTGTCAAACAAGACACAAATGCCATATAGTACACTTTTCCGCCAAGTACAATCATCACATATGGTCTCAAAGAACGTCTACTTCTATTTGAAATTCATCCACGAGATCACCACTGAAACACAAAACATAGCACATAACACCACATTCTAACCTCCAAACTTTGCACACAAAAAATAAATAGTACAATAAGAGATCATTGATTTGGTGGTATTAGGAGGTAAATATGCAAATCATACATATACAATATAAAGTTGTATTGTATTTTATCCTGTCTGAAACTGTCGTGCCAACATGTTTATAAGAGAGAGGTCAAGTGAGTCCATGAACCTCGTCCATGTTTTACTATAAGAAACACATTTTAACTTGTTGCACTGCTGATTACCCCAAGTGTAGTGGTAGTTGTATCACCAGAAATACATTTTTACCTTGTTGCACTGCTGATTACCCCAAGTGTAGTGGTAGTTGTATCACCTTTCAATGCAAAAATATAGGGTATCAAACCGCAGGAGCAAGAAGGTAAAGCTACTTATTCTCTACAACTAGAGTGTCACAATTCTAACTTTCTATGCACAAAACAATAAATGTAAAGATGCTCTTTTCAGGGATAGCCCAATACTCTAAGATGCAAGAGGACTGGCTGGTGGCTTACTCTTATGTAAATAATGGACGTGTATTAATGGATTCACTTGATATCTCTCCAATATTGTGGTACAATATTATAGATATGACCAATGATTCATACACAATTGTTATGCTTTAATGATAAACATTTATATGGGCAAGATGTTAAGATCAATACACACTAGTTCCCTATGCATGTAATGCTAATACTCTCTAAGCAAGTGGGTTGCTCACATGCTCATTTGTAACTAGTAAAATAAAGTATTGGCTTGAGTTTAATGACATAAGATTGAGAACTACAATAACGTAAATGCACACTCCGAGGTCACGAGCGACAAGTACTTCGTTCTCTCTTTATCGCTAGATGTGCATTTGGCGATGGTGATTCGGTGGTGGGTGGGCATAGTGCTGGTGATGGTGGTGGCTACGAAGGTGTTGGTGGAGATTATGGTGGAGCCGACCCAAGTTCCATTGGAGCGAGGACAATGGCAGCTCGGTAGCTTGATCTCTTTTTCATGTTTATGTGAAGAATTTAGCTATTTTATTCATGTTTGAACTATGCTATCAGTTTCTATGATGCACTACGTTGTTTCACTATGCTATCGGTAATTCAGTATTATGTTAACCGCCTTTGTGTTGATCTTGTGAAATCATATTTATTTGTAATGTATATGCAAAGCAGTGAGAAATAGAGGTGAGAGAGAACAACAAGTTTTTGAGAGTCTGCTAGAGTAGAGATGAGCTGTTTTCACTCTCAATTTTTTTTTCTCATTGAGGTTTTCTCCTTCCCCTGGCGGATCTTCCGTCCGCTGAGACGTAAGAAAATGTAGTAAAAAATCGAATCCAAAGCACAAAACACAACCTACATTCTTTCTAGATTTAAGTCTTGGGATCCATGGTTCAAAAAAGCTAGCAGGTCGGGGTCAGAGTTGGCCCGGTCCAGCAGCAACCCCAAGCTGTCGACGACCTCGTAAATCTCGGCTGATTTCGGGTGATATGTGTCTTGCACCAAGAACTTGTGCACCTCGCCGTCCAGCTTTATCCAACTGTAGGCAGACAGCTTCTGCACGTTCTTGCTCCTCATCAGGTCCCTGATCTCCCTCACATCACCCCAGAGACCGGCATCAGCGTAGATGTTGGACAGGAGGACGTAGATGGACGAGTTGTCGGGCTCCAATATTAGGAGCTTGCTTGCGGCAAGCTTGGCGAGCTTGACATCAGCGTGGACTCTGCAGGCACTGAGCAGAGTGGTCCAGATCACCGCGTTTGGTTCGACCTCCATGTCACAAACGAACTTGTACGCCTCCCACAGTCTGCCCGATTTGCAGAGGAGGTCTACTATGCATGCGCAATGCTCTACTTGAGGGAAAACATGGTGTTTTCTCCTCATCTCTTCGAAGAATGCCATGCCTTGTTCTACCAAGCCAGCATGCGTGCATGCTGCTAACAGCGCGACGAAGGTGATCTCGTTAGGCTGGACCCCGTCCTCCTCCATCTTCTCATATAAGTCGATCGCGTCTTCCGCGAAGCCGTTCATTGCTAAGCCTCTGATCATGGAGTTCCAAGTGATGACCCCCTTTTGTTCCATCCGGTCGAAGACACTACGGGCTCTGCCAACATGCCCGCACCTGGTGTACATGTCAATCAGTGCGGATCCTAGGTAACTGGTGAGTGGCAGTTTTTGGCTTCAGCGTAGTTCCCAATCTGCTCTACTAGTTCATCAGAGCCCAACTGAGCACACGCAGACAGCACACCAACAAGTGTCACTTCATTTGGCCTGCAATCGGTTGCCTTCATCCTCTCAAACAGCTCTAGAGACTCGTGTGGTCTGCCATTCTGCGCATAACCGGCGATCATAGTGCTCCATGCCACGACATCTCTCCGCGACATCCGATCAAACTCCTGACGTGCCTCGTCAATAGCCCGACACTTTACATACATTTCCATCAAAGCGGTGTGCACTATCACGTTCTGCAAATCCTCATCTCCGACCAGAGCCCTTACCCTCCTTCCAGTATCAAGATCACCAGACTTTGCACATATTGAAAACACCGTCGTGATGGTAATAGCGTTTGGCCTTGCACCCTCACTCAGCATCCGATCAAACAAAGTCAATGCTTCCTGGAATTCTCCGCGATGAGAATAGCACGCGATCATTGAATTCCATGAAGCAGATGTCCTCCTCGACATACCATCGAACAGCTTCCTGGCCTTATCTACATCACCGGACTTTGAATATCCGGTGATCAAACAATTGATCGGTATCGGATCCTTCAGATGCATCTCCTCAAAGACGCTCACAGCAGACGCCATGTCCCCGTTCTTGGCATAGAAATCCACAAAGGCAGTGTGCACAAAGACATCCCCAAGCAGCCCTCGGATAAGCGCGTGGCAGTGCACCTGCCTGCCCTGCCAGGACGCGGCGGAGAGCGCGCAGGACTTGACGATGAGCGGCACACAGCCGGACGGGACGGTGGTGCCCTTACGGTGCATCGACGAGAGGGCTTGGAGGAGCTCCTGGTGCGAAGAGAGCTTGGAGAGCGCGGAGAGGAGGGTGCCGCAGAGCGCCGGGGTCGGGCGTGGCACCGCGTCGAACAGGTTGCGTGCGGCGCGGGAGGTGGTGGCGTCGGAGAGGAGGGCGTGGAGCGGTCGGGTCTTGACGAGGCGAGCCTCCATTGCTGGCGGAGGGCGGACCTCGCGGCGGCTTCCGGCGGTCGTGCCGTCGTGCGCGATGCGGCGCGGCTGCACTGCTTTGGGTTTGGCAAAGCATCGGCGAGGGCGGCGGCCGCGCGTGCTCGCAGGGCGCGGCTACGCTAGACTGCTAGTTGCTCTGACTAAAAAACATGGGGTAATTCAGTTTGGCACATGGGAACATATGCTCGAAATTTCGAAAATAAATTCGGCCGTACATCTCCAAATTCTATGTGTGCACTTAAGTTTCACGAAACACCGACATTTTTTGTGTGTTGTGTAAAAAGACAAAAACATGTCTCATAAAAAACCTTTCTAGCACCAAATTTTGACTTTTGACACACGCCACAAAAAATGTCGGTTTTCCATGAAACAACTTTTTGAACATATAAGAATGTCGAGATGTATGCATACAATTTTTGTATGATTTTTTTACATTTCAAAATATGTTAAAATCAAAATTAAAAAACCATAAGCATATACTACGGGTGCCAAACACCACTCCACACACATGGCCACAACGGAAACGGATCCTATACTAAATTGGTAAAAATGTGCAAGGGAAAAGGAGTTGAGAACAGGCATATTCAGACTTGTAGTACCCATCCCGTCGACCACCAGAACAAGGCAGTTCAACCAGATGTGGCACTTCATAGTGAAAGCAGTTCTGCTGCGTCGTCGTCACAATAAAAATGAGCAAAGCAAACTGTATCTTTACATTTAAGACATAGTAAATGGCACAAAGGAACTGTAGAAAAATCAAAATAAATAGCACCGGACATATCACCACAAGCTAGTTCAACACAGGGATAACATCATAACAACATATCTTTACAACGTATACAGAGCAATGAAGATAGAGACAATTAGACAGCAACAGACTTAATCCACAGTACTGCACTCTTCAGATGGGGAAATCTTCGCATGGAAGTTTGATAGCCTGTTCACCGTCTCCATTCCGTTTTGATTCCTCTATCTGCACATAGTAGAACGAAACAATCGAAATGTGAGAAATGATAAGCAACAAACCGTATGTTTAGGTTTCAGAATCCTATACAGCTTGGCATTGTTCCCAAACATGCATGCAGTGCTGACTTGTGAGCTCTAAAATCTATGCTAATCAGATACATTCCAACATCAACACATACATCTGTAGATAGCTACATGCATTGCATAGGCCTTGGCATCTCTTTATGATTACATATACTATATCACTTTTCAGTGCATCATTGGTGTCAGGAGGTTGGTGGTGTTGGCTACCAATGGATATATGTCCTAGTAGAGTGGTGGTTTTATAACTTCCAATGCAATATTTGATTTTGCACTTGATCATGTAGCTTGTTGCTTTCTTTGTTGCCAGATGGCGCAAATATTGTAATGACTGTGTAATAATTTGGGTTATGTTCACTTTCGGGTGCAGAGGGCGAGGTAGTTTTCGGTTAAATTATCTAGAAAAATTACCTATAGCTTCGCTACCACCATTTTGAGCTGATATTTGTTTATGCCTCAAGTGCAAGCTCACTATACTGTTCGCTTTTTCAGGAAAATTCAAAGTGGGAACAAAACTTACTGTTCACAGCAGAAGGAAGAGACTGGCGGCGGGTGAAGCTATTCTTGTCCACGGGTAGATCAGCATCTAATCTGGGTGGTCCTCGCAATTTTGCCTTCAAGGATTCTGTTGGAGCCATATAGCTTGGCTTCCTTGGTGGAACTGGAGTATTCTTGGTTCCACTCTCCGGATACTCTGAATTAGAGAACGAAGACCTCCTCTTAGTTCTAAGCTTTCCATTAGACAGAGGTTCTTCCTTGGACCTAGTTTCTTCTTTCTTTTCTATGGTATCATCTCCATTATCAAGGATCCGCCGTTCCATAAATTCATCTGCTTGAGCAACAATAGTAGGTGCACTAAAGTTTTCCTCGGGTAAGAATGGTGTTTCCAGATCATATTTTATATCAGATACCAGCTTATCCATGTTTGAATTTTCCAAGAGATTGCCACTGTGATGATCTCGAGATTGAGGAGGAAACGAAGCCTCACATGCACTCGGTAGTGCTTTCTCAAATTGGTTGTTGTGATGGCCAGAGATACCGTTTAGAAGACTGGATATCTTTGAGGATTCAGCCATGGAATCAGATACCTTTGGCTCGTCAGTTGTGGAATTATATACCTTCGCGGTATCAGCCTTGGAATTTGATATCTTAGAGGCTTCAGCCATGGAGTTAGTTGCCTTTTTAAGGTTCCTCTTAACCTTCTCAAGTTCAGATAACTGGCTATCCGGTACTGAATCAGCAGGTGAGCCCGAGAATTTCCTTGGATTTCTTTTTGATTTTTCAGGTTCAAAAGTGTTTGTTTGAGTCTCAGCTGTAGCAGCAGAAAACTTCCGGACATTGCGCTTTAACTTCGCGGAGTGAGTTTCCATGGCATAACTGGCCTTCCTTACTTGTGGTTTCCCATCAGGAACTATTTTTCGTTCAGGGACAGGTTTCCAGATGCAGCTTATTGTCCATCTCTCCAGCCAATTGTTGGCTGAATTGGGGTTCCTCTCATCATATCGAATGTGAAGAGGTTGCATCAAAACTGGTGAAGACAAAAGCTACAAATATGCAAGTGTGAGTTAGAACAACTCTGGAATATAAATAGAAAGTAAGCTTGCTGTGATATGCATTTCTTTGATAAGAATGAGCAGGCTGAAGATTTTTTCCTCGCTAGTAGTTATTTATTCTCGAAAGAAATAGCATACCTTTCGAACATATGCATTTGAAGATAGCTTCTCCTTCCATGTATCCGACGACTTATCACCCTGATAGATGCAAGCAACAACTGTTTCAGATTCTTCTGCCATACTAGCTACCAAATACTAGTAAAAATTGCACAGTTCTGCCATACTGGCTTAAGGCCACATTGCTCTCTGATGTTCTCATGTTGAGCCGTGCATTACTTTGTGCAACAAGTGATTTATAAGAAAATTATGTGCCAGACTTATTTCTACATTATGAAGGTTGCAGTCGTTTATTGTCTGCAACTAACAGATTAACTAAACAAAAGAAAGAACATGTACAGGGTAAAAAAAATAGAACACGTAAAGGGAGGGAGCATGGAGAGGTACTCACTCCAAACTTATGTCGTCCAAACTTCTCAGATAATTGCATGGCAGCGCTAGAAAGTCTAGCATTTCTTCCACGAACTAGAGCTTGAAACTTCACAATCAACCATGTCGCATGAAGGGTTGAAACAGCCTGCCTCCTTACAAGATGCCCTCGAATCAGTGCCTGAAGTCTTATGATACCTTTTAACGCGCGGAATGCCCTGCGTGCCTGCACAACAGGTTCACAACCATTCCAACATTAGCACCGTGCTAACTACATGTAATTGTAAATGACTATGTTCGTAACAGACTGGTGATTACTACCTTTTTCAGATACCCAAGATTTAAAATGCATTTTTTTAACAACAGTTAATGTAGAGAGTCTGGGACACATTATTGCAGATGGTGCTTTTTATGATTTCCCAAAGAAAATTGTAAAAGTGCTGAAGTAGCAGCAGATACTAATGGCTTTGTAGCCAATAAGCCAATCGATTTTTTTAGGATGGTTGAATTTTCTTTTTAATAGGAGAATGGTTATACTTGTTTATTTTTCTGTTTTCTCTTCATGAGACACTACATAAAAGGTTTAGAAGCTAGGAGAAACACTTGCAGAGTTTGCAGTCGGCAGACGCATCACCGAGATGGCATGAACTGTACAAATACTGTATGAATCAGTTTAGGAAAAAGGTGTTACCACTTACCAGGTAACCTCGAAAAGCCGCTTGTGCCTTTGTTGCTGCTAGTTCTTCTTTCAGTTTCTCGGGACTAATTGGAATGTCAGACCCAACACGGTCCATGTTTTCCATTGCCCTCCCGTTGGGCAAGTTGGAAATTCCATTGGTAAGAAGTACCGGCTCCGAGATCACGGGAGAATTGTCAGAGAATTCAGGCTCCTTCCCAGCAGTGTGTCCATTGCTGTTTGCGGTCTTCTATATTCGAGCGACAAAAAATATGGTCAACTCAACCATTCAAAAAAAGTAGGAGAAAAACGCAAATATCAACTTCAAGGTTCAACTGATTATTTGCAGAAGGCACACATGGCTAGTTAGCTACAACCTGACAACATGAATAAAGCAGACGAAAGAAAGAGGAAAATCAAATGTGCATGTAATGTTTCTTAGGTATGGCAATTTGACGCCATGTGATTACAACTGTGTAAATTTTATTTTTTGAAACCATCGTTGTGAAAATTTAAATGGAATACGATTTTCTCCCAAGCTATTACTAATAGATGAATGCATCGATAAACCCAAAATTAGACTGAAATTAGTACACTATGTAACTAGCATTTGCGAGAGCTAACGTGAGTGCATATATGAAATTCTTCACTGCAAATTGCATAAATCAAATGTAAAATTCTTGGAAAACTACCTGTTAGCAACCTATTTGCATTATTGAAAGTGCTTACCGGCAAATCCTTTGCCTTGATAGAACTAGACTTGGCTGATTTCTTCCCGAGGAGCACAGACTTGATCCACTTAGCCGGGGATTTCCCCATAACGCCGGAAATTCTGAACCTTCAATGTAATAGCGCAGCTCGTGAGCACACAGATCCACAGCTCACAACTCATGTATAGTTTTCGAAGAACTTACAAGGGTCACGTCGAAATAACCGTAGGAAAACCAGTGAAACAAGGCTGGAAAATTCTGTCAAAAGATAGCAGAACGCGCTGAAGCTAGGGAGACGAATCGATGTTGAAGAAACGGAATGCAGCAGCGGCAGGTAAAACGCAAACGGGAGCAAGCAAAGCCACCAGGGAAAAAGCGAACCAACCAGAGTGGAGCTCTCTAGGGAGTCTGAGGAACGGATCTGAACCGACAACAAACGCTGCCCCAGTAAGCTCCACATAAACCGGGCACGACCAAACAACAAGCGGGTGGCGCAGAAAGCAGAGGCGGTTTCACCTTCCGAAGCAAGCAAAGCACGAGCGTAATGCAGCACGGAGAATGGCCTGAGCTGCGCACGCACCTCGGAGGGAGACCGTTGCCGCACCGGAGGAGGACGCCCGGAGAAATCGCAGGATTTCTCCCCGTTGGTCTGCAGCTAACCGCTCGCTCACGCCTCCATTGCCGAAGAAAAAGTAATCCCTCCCTCCCTCCTATTTGTTCTGTAGCGTGGAGCAGGGAGGTTCCGTTTGGGCGAGACGAAGAAGGCACAGAGAAAAGGCCGGAGGGCGGGCAAGTGACTGACACACTGAGGACAGTGCGCGGGCCCCCCAAAGTGCACCTCACCTCAGCTGCCTGTACGTACATATCCACAAACTGACATGTGGGCCATGCGCGAGAGGGGTTGCGGGATGTACTGCCACGCCCACGCGGCTGGTACCGAGCGCTGGGACCGGTAAACCTCTGGGACCATATGTCAGTGAACTGCTATCGAGCTCCGAACGGTTGGCATGAGGAAAGGAAAGCTGCCGCTTTTCCAGTTTTGCTGGCGAGCTGAGCTGTGTAGTACACGCGCACGCGACGGTGGGATCGGCAGTCGGGCAGGCCCGCATGTCAGCGGGCGTAGTCTGGGCAGAGCGCCGGTACCAAAAGTGGTGCAGTGTGGGTGGTCCCTCTTCCCCACCCGCGTGTTCTTGTTTAGCATCATCATAACCCGCGCTTTAGGTCTAACCACGCTTAAAAACCAGTTTAAGGTGGCGTCGAATCATCGAGAGGGTAGGCGCAATGCAGTGCTCATTGCTACGCTACAGCAGAACAGACGCATTTCAGGTTTGGTGCAACGATCAAATACTACTACACTAAACATACGCACGGCCGGTGACTGCCCAAGTCTGCAGCAATGGCGACTTGGCGAGTAATCCGCTAGATGATGCGCGCGGTCGGTGGCGCGTGCGCTTCGTGGCCTCTGGACGTGCTAACGATAAATTACGATCAGCATCGACGACGACGAGTGCTAATCCAATGTGCCATGCCGCAAGTCACCATCGTTTCCATTTCCACCCCAAAAGAAGGGCGTCCCAAAGGCCAAAGCAGCGGCAGCAGAATCATCTTCTTCTCTTGTTTGCCCACAACAAACAAGTCCGGGAGACTGACTGGAGGAAGAGAAGGAATGGGCAGCAGCGATGAACCAACCAAAGCATTGCCCTGGTAAAGCCGTCCGTGGAGGATCGACCAGGACCGGCCAACAACCACCATCCGTCGGCTTTGTGTTGTGCCGCGGCACCGGGTTTGGGCCACCGCCCGCCGGTACGGGGCCAAAGAACAGCGAATCATGTCGCCATGGATTTGATTTGTCACATCGCATCGCACGTAACTGGACAATAAAGAGGTAATATCCGTTTGAACCGTACAACGGTACAAGAAACACAAGAATCCCAGAGTTAGTCGTACCGTCAATGTAGTTCATGATATTCTCATACGAGACGGCCGTACAAGAAACACGACTTTTAACATCAGTGGTTCCTACGTGACGCGTACCACGCAGGCCAGACAGCATAAATACTAAAATGCTTTCCCTTGAATAACATAAAGGGATGGTCGCCTGCTAAAAAGATGAGGTAAAGGAAAAGATAAAGGAGAGCAAAGGGAGGGAATAAAAGGCGATAACATGATCATGAACCCAATTATTCTCAGCAAAAGCAAACCATTCGTTCATCAATTTAATAATTGAAAGAGACGATAGTTCAGAATGACACGGGGGAACTTGCGTTGGATAGATAAACAAAACAGCACGACACAAATATATCGCCGCCAGATTATTCAACCAGTGGCCAAAGCTGCACTGTCACCTATAACAATGGTACTAATTGATGCCACATATGGCCAAAGTTGCAGAGTATAAATACTGCCAACTCAAGAACTTCACATTCCACGGAAGCAGAGTACTCAATTGCAAAACCAAATGCTATAGCACGCGCACGGCACCCGTACTACTATGGTACTATATTTCGAAATTCATCGTCAAGAGCGTCAATGATAATCTACCTCACTTGATAATAAGTTGACATAATGCTAAAACGTAGTCGCAAGTTCGCAACAGCTTTTTGGTTGAGGTGAAGAAATGCAAGGTTGGGATGCAAACCAAAATGTATTGGAGATGAGTAGTAGTATTCAATCAACATCACGCAGTTTGATTGAAGAGACGTTGGTTGTGTGCATTAATGACAGGATACAACTTAAGTGGTTGCAATACTAGTAACTGTTGACAGGGATGGTACTAGACTACTACAACAACTTGAAATATAAACTAACTGTAGATACCCTAAGACCTAAGATGAACCAGACCACATAAACAGTAAACTACTACTACTGCAACAGTTTCTGCTCGGGAGGCTGTAACACAAACACATGAAGAAATGTGATGCTGTCCTGCTGCCTAAGGCAAGCTGTGCAGAACTGGGTATCGTGCCTAGCTGTTTGGTACCAAACCAGAAATATATGTCACGGCCCGCAGATCTGTCGGCCATTGCTCGCTTTAAAGGTGCACTGGAAAGCACGCCACCTACAACAACAACAACAACAACAACAACAAAGCCTTTTTTCCCAAACAAGTTGGGGTAGGCTAAAGGACGTACCCAGTGCTGAGAGCTCCCGCACTGTGCGGGGTCTGGGGACGTGCACTGGAAAGCACGCCACCTCACAGGCACAATTCTGTGCTTGCAAGTGTTATGAGTGAACGCACGGTGAGGATGCAGGAGAGCTAAGCTAAATCTAATAGTTCTACTGGTGCGAAATTTAGCAGATGTATGCCTAAATGCATGTGCTACCAGGAATGAATCAATAGTATTAGCATTTAACACAGGAATGGAACGGTATCCTTCTCAAGAATACAACATTAGAACAGTCTGAACTTGTCACAATTCTGATACCTAAAATGTTAAGTTCAGAACAGTCGAAAGCAAGGAGGGGTATATAGAGTCAATAACTTTCAAGGGAATAATCTAAGTGAATGCAGCTCACTTACTAACCAAATAGATTAGTTATATATACTAATTGTACACTCTAAATATGGACCTATTGGAAAAGATATGAATTGAATAACTGAGACTTCAACTGACTGCTCTATCGCTCCAAAAGAAAAGAGCAACAATCATTTGTCTGGCTTTTGCGCATGGCCTGCTAGGGACCGAGAAAAGCATGATGTGGCCAAATCAAGTGAGACTACAATGGATTTCACAAGATTATAAATGATGATATGCCAAAAGAGGGTACATGATGAAAAGAAAATGGGACTGGACTGAACATAGGGTAAAAACACCATATTGCTTTTTACGAAGGAATCGGGCAGAGGAGCATAGTTTGTATTTATGTAGCCTTCAGACGGTCCTACCACTACCATAATGATCAGTTACCTCACTCTTATAATATTAGAAAAGGTATCGAGACTTGAGACAAATGAACTTGGCAAGTTATAAAATAAATTAGCTAGAGCTAGAGTAACATCTTCATTGAGTTGTTTGGTGGTCAGTTAACTAGAGGGTAAAGATTGACAGCCAGAACATATTTTAATTCCTTATTTCCTTAGCACATCATGCCATATATGCTAACATTTTTGTTCCAGAATACTATTACTTGAACCTCTTACTCAGTGAAGATGTTACAGATTCATGCATCCTCCCTGTGCAACACAAAGGAGTTTGCAGCAATTTGCCTATGCAAATACAATACCAATTGATTCTGGAGTTTCCCAGTAAAGAAAGTACTTTCAGTTTTATCTCTTTTAACAATTAATCGGCTAGCTAACTAAAAATTGTTGGCCAACATCCTCAAGATAACCCATCATCTTTCACTTTAGCAAGTTAGAACTCAAACAAATGGGTGATAATACTTTGGTAACTGAAATGACAGGTTGATGCACTCACACACTCAAGAAATCGGCTCCCGACACTTGAACTAGTACGACACATCCTCATTTCGTATCTTAACATAGGATATCTTAGTAACACACATGTATCTGTAATTCATCGGATGAAGGTGGGTACGAAGCAAGAGGTTGAGAAGATACACTGTTAATATCATTGAGTAGAAAAGTTATCATGTACCCTAATTTTCTTTCAGTTTTTTTTCCATACAACTCAATGTACTCCAATCCATAGTGCCATCAAACAGAATAACATTTTTTCCACTAGCACATCTGATCTTATGTAAAAACATGCTATTTAAAATATATGCTACAGCAATCCAAGACGGGATCAGTT
This sequence comes from Poa pratensis, assembly GCA_947311845.1. Taxonomy (NCBI): domain Eukaryota; kingdom Viridiplantae; phylum Streptophyta; class Magnoliopsida; order Poales; family Poaceae; genus Poa; species Poa pratensis. The sequence continues at coordinate 48,027,694 of CAMZMU010000039.1, forward strand.
TCACAGGAAATCTGGGTGTACCTCATCATCCACCACTGCCTCAGTAGTGGGAGCACTTTCATCAAGTTCAGTCCAATGGAGCCCAGAGCCCTCTTGCCTTCTATCTTCAAAGAAGCTATCGTCCAAATACTTGCTGAACTTTGATCTTTGTGCTGCACAAGAAAATTATGTGATCATTTTAACTTTACTGTTTTGGTCATGACAGGCGTAAGAATGTATTAGGATTTTTTATGTATTGCCTTCAGCAGTAGAGGTTGCAGAGCTGAGAGTTGAGCGAGTTGGTCCTTGTTCCATTTGCTGCATCTTGGACAAAGAGGGATTGATTGGAGGCTTGGGCCTTTTGCCAGCTGAACCCAATTGGGCTTTGGGAGGCCTCTTCAAGGAAGGAACTTTAAGTCTTTCCTGAGGTAACTCAGTTGTCACTTCAATTCCTATATACCATGTTAATAGCGGCAAGAGAATAATTAGGCAACTAACAATAGAAACAACTGCATTATGCATTGCAAATGTGGTCATTCCGTGGCCAGTCAGCATTCAATGCTAATCAAATTTGAGGAGGATAAATAGAGAGTAAATTGCACTTTTCACTTCCTAATTCGACCACACCTACACAAAATACAATGCTTTAGTTTTCTTTGCGTATAAAACCACATGATATGTTGCCATCTACAACATTTTGTTTTGAACCACAGCCTGATCAGATTCGTGCCACCACAGACAGGGCCAGCCGGACATCACATGATTACGTTGCATCTGCAGCCGGGTATAACATATAAGGCACATGTATGATCAGGTTGGACTCAAAAAACTGGAGCAAAGTGCAACACATAGTCGACTCACGTTATGTGCAAGGAGAACCAGAACCAACTATTTGGCACAAACGACATTGAACGAGATAGAGGAAAGTGCAATATGTACTAGATGAATAAACATGAACGGGACTATATTTAAGACTTAGAAGCATACTATGTACAGCCTCATCTTGAATACAAATACCAGTGATAAAACCATCTGGTTCCAGCTCCAGGACAAACAAAAACAAACAATCAAGCATTTAAATGCAAGTCATGTGCAAGGAATTTGTAAAATGGTTATTCTAGTCTGGCTTATGTAATGTTGTATGACTTGCTCTAGCGACACCTAAATACATAGCAGTTCAGATTGGAGCCCTTCAGGACCTACAGGTTACAGACTTTAAAAGATGAAGCGTATATTAGCCATTATCCAAGCTTGCGAAGTAGGAGTAATACAGATCCCACGTGGCAATGTGGCATACAAGTCACCATTGAAGTACTTAATCAATTCAGGTTAGCCCAAATGAACAGGTGCATCCACGGGTAGCAAACGCTGCTATATCTAGTCAGGCATTAGATCAAGCATGATTTAAGCATACCACAATCCCGAGAATCGGCAACGTCGAGGTCGCCATGATGCTCCCCGGTGTCGTCCAGGTACTCGGACCAGTCCATCCTTCTCTTCTCCCTCGGAGGCTCGTCATGCCGATCCCCGGCCGCCGGAAGATCCCAGTCCGCCTCGGGCACGGGCGCGGGCGCGCCGCGGCCGCGTGCGAGGTTGGCCTCCTGGACGAAGCGGCGGAGGTCGGCGGCGCGGTAGCCGCGGGCGTGCACGCGGAGCACGGACTGGCGCTGGTTGCACACCACGCAGACCCACTTGTTGCTGCTCTTCTTCTGCTGCTTCACCTGGCGTAGGCCGGATGAACCGTCAGACAAACAGGATGGGATCGACGGGGAACAGTTTGGTTGAGGCGCGCACCTGCATCGTGGAGCACTGCACGCACTGCAGGGCGAGGAAGAGCGTCGCCATGGCGAACTCTTGGTCTCGAATCTCGAGCGAACCGAGAAGGATTTGGAATGTGGAGAGGGGGAACAGGTTGGGGAATTTTTGCGTTTCTCCCGCTCTAATGGAAGTTCTGTTTCGGATTATTTGTTTTCATTTTGCCTCGTCCCTTATGTCTTCTAACTAATATGAATCGTCGATGGAAGCTCCAACGGCTGGGAGGGGTTCGGGGCTTCGGGCGAGCCCGGTCACGAGGACAAGGTACCGGAAGGCTCCAGCCCTCGACGACGTGCCGCCGTTTCCTCCACCCCTCCCATGGCGACCACTCTCCCAGCCTCCGCTTCCGCCGCCGCCACTGCCACCCCCACCACCGCTCGCTTCTTCCCACCGACCGGATGCCACTTCCCTAGAACCTCTGCCGTGCTTGCTCCCTCGCGTTCCACGACTCGCCGCTTCTCCGGCGTCGCCTGCGCTCCCGGAATGGGCGGCGTCGCCGGCCAAGCCACGTCCCGGGAGGGCACCGTCCGCATCATCGCTGTCGTCGGCGACGGGAGCATCAGCCCGCTGAAGGATACACCCTGGGAGGAAGTTATGCGCCATACGGTACGACCCCGCTCTGAAGTCTGAACCCATCTTCTGTTCTGAATCCATCAGTTCGTCCCCTCGCCTTTCTGAAATGCTCCCGACGAAAAATAAATTTGGAAATCAAAGTGATTTTACTGATAAAATGTTCCTACTTATCATGTAGTGCTACATCATGATTTTGCATATCCGGTTACAGTTAGTACCATCTGTATCCGAATCTATATATCTGTTAACTATGAGGACACAGACGTCAACTCCATTTTTGACACTGCTAATGTATGCTAGTTCTCTTGCCTAAATTATTACTCCTGTATGCTTAACCACATTATGACTATGTAGCTGCCACAAGGACCCGTGGAGTGTTTGCTACTTTGCTTGCTTCCGTTTAATAAATTAAGTGCAGTGCATTTGTGCTTATGAGAAATTAACTGTGCTTCTCGCCAAAAGAAGTTAATTGTGCTGGCTATGACTAAATCTTTTACATATAAGATATGAATTTCTGTTACTCTGTTTTTCACTAGCTGTTGGCTGAATAAATCTTTCATATCTGGAATCTCAAAATATGAGTTAACTATAATTGTTTTGCTTCATTTAGGCTGATAGGCTAAAGTGGGTTGACGAAGGATTTGAAATGCTCGTCTTCACAGACAAGTCAATCGATCATGATGGTTTCAGGAAGAGTTGTCTCGCTGTGATTTGCTGGTCAATGTTGCAATAACGGGCCAGGAGTCCGTCCAGTGGCTCGTACATAACAGTAAGAACATTTCGAATGTACTTTGCTTTCAGTCATCTCCATCTTTAGTAAACAAGCTAGGGGGCAGATATGTTCAGTATACTGGAGAACAAGACTTCTTCGGCAAACTAGCCAGTGTCGGAAAACCAAGTGGCGCAGAGGAATCAACTGAAGTCCTCAAAACCATATCCAATGCTTGGGAAAGGCACAACTCAGATGACATCAGATTTTGCCTACTCGTTGTGGTTAATGCGTACATAAGACCAGTTGATATGCTGCAAAATCTAAGGGCAAAGGGTCTATCTACCCTAAGCTGTATGATAACAAACTGTGGCCCTCAAATCCTGAATTGTCTGTTTGATCCCGACTGTAGGAAAGCCATTCAGTGTTTGAATTCTTGCTCTCCAACCGATCAAGTCTGCAACTACCGTTGTATTGCTTCTTACGAGAGTCCACATCTGGAGGCTTTTTCTCTATGTGTTTTGCAAAAGCACAACTGTCTTGAGCTAAATGCTGAGATCCCCAGTAAGCCTTCTGTAACCCCGCTATCCATGTTCAGAGAACAAAAGCTTAGCCATGAAGTTGCGGAAGACCTGTTTGTCGGTTGGCTGGACAGTATGGAATGGAGCTGGAGAGTTGTAGCCGGACAAAATCCAGCATATGATCAATTCCCATGCCAGTACCAATTATTCTACAGAGGGAAAGCTAAAGGTTCATTTTGGTACGAGCCAATTTTCCAAGTCAAAACCCTGGATGGGAAGCTGGTTTGGAGGCGCAGAAAGTACCGGGTGCGAAGAGCTAGCATCCCTGGTACATTTTATTTCAGTGTGCTAGATAATGGCGTGGTTTCAAAGGAGTTCTGGACAATTGTTGATGTTTCGGAGGATTTCAGCTGGGGTCTGTTCCATTATCATGGAGCTGCTCAGGCTGCTGGACAATCATACACTGGAGCAGTGCTTGTTACCCCTGATGGGTCTTATCCTGTTGGGGACAACCCAAGACTGGATTATGCTTTAGAGAAGTGTGGCATTAAGAATTGGGAGCTTTATATGGTCGATAACTGCTCCTGCATGGGTGCTCCTTTGGGAACTCCAGAAGGTTCCAAGCTGCATTACCAGATTGCTCCAGGAAATGAAGCTGGTATTATTCAGAGAATATGATGATATGCTCAAACAGCATGAAAAGATCAATTTTACTCATGCACCTCTACTTACAAAGATGTAAAAAATGACGGAAGGTGCCGCCGAATGGAGCTTATTTGTAATTGGTAGGTATATTTTCTTATTCTTGTGTCATATAACATCTCACTTTTTTTCCTGCCATCATTCGTGCCCAATTCTTAACAACTACTCCCTTGGTTCCAAATTATAAGATGTTTTGGATATTTCAACATGGGCTAGATATAGACTAAAATGAGCAAATCTGCACACTGAAACGTGTCTACATATATGTGATTTTGGAAAAAGCTAGAACATCTTATATTTCAGAACAGAGGAAGTAGATACAGAGCGTCCCACTCTTATCAAATAATACAGTTCAGTACAAGATTGTTCAGTAAAAACACTCTTGTGATCTTTTCTGCTTTCCTTCATCATGACAGGTTTTTATCTCATGCAATGATGAATGGACATGTTCATCACTTGTATAAATCATGGATGCTCCCACATAGCAGGACAGAGGCCTTGCTGTACAAGTCCCGCTGTCCCAAACAGTAACTTCTGGTCAAGTCTGCTGGTGTTCCGTTTCGGTTTCTGTACAGTTATCCTGGTGCAATAAACATTGCTCATAGAACTTGTATGTGATGGTAGATTATGACATTTGTTGTTGTGATGTTAATATGTTTGTTGATCAAAATCGTATTTAGCTGCTTGTTACAAACCTGTAATAAGCATACATAGCCATCATCTTGTAAATAACTAAATAGTTAATACATCTGTTATTGCGATGTTTAAGCATCTTGAAGTGTTCCCACTTATGGCAGCATCTTGTGGTTTTCACACAGTTCAGTTCGGTGTCACTATGCAGTTGTCTTCTTCTATCTTGGTCAAATAAGAGGTGCCTCAGACAAGTTAGAGCAAGCAAGTCTCCCACGTCTGGTTGACTTGCTTTCTACCACAATCCACAGGTTTCAAATTTGATGCTCTTCATGCTTTTAACCCATCTTTCCATCATCTACATGCTTCAGGTTTGATGCATTCCCTGGTTTTACCCCTCGATCTTTTTTCCCTTCTGCGCAAGTTGAAAACCATCTCGCCCCTGCGTAGTCTCTGGTTACTGCTGCATGAGTTTCTTACATCTGGTAGGAGTACAGTACAGTTTACACTTTACAGATCTGAATCCTAGTGGATAATGCAAAATTCCGTTTCGCCAAGGATCGTGTGACCACCTTGACTTTGGCTCTGACCTTCCATGGTGGTCGATCACCTATAAATTACTGCATCCAGATCCAGCCCTGCAACCTCAATTCGCAGCTGACAGTTGATAGCAGAGCACAAGAATGGCGGGACTGTACGAGAAACCGTCGGAGACGTACGCCAAGAAGCGGCCGCGGTACCCCAAGGAGTGGTTCTCCATGCTCGCCTCCCTCACCGCCGGCCACCACCGCGCCTGGGACGCCGGCTGCGGCAGCGGCCAAGCCTCCGTCAGCGTAAGCCTCCATTCTTTTATCTGAGCTCTGAATCGAGCGAGCATCTTAAAAGGGAAAACGATTAAGCCGTCGTGTCTCTCTTCCCTCTTCAGATCGCGGAGCACTACGAGAGCGTGGTGGCGACGGACGTGAGCGAGGGCCAGCTCCGGCACGCCATCGCGGACCCCAAGGTGCGGTACCTGCACACCCCGGTGGACCTCTCGGAGGACGAGCTCGTGGCCCTGGTCGGCGGCGAGGGCTCGCTGGACCTCGTCATCGTGGCGACCTCGATCCACTGGTTCGACGTCCCGCTCTTCTACGCCGTGGTGAACCGCGTCCTCAAGAAGCCCGGCGGCGTCCTCGCCGTGTGGGGGTACAACTACGACATCGAGCCGTTCGGGGACAAGCTGCAGGGGACGCTGTACGCGGCCATGCGGCCGCACATGGACCCGAGGACGAGGCTGGCCATGGAGCGGTACCGCGAGCTGCCGTTCCCGTTCGAGCCCGTCGGGGTGGGCCGCGAGGGCGAGCCGGCCGACGTCGACATGGAGGTGGAGATGACGCTGGAAAACCTGGCGGGTTTCTTGATGACCGGCTCCGTGGCGACGACGGCGAGGGAGAAAGGGGTGGATCTGGAGGCGCTGGTGAAGGATGTGATGAAGGAGGTGGAGGAGGAGTGGGGGGTTCAGCCGACGGTGCCTCGGAAGCTTGTGTTCAAGGCATTCATGCTGGCTGGGAAGCCCAGGTGACAACTCAACTGAAATGCTGGCTGGTGTACCGTAGTATGTGCTTTTTTTCCTTTCCTGTGAATCAGAATAAGGGTCTTTTTTTTTCTTGGATTGTAGGATTTTCAAAACGTAGAAATATGAAAAACAGAGGATCGAGATGACATACGCCTCAATTGCTACAGGATTTCAAAACACAGAAATTTTGTAAATGATGACTTTGGATGGTACACAGGAAACAAACACATGGACTTTGAGAACGGGAGAGAGAAGATAGAGATAGAGCGTGAGTGTATTGGACTTTGCAAAGAATAAATAAAATAAGTTTTGAGCTCATGTTGAGATTCCTATTGGGAGCATAGGAATAGATTCCAAAATTTTGGTTGACTCAATCCTATGAACTAACGGTATTTCATAGAAAAAAATCTATGCATTAGAATCCTCCGATTTTTTTATTGAATTCCTTCAATCCAAAGGAACATAAGAACAGAATGTTATGACATGTGAAATCCTACGGAAACTGAAAACGCAGAAACCGGTTACACTAGTTGTTTGGTTGCAGCACAACAAAAATGCAAGAATTCTCTATGGAGTTGGGTACAAGTCATAGGGCCTCTTTGGATTGTAGAAATTTCAAAGGAATTGTATTTCTATGCCTTAATTTCATAGGAATTTAAACATCCACTCCAACCACTTTTTTAGACTCAAGTGAGGCAATTTTCCCATGTTTTACCTGCGTTTTATCCAAACAACAATTCCCGCATTTATTATGTATTTTACAATCCTCTGTTTTTCACTTATAAATCTATGAAATTCATGTGTTTTCACATTGCTATGTTTTTAACCCTGCAATTCAAAGAGCCCCCATAGTTATCGTAAACTCATTGGAATTTTTCTATGATGTTTAATCTTGCCAAAATTCCTATGAGATTGTTGTGTAGAAAAGCATTCCATAATTTTTTTGAAAAGGACTCCATAGAAAAAATTCCTATGGATTGGAATCCTATGAAATTCGTTTGAAAATTCTTTGAACCAGAGGCCCTAAGCGAGATGGCTGTTTAATAGTCACTGTCGGTACAAGCTCTGAAACCATCGACACACATAAATCTTAGCAAGAATTTTCGAGCAACCTGTAAAGTCTCATCTAGTATTATTAGTGGTGCATGCAACAAAAAGAACAAAGCATGAAAAAAGATCCTAAAAATGAAGAGATTGTGCAGTAAAAATGGGAAAAAGTAATTTTGCATCCTCAAAAATGAAATATTATGCAGTAAAAAGGGAAAAACAAGAAAACTGTACATTAGTGCTAGCAAAAAGATAATATGTATACGGGGATTCATCCTAAAATCATAGTGCATGCTAGGAAGTACATCCGATTCAAAATTTATTATAATTACTTCTCCAGAACAACCAGTCTTGATTTGTTTTTCAATAAATGACGAACATAAACACAAACATTAGGCATACTTCCATAGAAAGCACGCAGCAGTTGGAAATCCATTCTCCACAGTACTTATGTTTTTATATATTTTACTAATCATTTTAGAGGGCCACATGAGGAGAAAGGCAGAAAGCTAGTATTTTTCATAGTTTCCACTGCAATGTGTGGGGTCTCATCTAGTATTATTAGTTGTGCATGCAACAAAGAGAACAAAGCGTGAAAAATATCCCAAAAAACTGAAGAGATTGTGCAGTAAAAAAGGGAAAAGTAATTTTGCATCTAAAAATTAAGATATTATGCAGTAAAAAATGGAAAAACAAGAAAATTGCGACGGTCGTGCTAGCAAAAAGGTAATAAGGGGATTCGTGTTAAAATCATAGATGCATGGTAGGAAGTTCATTTGATTCGAAATCCATCATAATTACTTCTCCAGATTACAACTAGTCCTGGTTTGTTTTTCAATAAATGACGAACACAAACGCAAACAGTAGGCATAATTCCATAGAAAGCACGCAGCAGTTGGAAATCTATTCTCCCATAAAATTAATTAGCTCCAGCATTGTACCAACAGTTTCAAAGCAACATAAGGCTTACATGGGAATATAAGATTTACTTAAGATACATGAACGATCTTGGATCTTCCAGTTTTCAATGCCGGCCAGATATTCTTTTGCATCAACAAAATATTTGATAACGGTGAAGTCATACCGACAAATTTCCATTCATTTCCTCATATGCAAATGGCAACATCTGCAGACTTAATTCAGTGAGAACCTTCAGTCAGCCTCATGTTCAATGCTCCCATCATCAGCAACCAAAGAAGGAGGCCAGGCCATTGTATACGGATAGAAATAGTCATCATATCTCCCCTCAACCAGTAACTCAAGCTTTAAGGTCTCCAAGGAAAGGGAGAAGAACCAGCAGTGCAGTGTGCCAGCTGGGGTCATCCACTTCATCGACAAGTAGACACATCCAGACCTAACTTGGAAAATTTTGATAAAGCTATGCAAGTCCTGAGTGAACCCCCCAATGATCTGATCAATTTCTGCACTCAAAGCGAATATGTTCTGCGGCACCCATATTTCAGTACCATCACTATCCATTCGACGGATCCAAACATGGAGGAACAATCCAGATTGATAGACAATGCACAGCTCACCATCCTTAGTCTCCCCAGCCTGGAAATTGTACCCACACACCTCCACTTGTCCGGGTAGATCTACCGCGGTGATATCCAAGGTGTCGATGTTGATCCTAATCATGCGTGCTTCGCCGTGGCAAGGCCAGTAAATGGAACCATCCACGAGTGAACCAACCTTGTACTTTAGGCTGTTGTTTCCACCGATGTCCACCCATGGCTGGATGACCCAATCCCACGTCTTCGACGAGAAGATGGCGACACGAACCCTACGCTGATCCTTGCAGACGCAGATCACCCGGAACAAACAGGGGTTCTCATCGGAGAACTGCAGGTGGAAACCAATTAAACCGAAATTGCGGCGGCTCCCAGCCTCCATCATACTGACGGGCAACGGGAGGATGTCCACGGCCCAGGTTATGGGGTTCAGGGTAGCGAGGGACGGAGTATTGTTATTCAGCCCGTTCCATAGGAGGATGTAACCGTCGCGGCAGTCGGTGACAGTCGAACCCGTCAACGACTGTGGAAGGGTAGTGAGGAAGAAGTCGCCGCAACGAAGGGCGGCGGTGACATCGGAATCGGAGAGGCGCAGTGGGACAAAGAAGGGGTTGGTGTCGCCGCTTAATTCGAGGAAGAGGCCCATGAGGGGCGCCGGGTGGAGAGCGCGGAATAGGCGGCGGAAGGCAGGGGAGGAGCGGACGGCGGCGAGCCATGAGCGGCAGGTCAGCGCGGCGCGGACGAGGGCCGGGAGGTCCGGCAGGCGGAGGAAGACCTCGCGAAGGTCGTCTTCACTGAGGGAGGATATTGTGGTATCGGTGGAGGTGGCGGTGGCGGAGGTGGTGGTGGCTGTCGCGTTGGAGGTTGTGGTGGTGGTGGTAGTGGTGCCATTGGCGGCGATGGAGACGGTGGTGGTGGTTGTGGTGCCTTTGGCGGCGGTGGTGGTGGTTGTGGTGGTGGTGCCGTTGGCGGCGGCAGAGACGGTGGTGGTGGTAGTGGTGGTACCGTTGGCGGCAGTGGTGGTGGTCGTGGACATTACCGACGGAGGTTTCGGCGGCGGCGCCGCCAGCAGTTCACTGGCCATTGCTCGGGTGGCTGGAGTGAGAGAGCTTCTAGGTCTAACTTGAAAGGGTTCGCGTCTTGTCTCTTGTGTACGCAGGCGTCCATAATATGCTGCCCGGCCCATGAAGCGACATACACGAGCTCCCCGCAACAAGCGTCCTATAGGGAGCTCCCATGAAGTAGGCCCAGGATACTGCTACTTCGTCGACGGGTCATGCCAAGCCCAGCCAAGCCCAGTGACACACGAGTCCCAGGAAGTCGTTCTTATTTTGTAAGTTTAGGTGACCAAATAGACTCAAGTAGTTCCCCAAACAAAAAATCTCAACTATGTCAAAAAAAAAATCTCAACCAGAAGGGATCGCACTAGAAACATGAGAACTCAGCCTAGTAATGCGTTCTCCCATGTTCTTTGCGTTTGGATTGTGTTGCTTGCTTATTGAGTACTCAACACTCACAACTGGAAACGAACATGCAAAAATCTGTTCGAAGTGCTTCTGGACTATACCTGGCCATGGGCCGCCCGGCCCGGTCTGAAAATGTCGGGCCGGGCTCAGGCCTGAATATCGGGCCCAACAGCTAGGTCGGGCCAGGCCCGGGCTTAAAAAAAAAGCATTTTCAGGCAAGGCCGGACCGGGCTGATCGGGCCTAGGCGGGCTTTGTCGGGCTTGGGCCCGATTTCTACGGCCCGATGCTCGGGCCGGGCTCGGGCCTGGGGTTTTCTGCATCGGGCTTTTTTAGGCCCGGCCCGAGAAATGCCCAGGTATACTGCTATCTAGGATCGATGGATACCATATTCTCTCGTCGTCACATCGGCATTGCCAAAGCGCAGCCGAACCCGAACTCTGCCTTCATCGGAATCAACGTAGCACCACCACCACCACCCGATTCGACGCTGCACAAACTAGGCACGCAGACGACGCAATCGGGCAGGCTCTTGCGCAACCCGGTTCTAGACAACGAGTGAAATTAGGAACGAACCACGTTTCGCTCGTCCGGAAGCGCTATCTTAACCACTCAATTTAATCCGGATGTAGTCTACATCAAGTAATTTAGGACGGAGGGAGTAGTATATATATCCGACTATACTTCACATTTACTCGAGTCACTGCAGAGGCTCAAAAGCAATGGCCCAAGTGTATTGGAAACCAGGGGATTCGCGTTTTTAGGCCGGGCTAATGGCCACGAAGAAACATTCTTATGCTTTTGATCATTTAATATTAAGGACGGATCAGAAATTAGATTCTGGCAGGATAAGTGACTAGGTGACGCCACCCTCCGGGAACAATATCCAGCTCTGTACAATATTGTTCGTCACAAGAGCAATACAATCGCTACGGTTATGGAGTCATCTCCACCAAACGTGACGTTCAGACGAGACTTAATTGGTCCTCGACTTGCGGCATGCAACGTCCTGTGTGGGCGGTTGGCAATGGTTTAACTGTCGCAAGGGTCTGATGAGTTTTGCAGGAATTTACACGAGAACAGAAAATTCTCGGCTGATATCATGTACAGAGCACTCGTTCATTCAGAAGTGTCGGTCGATAATAATAATAAAATCTAGAAAATGAAGATACCTCTAAAAACTATAAAAAATGCCTGGTACCTTCCCAAAGGTGTGATCCTTACCAAGTATAACCTTGTTAAACGCAACCGGCGTGAGAGTACAAAGTGCGTATTTTGTTAGCATAATGAGACAATTAACCACTTGTTCTTTCAATGTCAAGTTGCATGTTCTATATGGTCAGTCATCTAACTGGATTCTAACTTGTACCCACCACGTAGTGTTGCAAATATCTTTAGTTGATCAGAAGTATAGAGTTCTCATTAGGGTGGGAGCGCTTACCGTAATATGGTCGCTTTGACTATGTGATGGCCCTTCACGTAGTTACCTGCGTGAAAAGTAAATGGGTTAGGTTGAGACTCCAAGTGCAGAGTGTATAGTAAGTGGAATACGTGTTTTCCCCACGAGGGGTGACTCGAGGGTTTAATATCGAACTCTCGGGGAATCAGTAGTGAAGATTTATCTTTCCTATCCTTCTTTTGGTTAACTACAAAACAACGTAAATATTTTGGTCCTCAATCTCACCTAGTGGTTGTCAAGCACAAGGTGTGAGAATGATATCAAGATAATATGCAATGCAAATAAGAAATAAATATGCAATGGTGGTAAATAAATATGCAAGGATGGTGGTAGCAATGATAAATGATATTTTTGGGTTTTATATGATGAATGCAAGATGGAAAAGTGTTTTTGTATTTTCGGATTTTTAAATGGCAGAAAATGGAAAAGTGGTAAAAGTTGTTGGAAAGGTGTTTCTTATGATTAAAAATGGACTGGGATTCATGGTTTCACAAATGCACTCTCTCTTTAATAAAGTGGTAGACAATGGAACACTAGAGTTGACATATGAGATTGCAACACAACAGTTTAATGACAAGTTATAATTATATGGGCATCACGTCCTAACATAGAGACCTTTTGGTTATTAGTCTCTCTTATACTCCACCAAGATGCGAACTAAATCATAACACCTCAGTAATTAAGATAACTCAGAGTATAGCAATAAGTATCATGACATGAAGTTAAAATAAGAACATGCTAGATCTAGTCATGGAGGAAGTGGCAATGGTCACACCCACACCTCCGGTAGCATGGTATTTCTTTTTATCCCTAGTGAGGCAACAAAGTAAGGTTGAGATACCCAAGTGGATCGCAGAACTTTCTCTCACGTTCACTGCACTAGCCACCCCCGTTACTCCAACTAATGCACACGTTCCCCCTCACACGCTCTCATAAACATTAAAATATAGAAATAGGGTTTTCTGCCTGCACAGGGTTAATTCCATAAAAAATAGGAAACATATCAAATATTCCCAAAATCATTATAAAACATTGATATAACCCTTATATGATGCAAATATGACTGGAATATAAATAAAAATAATGCAAAGTTCATGTATGCATTTTACATGCATCAACATCACCAAGCTTAACCTATACTCGTCCTCGAGTATGAAGGTGATAAAACTAACATGGACTTTGCAATTTAATACTAACAATTTATATCAAAGGTGATTACTATTGCTACATAGAGTCAAGTGGTTCATTCTTAAAAGGAGTAGCAATATGCAAGATAGATTATGAAGTGATATCAAGTATTCAATGCAAGGATGTTCAATGATAATTCACAAAGTGTAACATAAAAGACAAAGTACTATGGACCACATGTATGCATAATGATAAGTAAGAACATCCTACAATGGTCATAGAGTATTTGATGAAAATCTGAATATAAAAGGTGGACACTTTGGAAAGATATATATGAGTAGAGGTAAAGCATGAATAAATTTCAACTAACTTCTGAACTTCTCTACTTAAGTTAATGATTGTAATGTGGTAATCCTTGGTGTCAAGCTCTCATTCCCCTATCATAGCATCTTGAATGATTAAGTTTAAAGTGAAAGCAATATGAGTAGTGTGCTTGACAAAGTACAGGTTGAAAGTCCCATGCCCCTTGAATACAAGTACCTACTACATGTGTTACTCAACTTGGAAAACAAAGCAAGTTCAAGTTAAATATCATTGTAAGTAATAATAGTATCATTAAGAGCGTCAACTGGGGTACCTCTTGTCCCAGGATATGGAACAAGCCCATATCAAAATGACAAGACAAAAAACACAATGAACAATCTCAACACCCTTTTTATTTACCATTAGATAGCTTTTTATTGTAAGGTGTATCACAGAAGGTTCACCATAAAATGTAAGTAAATTTCCACCATGAATGATGCATGGCTTAGATTAGCGGCTCAGGTGTCTCTCTAACCATTTATACAAACTCATTGAAACTCACTTCATTTCCACATTTATTTCACCCATGGTAAGCATCCATAAACAAAAGTACATGATATCAACTAAATGAAATGAAGTGCATGTTGAAAGCTTGCCATGTGACAGCACATATGAGCTAACTCTCAACCAAAGACATTTGTCAATTCCACAACATCATAATTTTAATCACAATGGGTCGTGTATATTAAGTGCAATGAAAGTAAAGTGTGCATCAAGTTCGAGAGAGCTCTATAACCAACTTTTCCCATAACAATTAATAACACAAGCATTTTCATTCAGAGGTATAGATAACACAAATATCATGATAAACATACTCGGAATAGCATAAAGCTAATAGGTAGATATGGTGGACTCATTGGAAAAACTTTGGTTGAAGGTGTTGGAAACAAGTTTTTACTTGTTGGAATTTTTGGGCTAGCAAGAGGGAGAAAGTTGACCATCTAAATGCATGCATGAGTGTCCATAGAACTAACTAATCCATGTTAAACAAAGTAAACTAACATTCAGCATCAAAACATGAATAAAAGATAGCTCTTGATAAAATAGTTGCAAATTAATATTCATTAACAAGCTCATGAATCATGCAACTAAATGTATCTTTTAAAATCAACTCCAACATCCCTTTTCCCAATCTAATTATGGCATCCAACATAAATCAACCCAAATTATAGTAGCTCTCTCATATATAAATGATAGTGTGGTGGTCTCACAAAATAAAAATCTAACCAAAACAAACAAAAAGACGCTCCAAGTTTATGCGATAAAGTGTTTTGATCGAAAAACAGAAGTTAGACGTGTGCAAACCGAGAGTGTGTAGGTCCAGTGGGGTTGTATTCACATCCCCAAGCTTATGGTCTTCACCATCCTTGGATAGCTCTTGGTGCATCTCCTCTAATCCCTGTGAAAAAACTTCAAAACACCGTTTCTCCCATTTCTTTTTCTGTGGGGTGCATTAGTAGTGATAAACAAATAGATTTCTTGCTGCATATAATCCCTAGACAAAAATTCATATGAATGTCCAGAAATTGTATAATGTTGTATGCCTACTCATAAACTCAATTGGATAAAAAAGATTCATGCTAAAAGTTCTAAGCATGCATCAAACAAGATGGGACAGAATCTGTCCAGAAAAACAGCAGCAGCTAAACGTATTTTTCTACCATACTTAACTTTGTCGGAAAATTCCGAAAAAATTCATGCATACAGAGGATGAAAATTTGCTACTACAGTTTAAATATGAGCTCATTAGGAGTTACAGAATAAGAATTAAAAATCATACCGTGCACAGATTCGTGCAGTAATCAAATCTCCGAACGCTATAAGCAACTTTTTCAAACCAAAATGAGTAAAACTTGGCACTTTATTAAACATTCCAGAAACTAAACTATAAACAAAGTCTCTTGTTACATCAAGAGGACACAAAGAAAATAAAAAAACAAAAACAACCGGGTTGCCTCCCGTAAAGCGCTTTCTTTATAGCCATATAGCTAGGCTTCTTACTTGATGTTTATTGTGGACGAAGTTCATGAGGGAGATTGAACTTTGATGTGTCCCTCTTCCTTGGGAAGTGTTCCATGCACAATACCAGGGTCCCATGGTGTTCTTAATCCAATCAAAATAATAGCCAAGTTGAAACCTAGTAGAGACAAAGACAAAACACAAAAGTAATAACAACGAAGTCTCACTTTCTTTCTATGCATTGGCATTTTGTATATGAATGAATCACAATAAATAGAAATTTCACAATGCATATTAACAGTAGTTACTTGTAGCATATATTTATTAGTAGCATAAAGAGGGTTCTTATTACCTCCTCTTTTATAATAGTTGCAAGTAGAAGAAATAAATTCAACCATATAATCACAAGAATCATTAAACTTAGATAATATAGGCACATAAAGAGGATCATTAAACTTATTTTGGAATTCATTAGCATGCTTCCCTCTTTCAAAATAATTATTAAGATCAATATCAAGTTTAATATCATGGTTGCAACAAATATTTGGAACTAAAGATAATTGCAAATCACATAAGTATTTCTCAACATAAGCAAATTTCTCCTCCATGGTGTAACTAGGAGAATTTAAGAACAAAGTAGGACTCTCATGAGTAAGAGTACCATCACAAACAGCAAGTATATCATTTTTATCCTCACATAAATTTGTAACAACTTCTAAACATTGAGGATTATCAATAAGCATAGGACCATCATCTAAAGCATTATCATATAGCTTATTTAAACAACACTCCTCATTATCATCAATAAGTTCACTAGTAGCATCATAAAAAAGTAAAGGAGCATTATTAGTTTCATCATAATAGCACGGGTTATCATATAGGACCATAGAATTTTTAGTTTGACACTCATCATAACATGGGTTCTCATAAATAACAAAAGATTTTTGAGTTTGAGTGCTACTATCAAATGTTGATGGTGAAGTTGGGAGATCCAACTCTTCCCCAAGCTTAGGTTGGAACATATCCATTTCAATCTCCTCTTCACATTCTTCCTCTTCCAAGCTTATGTTTTCATCATCCTCTTCCTGCAAAATATTAGTACTTTCCATGGAAGCAAGAATTCTTTCTTTAACATAAACATTATCACTAAATTCTTTTTTGCAAAGTTGGAGAATAATAGAAATTTGTCCTTTCACTACACGAGATTCATGACTACTTGCAAGAAATTTATCAATAAGAGAGTCTATCTCATGGGCTCCAACATAAGCAATATATTTCTCAACTTGTTCTATATCAGGGCATGAAAATTTATCTTCACGATAACAGGAAATTATAGGATCACTATTATACTTGCATTGATAGTGGGAATGTTTAACAACTCTTCTATTGCAACAAGTTATACCATGTAACTCACAAAACTGAATAGCCATTATGTGAAGAGCTTCAAGCAATTTACGCATTCTTTTTCCTTCTTCGGTCGATTCATATTCAAAGTAGGCTTCCAAAGTTTTAACATAACCATTAGGTATAGAGATTCCAGAAAGTTTCTCCATACTTTAACACACATATTAAAGCAGCACTAATTTTTTTTTGGGTTTTATGTTTTTAGATGAAAAACTGAAAATAAATATGCAAACCAAACTTAAAAATGCAAGACAATGACAAAACAAGATAAATTGCTTTGAAGGTAAAGATGGATAAGATGATGCTCACGTAGGTGCAACCTCCCCAAGCTTAGGTGTTAGCACAAGTTGGTGATGAAGTTGACTTGGTGAGATATCTTTGGATAAACCTGGCGCCAGAAAACAGAGCTAGTGCAGGGGACCTTTGGATAAACCTTTCAGCAATGATTCCCCGGCAACGGCGCCAGAAAACAATCTTGATGGCCCTTCACGTAGTTACCTGCGTGAAAAGTAAATGGGTTAGGTTGAGACTCCAAGTGAGAGTGTGTAGTAAGTGGAATACGTGTTTTCCCCACGAGGGGTGACTCGAGGGTTTAATATCGAACTCTCGGGAAATCAGTAGTGAAGATTTTTCTTTCCTATCCTTCTTTTGGTTACCTACAAAACAAAGTAAATGTTTTGGTCCTCAACCTCACCTAGTGGTTGTCAAGCACAAGGTGTGAGAATGATATCAAGATAATATGCAATGCAAACAAGAAATAAATATGCAATGGTGGTAAATAAATATGCAAGGATGGTGGTAGCAATGATAAATGATATTTTTGGGTTTTATATGATGAATGCAAGATGGAAAAGTGTTTTTGTATTTTCGGATTTTTAAATGGCAGAAAATGGAAAAGTGGTAAAAGTTGTTGGAAAGGTGTTTCTTATGATTAAAAATGAACCGGGGTTCATGGTTTCACAAATGCACTCTCTTTTTAATAAAGTGGTAGACAATGGAACACTAGAGTTGACATATGAGATTGCAACACAACAGTTTAATGACAAGTTATAATTATATGGGCATCACGTCCTAACATAGAGACCTTTTGGTTATTAGTCTCTCTTATACTCCACCAAGATGCGAACTAAATCATAACACCTCAGTAATTAAGATAACTCAGAGTATAACAATAAGTATCATGACATGAAGTTAAAATAAGAACATGCTAGATCTAGTCATGGAGGAAGTGGCAATGGTCACACCCACACCTCCGGTAGCATGGTATTTCTTTTTATCCCTAGTGAGGCAACAAAGTAAGGTTGATATACCCAAGTGGATCGCAGAACTTTCTCTCACGTTCACTGCACTAGCCACCCCCGTTACTCCAACTAATGCACACGTTCCCCCTCACACGCTCTCATAAACATGCTTGATCATGACAAGTAAATAAGAACGGGGTACATAATATGCATCTACTTTCATAACTGAAACAAAACCATTGCAATCTCAAACATATATTAACTCATATAAAGATCCACCACAAAGGTATTACATAGATGACCATAATCATGTTCAGCAGCTCATACGGTACTAATTAGTGAAGCTCAAGAGAGAGAGATACATAAGTTACTTCCACAAACCCATAGTCCAGAGGTGGACTACTCCCTCTTCATCATGGAGACCACACCGGCAGCGCCCCGCCGGAGTTTTCCCCCTCCAATCTGCAACTCCAGGTCTCTGTTTCGGTGTTTCAGTGTTTCTGCGTCGCTCCTTTCCAAAGGGCGTCGGGGACTATTTTTATATGCGGTTTTAGGTCAAAACGGAGTCGGTGGAGGAAAGATCGACGGCAACGGAGCTCCGAGGGCCAAAAGGAGGGGTCCCACGCGACCAGGTACATGGGCCGCGTGGGCCCACTCATCTGGGCCCTCGGGCCTCCGCTTGTTTGCTTCCTTTGCTCCCACGCTTTGTTCCTTCCAAAAACTGATGCTCGTAAATTTCCAGGTCATTTGGATGTCGTTTGGGTCCCTGAAAAATTAAAATATAGAAATAGGGTTTTCTGCATGCACAGGGTTAATTCCATAAAAAATAGGAAACATATCAAATATTCCCAAAATCATTATAAAACATTGATATAACCGTTATATGATGCAAATATGACTGGAATATAAGTAAAAATAATGCAAAGTTCATGTATGCATTTTACATGCATCACTATGTAGAAATGATATGATTTTTGCTGGTAAATTGTCTTCTCCTTTGCAGGTCATTTATCGAAGTACACATTTGCTCTGTTCATGGTCGCCTCTACAACATATGAAAAACAGAGACCTATTTATGGAGATGTGTACACGATTGGAGCGAGCGGTGCGGGATTTTTTTATCTCACATGGGTGGTATCATAGTCTTCGGATCGGCCCTCCTCCATCATAGTCGTTCGTCGAGGTCTTTATGTTATCTTGTTATAGGCCATTCTCGTTTATTTACTTTTGGTGTTTACGGATGTGTGCATCATATCTATGCAGAGACCGGGTGTTAATTCTCTTGAATTGTATCAGCGTGATACTAATTATTGAGTTTAATAAAATGCCATTTATCGGAGAAAAAAATCTTATACGTTCCACATATGTATGGTGCGAAGATTTCTTCCGGAATGTTTTTTTCCTTGGAAGGAAATTCAAAACTCGCGGAATGATGCTTGGTAATAGCATGGTCTAAGGAGAACAGTAAGATGCTGATGCACCTAAAATTCATCTACTTTTCCAAGCACTTTGCTTCATAATTTGCTCCGGAATCTTCCCATATTTGAATAAAACTGCTGAATCTGACGCTGTTTTTAGCAAAGTCTCCTTTCTGGTTGTTTTTGCAGGAAATTAAATCGGGAAAAATACCACGTCATTTTTTATGGAAAAGAAGGACATCGTGCAAAAGACGGACTCGAGGAGGCGCACGAGGCCCAAAAGAGTGGGCCCCACGCGGTCAGATTCCTTGACCGCGTGGGCCCACCTATCTGGGCGTCGGGCACCGCCTCTCCCTCGGTCTTCCGCGTACCCCTTCATATAGACGAAAAAGTGGACGCCCTAAAGGAGGAGAGCTTTCGCGAAACACACCGCCGCCGCCACCACGATCTTCGATTTCGGAGACAGATTGATCCAGGATTTCTCCCCCGGAGGAGGGATTCGGAGGCCGTCTCCACCGCCATCTTCACCGCCTTCCATCTCCATCAACCATGAGCTCCCTCACCATCACCATGTGTGAGTAGTCCCCTGTAGGCACATGAGGTGGATGGGGATTGGATGAGATTGATCATGTAATGGTACCCGTTGTTCTAGATCCTAGGGGTTTATCTTGAAGATACTTTTGTATTGTGTTGATGCACTTATGCTATGTTTAATGCTTGCTACTAGGGCCCGAGTGGCATGATTTCAGTACTGAACTTATTTTGCCCCATCATATATTTGAGTTTGGTATCTATCTGCAAAGTGTATTACCTGCTATTATGTTGAACCTGCGAACCCTAAAAGTGACAGGTAGGGAAAACAAGGGGGAGATGTATTAGTTTGAGGATTCTATGTGTTCATGAAGTGTTAATGCGTTGTTCCGGGCTATTCGAAAGGGTAGACCTTAATTACCTGTAGTTCCAAGTTGGCCCCGGTGAAATGGGCAGGTAGGACAATAGATGTTGTGCAAATTCTCTTGGTTAGTACGCACAACTATTTATGGAACACATACCTACATATATCGGAGTTAGAGATAAGTCCCATTGCTGTTCGTATCTTATTATATGATCAATCTTATTCATGCAACGCCCCGCTGTCACCTCGTGCCTACGTTTTAAATCCCTGAGTTACACTTTCACTTTTCCGGTGAAAACTGGGAAACCCTTGTTACTACTACTGTTTTATTTTGCTTGCTTGAATCACCTTACTGCTGCAAGTTTATTGATATACAGGTGTGGTTGAGAGTGACGCCTCAATTGCCAAAGTCTTATTGGTATTCTTGTGTTCCCATCGAGTCGAACTATAAATTTGGGTAATACTTCCCAACGAAGATTTCAGCGATCCCCTATACTTGTGGGCATCAAGACATTTTCTGGCGCCGTTGCCGGGGAACCTAGCTTTATTGGTAAGACCACTTGTTATCATTTATTTGCTGCACTTGCTTGCTCCCAACTATGGGAAAGGAAAAGAACACTCCGAAGGAACTGAGGCCTTCAACTACTCGTAGAGGTACTGATTGCTAAGTAGGCAAAACTTTTCACCTGATGTTGCTTCTGCTGTTATTACTAAAAAGAAAGGAAAAGTTTTATCTAGTTCACCATTGTCTAAGATGTCTACTAGTACTGAAAATGATTTAATATGTGGTAGCATAGACAAAGAAGTGACACCTGAAACATCTGAGACAACTGAAACACCTGAATTGCCTGAATCATCTATTATTGAAAATGTGGAGTCTGATTTGGAAGATAGTGAGTCTTGTGATGATGAATATGAAACTTCTTCTTATGAGGAAGAAGATGCAATTGCTATGGCTTTTATGGATTCGAATCTTGATAAATTGGATAAACTTGATAGCAATAAAAATTCTTCTCTTGCTGATTATTTTCCTGTTACTAAGAAAATGAATGCTCCAGCTATTAAAATTAAAGATAAAGATTATGAGTTTAGTGTTGATCCCGAAATAATTAAAAAGGCTGAGAAGTTTAAGTTTAATGGGAGAGACAATGAATTTCCTTTTGAACATATTGCTGTTTTGCATGATTTATCTGTTTTATTTGGTAAAGATGAGATTCACCAACGCTATTATTTCTTAAAGTTGTTTCCTTTTACCTTGGGAGGAGATGCTAAAACTTGGTATAATAGTTTAGAACCTGGATCTATTACTAGCAAAGAAGAATGCTTGCAATTATTCTATAATAAATATTTCCCTGCTGATAAGATTCATGGTTTAACTATTGAGATTAGCAAATTTTCGCAGAAAGAGAAGGAGGATCTACCCCAAGCTTGGGGGAGGTACCGTAAGTTGGTTAGGAAATGTCCTACACATGGCTTCAAGAGTAATGAAATACTTGATATATTTTACAATGGACTAACTGAAAATACTAGAGACTATCTTGATAGTATTGCAGGAATGTTTTCAGGGAAAGGACCATTGATGAAGCAACCGAATTATTGGAGACTATCTCTAGGAATTATGAAGATTGGAATATTGAAGTGATAAATGAAAAAGAGGTATTCCCAGAGAAGAAAGGAGGTATTCTTAAATTAAATGATGAACAAATGAAAGTAGCTGCCAAGGATATTGAAGAGAAGGGAATTAAAACCTCTCATCTCAAGGAACTATCTGAAATGGGTGTTAAACTTCCTATTGATAAACCATGTTTTCCAATCCAAGTCAATGCTATTAGCTCTATGGAAGGTAATGAAAAGGTAACACCTCCTATTGATGTATCATATGTTAATGATTTTGCTTATAATCATAATCCTGAGGAGCATAGTATTAGAATGAGTATTATGGAAAACTCTCATAAGATTAAATTTCTTCGCGAAAGTTTAAATGCTAGTGTAGAAGAAGTTAGAAGAATTATTAAACATTGTGAGATGATGAATAATCAAGTTGAACAGATGGTTTCTCTTCAAAATAAATTGTATGAAAATCTTATTGAGAAGAAACAGGTTTGTGGAGTTAATACTAGAGGTGGTGCAAGTACTCAGGATCCTGATTATCCTGAAGACCATCCTAAGAGAAAAGAGCAAGAGGCTCTCAAGAAGAAATCTTCTGCAGGAAAATCTCCCAATGAAAACAAAGATATTGATGATTCTCAAGAACAAGATAAGGATATTTCTATTTCTGATGCTGAGACTGAAGATGATAATAATGAAGAAGAGGAATCATCTACACCTGAAGAACAACATGAAGCTGAAAATATTGAAGAACCTGAACCTCCTGAAAAAGACCCTCAACCATCTATTGATAAGAATAAAAAGAAGAAGCATCCAAATCAACAAAAAGGTAAAGAGAGGGATCCATGGGTACAAAGGCCCATACCATATCCCCAAGAGGTAATGAAATCTTTGGATGATGCTAGGTTTGAGAAATTTCTTGAGTTGATTAAAACTTTATATTTGCAAATCCCTCTTGTTGATGCTATTAAAATTCCTCCATATTCGAAATATATGAAAGATATTGTCACTAATAAAAGAAAGATACCTAATGATGCAATCACTGCTATGCTTGCTGAATATTCATTCGAAGGGAAATTGCCTGAAAAACGTGGAGATCCTGGTATTCCAACTATTCCTTGTCATATTAAAGATACTTATGTGAAATATGCATTATGTGATTTAGGAGCTGGTGTTAGTGTTATGCCTTTTTCTTTATATAAGAAACTTAACCTGAATAAATTGGTTCCAACTGAAGTTTCATTGCAAATGGCTGATAAATCAACTGCTGTGCCTATAGGTATATGTGAGGATGTTCCTATCTCTATAGCTAATGTGTTAATTCCTACAGACTTTGTTATATTAGAAATGCCTGAGGATGATAATCTATCTATTATTCTTGGAAGACCCTTTTTAAACACTGCAGGAGCTGTGATAAATTGCACTGAGAGCAAAGTGACATTTAATGTCAAAGGAAATGAGCATACTATCTATTTTCCCAAGAAGAATCCTGTTACAATGATAAACAAGAGTGTGAATTCTATTCAAAGAAATACTATTATGATTGGAAGCTTTGAAATTGCACTACCACCTCCTGCACCAAAGTATGCTACCTTGATGATTGGAACTATTCCAATCAAATATGAGGTATCCTGAACTTCTTTTTATATATAAAATAAGAATCATTTATGTTATCCTTTGCATATTATCAATGAGACTTGATCAACCTCATTATTAATGTGGAAATGATGAAAATTTGATTCCCATAAAAATTTGTGTTGCATTTTAAATTACTTATCCTAGAATTTTAGAGTATATGCATAATCATGATTATTTCAGAATTCAGAAAATTCCAGAATATTAAGTTTGAAAAATTCTCTGTAGAAAATTGTCTCGAAAAATTCTAGAAAAATTTGTAGGTAAGTTATTTTACCAGGGGAACCAACAGCCAGAAGTGGGGCACCAGAAGGCCACCAGGGGCCAAAAGAGAGTGTCCCACGCGGCCAGATTCCTTGGCCGCGTGGGACCCACTAACTTGGCCACCTGGGGGTGTTAGGTGAGAGGTCGATGCCCATCTCCTTCCTCTCGACAGAAAACCAGCTCCAGGTATTTTCCCAAAATTTTCCCGTGCACG
Source organism: Poa pratensis (assembly GCA_947311845.1). Lineage (NCBI taxonomy): Eukaryota > Viridiplantae > Streptophyta > Magnoliopsida > Poales > Poaceae > Poa > Poa pratensis. The sequence continues at coordinate 48,051,788 of CAMZMU010000039.1, forward strand.
TTCTTCCTGCTATCCTTGGATCTCCAAGTTTAGGGCAGATTTTTCAAATCTGCTTGGTGGAATTGCTCCTTGGTATGTAACTCCTCCACCCATCCAATTACTTTTTGTTATTATGCTTTGTGTATGAAGTATTTTGCTGTACAAGGTGTCACCTAATATGCTTGAGAAACCCATGGATTTGAGTTTTCTAGTTAATATGGATGCATGATATTGATGTGGAGACTAGCTATGGATGGCTCAATGTTGTTTTAGATTGTTACATCTTAATTTTTGTTGGGTATTATTTTTGTACAGCAAGGTATCATGTTGAACAAGGGTAAGGAATTGCTTGGAATGACTTCAAGACCAAGAAGAAGAGTATTGAGAGTCTCCGAGAATTATGATGACAATCATCTATGGGAGGATAGTGCAGTTTATGCAGGAGAGAAGCTTCGGATTCATGCAACCAAATGGCAAGACCCCTTGTTCTTGACCATTGGGGGATAACAGAGGACTTCAATGCCTTTGTCACTGCGACCGGCTTACTCGAGTTCTCCAACAATCCACGGAATACATATGAAGAGCTCTCGCGGGAATTCCTCTCCACATTTCGGTTCGAGGGCCCTGAGAGCTACAAACACAGTAAGAAGAGTAAGCCACCACCTCCTACCTTTGTCATAAAATTTTCTATGAGAGGAAAGCGTTTTGTTATGTCATTAGAGGAGTTTTGCAAGGCTATTCGAGTAGAAAACACGGTAGTTGGGAAGAGACTAAAGCTGATACTAATAAAGATCTTGTAGCCTTTTGGCGTAGTATTTCTGTGAACGCTCCTGAAAGACTTAATAGGGGTAAATTCACACACATACACACCCAGGGTTAAGATATTTTGCCTTGTTCCTTGCGAGAGGATTTCTTGCCAGAGATAACTCTTCTGCTTGCACTGGACCCATGATTTATTTACTTAAATGTGCAAAAGAGAACACACCATGTGAGTATAATTTGGGAGTAATTCTTGCTAGGACTTTGCACTTTGCTGTGAGTAGAAATAATACCGATGAAACTCCTATTTATGCTGGTGCCATTGCTACCTTAGTATATGAGCACATTAAGAACGAGAGAGGATTCAGCGATAACATGGGCACGCGTGTGGAAGAGTCTAAATTACTTGATTTTACTTTACTTTCTCGCATGGAAATGGGGGAGAGACATGGGGAACATTATATATACAGCTATAAGGGCTCTAATGGGCAAAATGTGCCCGTTAGGCTCCCTCGTGTTGACCTTTTTGACAGGACTCTCGGGAAGTGGACCGTGGAGGAAGTGCAACCTCAAGAGGAGCCCCAATATCCAGAAATGCAAAGCTATCAATATGGTTTCACTCCCGGAAGTGGAAGTGGTGGATATGGTTACCACCCAGGATACTAGCTTGATCACAAGCTTGGGGGAGTACTTCTCTCCCTTCCCATTCGTTGTCTTATATCACTTTCATCCTGTTATGTTTTAGTTTCTTGTTGCTAAAATCACAAAAACACAAAAAGATTTTATTTGTTTCTTTTTGCTTATTTGTTTCTGGTCATTTACTTTATGTATTCGAAATATAAAAAGAACAAAAATATTTTCGTTTTCTTGAATCTAATGCAAAAACGGAGGTGCAGGAATTTCTGATTCTGTTCACTGTTTGATTTTTCATATTTTTTCTGTAACTCCGAATGAGCTAAAATTTTAACCACTGCTGCAACTTTATATGACCTACACACCCGTAAATTATGAAATTATTCTGATGTGTTTAGGTAGGGTAAAAACAGTACTGTATGCAGTAGCATTTTATGGCAGATTTGAGTTTTTACTGCGCAGTTCAAGTTGGGAGAGGAGAACAACAATGATGAGCTGATGTGCATGAAGTGGATGAAAGGTATGACACCTTTGCCGTGCTTATGTGGACTTTTTAATAATAGCAAGTGCGCATGTCATAATTTCTCTAACATCTAGGGAAGTGCTAGCAAATGTTTATCTCCTCCGTGGTTTAGTATGTTATATTATGATGCAAGAGAGATATTATTTAGTGTCAACACTTGGATGTGGATTGAGTAACTGTGGTTCTAAACAAAGGTCTACGCATCCCATTGTGCTTGCTAAACTTGCCAACCAAAGTAAAAGATCTTTTCAAATGATAAACATGAAGTCATATGCTTGACAATCTTAGGGTTGAGAGTTAGCCCATATGTGCTGACACATGCAAAGCTTTCAACGTGTTCTTAATTATATTTAGTTGATATCATGTACTTTTGTCTATGGATGCCTATCACGGGTGAAATAAATGTGGAAACTTAGTAAGTTTAAGGAGTTTGTATAAATGGCTAGAGAGATGCTTTGGGCCGCCAATCTAAGCCATGCATCATTCATGGTGGAAATTTACAGCATAACCATAATGTTCATTCTATGATGCACCTCATAATAAAAAGCTATACCCATAGTAAATAAAAGAGTGCTGAGATTGTTCATTGTCTGTTTGTCTTGTTATTTTGACATGGGCTGGCTTCCATGTCATGAGGCAAGAGGTACCCCTGTAGCAACTCTCAATGACGCTATTAAAATACTTACAATGACCTAAAACTTGAATTTACTCTGTGACCCGAGGTGAGTAACACGTGGTGTAGGTACTCGTATTCACGGGGCATGAGGCTTTCAACCTCTAGTTGGTCAAGCATATGAGTCATAATAGGGAATGTTAAATGATTTGATAAAATTGAGAGCAAGGATGTAAGCACAATGAGTTCACTAGTCAACAAAGTAAAGAATCAAGAGATCTCAAAAATCTTGACATGATTCAATCAATAGCGATGCAAGAACCTTTGTTTTCTTCTACAGTTGGGCAAACTCATCCAAGTGCTGACACTTCATGTTATTTCCTTGTAACAAATATAAATGCTTTAACACCGGTTAGATGCATCTTTGCCAGCAGTTTGTTATTTGTTATGGAAATTATGTTTTGAATACTTGTTGGTATTAAACGGTGTTGTATATGCAATGCAAAGTTCTTGTCAAAGTCTTTTCATCGCTTCTGCACTACGTTTGAGTTGTTCGAGGACAAACAACGAGCTAAGCTTGGGGGAGTTGATGCACCTAAAATGCATCTACTTTTCCAAGCACTTTGCTTCATAATTTGCTCCGGAATCTTCCCATATTTGAATAAAACTGCTGAATCTGACGCTGTTTTTAGCAAAGTCTCCTTTCTGGTTGTTTTTGCAGGAAATTAAATCGGGGAAAAATACCACGTCATTTTTTATGGAAAAGAAGGACATCGTGCAAAAGACGGACTCGAGGAGGCGCACGAGGCCCAAAAGAGTGGGCCCCACGCGGTCAGATTCCTTGACCGCGTGGGCCCACCTATCTGGGCGTCGGGCACCGCCTCTCCCTCGGTCTTCCGCGTACCCCTTCATATAGACGAAAAAGTGGACGCCCTAAAGAGAGAGCTTTCGCGAAACACGCCGCCGCCGCCACCACGATCTTCGATTTCGGAGACAGATTGATCCAGGATTTCTCCCCGGAGGAGGGATCGGAGGCCGTCTCCACCGCCATCTTCACCGCCTTCCATCTCCATCAACCATGAGCTCCCTCACCATCACCATGTGTGAGTAGTCCCCTGTAGGCACATGAGGTGGATGGGGATTGGATGAGATTGATCATGTAATGGTACCCGTTGTTCTAGATCCTAGGGGTTTATCTTGAAGATACTTTTGTATTGTGTTGATGCACTTATGCTATGTTTAATGCTTGCTACTAGGGCCCGAGTGGCATGATTTCAGTACTGAACTTATTTTGCCCCATCATATATTTGAGTTTGGTATCTATCTGCAAAGTGTATTACCTGCTATTATGTTGAACCTGCGAACCCTAAAAGTGACAGGTAGGGAAAACAAGGGGGAGATGTATTAGTTTGAGGATTCTATGTGTTCATGAAGTGTTAATGCGTTGTTCCGGGCTATTCGAAAGGGTAACCTTAATTACCTGTAGTTCCAAGTTGGCCCCGGTGAAATGGGCAGGTAGGACAATAGATGTTGTGCAAATTCTCTTGGTTAGTACGCACAACTATTTATGGAACACATACCTACATATATCGGAGTTAGAGATAAGTCCCATTGCTGTTCGTATCTGTAACACCCCGAATTTTGGCCTTTTTGCAATTTTTCCCAAAATGCATTATTTTATTATTTTATGTGCATTTGGGTTTAAACCTCCAGGAAATTATTTTAAAATCTTGAACATTTGCAAATATGATAAATCAAGTGGGATCTTGTGCTTTCCAACCTCCTCCCCCTTGGTACTTGCATTTGGGATTTTATCTCTGGATAAATAATTATTTGGGGAATTCTTTTTCCTTTTTAAAAATTACCCTTTTCATTGACCTTACAAAGGAACCCCTATTTTTATGTCTCCAAAAATTCTGCAAAAATTAGGGAACCCTCCCTAGTTGATGTGGGTCACTTTTATAAAAAAATATGGGGCCATGACTTGGAAATTTTTCCCTCCACAATTCTTTTTGTGTTCTGCCCATTTTCTCAAAACATTTTTAAACCTGTCCAAATTATTTTTCCAGGATGAATCCAGGGCATAGATAGACTCCCTTTGATCCCTCCTACCTCAAGACAAAAGGGCACATCCATCTAATACCATCTACCCCTCCAAAACTTTAAAACCCTTTTTGACCAGTACTGTATTTCACAAAAACTAGTCGGACCAACTTTCAAATTTGAAGAAACTTTAGTCAGCAAAGTTAGAGGATTTTGAATTTGGCACACAGTGGTGAAAACCACACCTCATTTGGAGCACGGAGCTGAGAGGAACATGTCAATGTCACTCCTGGCGTGGACAGAACGGTGATCACCGCCGGCGAGGCCGTGCCCGACGGCGCCGCCGCTTTGTGGTCATCGGCGTTCAGCTTCCCCGCGACCCTAACCAAGCCCAGCACGTTCCCCTCCTCTCCCTGACCCTCTCCGTCACCACGCATCGCCGGAGGAAAATCCAGCACGCGCTCGGGCCGCTAGCCGACGCGCCGTCCAAGCCCTGTGCCGCCGGGACCCTCCTGTCAGCGCCTCCTCCGCCGCACGGACCGGTCCGTCACCGGAGATTATCCTCGTGCGCCTCCTGTGCCAGTGCTCCCGCAACGCACCGCCACCGTCGCCTCCACACGGAGCTGACACCTCGCCACGGCATTGATGAAGGCCGCCGTGCGGGAACGCTATAAGAACCCCCTCCCTCGACCTCCAGAGCACCGCATCCACCTCCCAGCCTCCCCACTGCCCTCCCCTGCTCCAATCAAAGCTCGACGAGCACCGCAACTCCGGCGACGACCTTGCCCTAGCCGTCACGGCCGTGGACAAATTCTTCGCCAGAGGGGCACCGTTCGTCGATTAACCCTACCAGTAGCCTCCCTAGATCATGGCGATGGCGATGCCGTGCTCGCCAGGGTGAATGGTGGCCGGAGTCGCCGCAGCCATCATCGACAGGACGCCGGAGCCGCTGTCGACGAAGCTCTGCTCACCCCCGACCCCCCCAGCAAGCGCAAGTTCGCCGACGAGCTGCGGACCGCCTTCCCGAGCCGCCCAGCACCCTCTCCCTCGCCTCCCCTGCCCCCTAGCCGCCGGGAAACCTCGCCGGTGAGTTCGCCGGAGCTTCGCCGGACCCCCTTCTGTTTTTCCCGCGCGGTGGAGAAGAAAACGTTTCGTTTATGAGTCACTGACCAGTGGGACCCACTGGTCAGATTTTTGATCATTTCCCTGAACCGTTTCCTGTTTTATTTTTTCTATTAAAAAAGGCAGAATTTAAACCCAGATTCAAAATGCAATATCTCTCTGAAAAATAGTCAGAAAAATATGAAACCAATTTTGTTGGCTTAGTTTGAATTTTCCCTTTCAAATGGAACCAGAAAAGAGTTATTTGGAATTATTTGTTTTGGCATTTATTTAAATACCCTAGGAGGGATTTTTGATGCATTTTTGTCTTGTTCTTTTAGATTCGAACCTCTCCGACGGATTAGGAGTTACCTCTGAACCCGAAGGCAAGCCACCAACCCAATTTCAAACTTGGTCGAACTTAGGAAATATTTTGACTGTTGAAATAATATCTGTTGCACCTCGCATGTCATATCGCATTTTAAATTCCTGCACTACTTTATAGATGCTTATTCCGTGCAACACTCCCGTTCCCTAGACAATGGCCGGTGATACCGCCTCAGACGAAGGAATGGGGAAATTATTACAACTGTGCGTCTCGCACTTGCGGGGCTTTGTTTGCTTCTTTCTTCTTCGCCGAGGTGAGGAGCGGACGAATGTCGTCTTATGATCCTCGGAGTTGGGGCATTCGCCAAAAGAGTTATTTGCCTTGTCCCTCCGTCAAATATGGATGGCATCGACCACCCGGACTGCGACGTTTGGGAGCTGACTTTCCATTTGGTTCTTATTGCCGAGATGGCTGACACCACGTCGGGTAACCCTCGAGTGGAATGGATGCCCTCTCATTTTTATGAATGCTTTTCGGTTCATTCTTTTACGGTGACAACGGCCGGGTCTCCCGCCACCGTCATCCGTTTGAATCATTATGCTATTATTCTGTGAACACTAACCCCCGAGTGACACCGGCCGGGTCTCCCGCCACAGTCACCCGGGTATTATTATTATTGTTATGTTGTTATCTATACATGCAAGTGATACATTCTGTGCTGCTATTGTTATGAGGTTACCTTGTGTTACTTTGTTAATGTTGATGTCTGTAATCAAATAAAATGACTAAGAAGATAATCACCTCCCTCGACTAGATTGAGTCACTTAGTGCCACTCACCAAACACCCAGCACAACCATGCGTCGTTCACATGGGCGGACCATAAATGAGTGTTTTATCAGGCCTCCTTTGACGCCACCCTTTTGGCAAGTCTAGTCGGTTACCTTTGTGGTCGGGGCTAGTCTTGTGAAGGTTCCGGAGCTAGGCGTCGCTCATCTGTTGGGGACGTGCCGGATTCACTTCGTCATAAGGCGTAGAGCTATGTCGGTGGCTATACAGGGAGTGTCCGGGTAGGATAAATGGTTGTGGAAGTGTGGGTTTGTGCTGCCGCCATGATCGGTTTTAGTACTTCGGTACCGGCGGTACAGGCCTAGACTTCAGCGTGTGGATAAATGTTGCAACCTCTCGAGAGTGTAAATCTAGATTCTAGCCTTGTCCCCAGGTTACGGGACGATGTTTGGATCAAGTCACACTATGAGTCGGTCCAGTCGAACTTGGAGAAATAATTAAGTTGAGACCAACGAACACAGGGGATTTTGGGAGTCAAGCCAGAGTTGGCTAAGGACTCGGATAGTTGTGAATTAAGCCAGAGCTGGCTAGAGGCTCGAATGCCTAGTTGTGGTTATGAGTTGTCGAGTGAGAAACGTGATCTCACTTGATATCGAGAAAACACCCCTACTAAGGTAAGTAGGTAAGTTATGTCCAACCGTTAAGCTTGGACTCATCCTCGCAACCGATCTCATGCCATGTTACTTTCTGAACCATGCCATGCCATGTAGATAGACTTTGTTTGTTTCTGGGCTGATGTCTTGCGAGTACTTCAAGTACTTACCTGGCTTTTCATGTGGCCAGACCCTGCTGAACCAGCCGCCGAGTACCCGCTCTATGAGAACTAGGAACCGTGTCCCAGGCAGGACCCTGTGGAATAAGGCCGCTATCGCCACGCTACTATCTTCGCTTCCGCTACGACTTCCGCTAGAGGATCGATGTTAGAAAAATAATGTACATACTGTTGTGTGCATCTGTTGCGCAAGAGCTGGAGCCTCACCCGTGTTGTAACCTTGTATTTGTGCAAACTCGAAGCCTTATGAATATGTTTGGTTTTGCCTTTGTTTATCAAGCTGTCATATATCCAGTGTTTCTGGGACTGGTATATGGGGTGACTCGATCATCTGGATCGGGGTGCCACAGTATCTTATTATATGATCAATCTTATTCATGCAAAGCCCCGCTGTCACCTCGTGCCTACGTTTTAAATCCCTGAGTTACACTTTCACTTTTCCGGTGAAAACTGGGAAACCCTTGTTACTACTACTGTTTTATTTTGCTTGTTTGAATCACCTTACTGCCATCACTATTACTGCTGCAAGTTTATTGATATACAGGTGTGGTTGAGAGTGACGCCTCAATTGCCAAAGTCTTATTGGTATTCTTCTATTCCCATCGTGTCGAACTATAAATTTGGGTAATACTTCCCAACGAAGATTTCAGCGATCCCCTATACTGAAGCTACCAGATAATTACCTCAAAGAGCACATCATCAAGGGCATGTGTAGGACTATCGGTGAGGTGAAGGAAGTCCAACTAAAACTGCCGGCTGGGTTTACTGGTGAGTTTGTTCGTATAAAAGTTCGTATTGATGTTAACAAGAAGCTATCTCGTTTTGTGTCGATCACTAAGAACCAGAAAAAAGATTGTTATCAAATTCAATATGAGAAACTTCCTACTTTCTGTGGCCATTGTGGTATGATGGGGCATTGGTACCAGGAGTGTGGGACGGGTGAGCATGATGTTGGCAAACTCGAGTGGGAAGCTTCATCCTGGTGGATCACGGGAGAGGGCGTGGCCGTGGCCGTGGCTATGGTCGAGAAAGCATTGGTGGACGTATGCCTCCCATGGGAAGAGGGCGAGGAAGATCAGGACCTCTTACATCATATAACGATCCTCGCTTTAACCTAAACCCGGATGAAGCGGATGAAGAGTCAGGGGATGAAAGATCTAAGGACAAAGAGAGCCTTAATAGAAGAGGCTCGCCTTTGAAAATGAAGGGGACCCTCCGGGACAGGAACCTTTGAAAGACGCTGCTAATGGTTTTGCTTTAGTGGTGAAGGAGAAAGAGAAAGAGGGGTTTTACCCGTGAGCAGCTGATGTCTACGCACGCTTCTATTCTTGTAGACAGTGTTGGGCCTCCAAGTGCAGAGGTTTGTAGAACAGCAGCAAGTTTCCCTTAAGTGAATCACCCAAGGTTTATCGAACTCGGGGAGGTATAGGTCAAAGATATCCCTATCAAGCAACCCTGCAATTAAGATACAAGAAGTCTCTTGTGTCCCCAACACACCTAATACACTTGTCAGATGTATAGGTGCAATAGTTCGGCGAAGAGATAGTGAAATGCAAGTAATATAGATGATTATAAGTGGTAATTGCAATCTGAAATAAAAATGGCAGCAAGCAAAAATGTGACAAAGTGAGAGCAAACGGTGTTTCAATGCTTGGAAATAAGGCCTAGGGATCATACTTTCACTAGTGGACACTCTCAACAATAATATAATTGAATACATAGATATTTTCTGTTCACTATGCTACTCTGAGCTATTCCCTTGTTGGATAACGAACACCAATCCACTGCGTAGGGCTATAAAAGCACACCTTAAAGTTGCATTCCACATCTAGGGAACCCCAATGTCACTAAGAGCGTCCCAAAATAGTACTAGACAAACACCATAATTTCATAGAGACATCCAACAAAAATAATAACTCATGATAAGTATTCATGTAATCTTTAGCCTAAGAGTCACACACGGTACGCACACTGTCAACTTCGCACCATGGGACAAAGGTGACTCCGGAGTTTACATTAATAAAACCACTCAAGTAGCATAATTCATAAGATAACGAAGAGTAACATACATGGATCCAACTAGATTACAAAGCTCATGATCACATAAAGATCACACCATGGGAGAGAGAGATGAACCACATAGCTACCGACAGAGCCCTCAGCCTCGGTGAAAACTACTCACACATGGTCATGGTGAGCACACTTGATGGAGAGATTGATGAAGAGGTGCAGCCCGGAGTGGAGGCGGCGGTCCGCAGCAGCCACGGCGCGGCAGCGGCGAGCGGCGGCGGCGGCCCTCGGGGGCGGCGGCCCTTGGCCCCCCGTCTTCTTCCTTGGTGATGGTGCAGCAATGGAGTAGCTCCTCTCCCTCCTTGGCAGCTACCAAGAGGAGGAAAATTCGTGGCTTTTGGTGGCTTGCTTGGAAAATAGAGTTTCCCTTCATTTATAGAGGTGGAGATGCAATGTAGCCCATGGGATGGATGCCCCTTTGATCCAAGGGCTCTTGGGCACCTCTAGAAGCTTCCTAGGAACCCCTCTCAGCCCTAATGAGGCTCCAATTTGTGTCTTGGCCGAATCCATCAAATTTGGTAAGAGTTGGAGTCAATAAAGTCACAATCTTTCAGATTCTCGTCATCCCATCTAGGGCTGCAGTAAATCGGGAATATCTCGGCCGTCCGGACTCGGCATTGGGCGAATTTTAAGTCTAGATTGATTCTCAGAAAATTCTCTGCAACTTTGTCTTCTGTCAGGTTTCCGTTTGACGTCGTCTTCGGGCCCAAACATGACCATCTTCGAAAAACGTTTCCAGACAGATTTCAGGAAAGTCCCAATTCAACTCCAATATGGTTTCATTTTGTATTTTTGATAATCCTACACAACAAATAGGAAAACAAGAAGATTTTGCACTTTGGCAAATATAAGTAGGTTAATCCAATAAATGTCATAATATGATATAAAGTGTATATAAAACATGTGCCAATTGACATAAAACACGCATGGAACATCAAAAATTATAGATACATTTGGGACGTATCAGCAGCGTCAATTCTACTCCGGAGAAAATCCAGCAACCCAAGAGAACGAAGGTGACAGATGGTGAAAACAATTCTATGATATCGGCAACCTCCGATGAGGGGTTGACCGGATGCAATGAAAATATTAGGATATAATTGTCGTGGCCTCCAAAAGGCCACGGCAGTCCGGGCACTGCTAAAATTAATTAAGCGGTGTTGCCCGGATATTGTGTTTCTGTCTGAGACTCGCTTGGAGGAGTGGCCGCGGAATGTTTGCGACGGCAGCTAGGATTTGATTTCAAAGAGGTTGTTCGAAGTGATGGTAGGAGGGTGGCCTTCTACTTCTGTGGAGACGAGAGGTGACAGTTTCGTTACGCTATAAGACACATAATTTTATTGATGTTTTTGCGGTGATAGCCGGACATCATCTGGCGATTTACTGGTCTGTATGGGAACCGAGATGGCAGGACAAGCACCAAACCTGGCAATGTTTGCGTGATCTTCATGCTGCAGTTCATTTGCCGTGGTTGGTAATGGGAGATATAAATGAAATCATGTATCAGTTTGAGAAGGAGGGTGGTAATCCACGACCGGATCACTTTATGCAAAGTTTCAGAGATGCTCTCATTGATTGTGAGTTGATTGATTGTGGTTATGTGGGGGAGAAGTTACGTGGCATCGAGGAAGTATAAGAGAAAGACTAGACCGTGCCCTTGCAAATGAGGCATGGAATATCATGTTCGGGGAAGCAGTGTTGCAAAACTTGGACTACGATCATTCCGATCATCGTCCTATCTTGATGTGTCTAGTGCCAGAAGCTCAACAAGAGGTCTCGGGACCTGCTGTTCTTCGGTTTGAGGCAAAGTGGCTGAAGGAATCACAGTTCCAACATGTAGTCGAGAGTGCATGGGAGCAATCTCAGGTGCACGCGAATGGAGGTGGCTTGGCGGGAAAGTTAGCACTTGTGCATGATCTTCTCCATAAATGGGACCGTACTGTCCTACAAAGTACTAGTAGAAAATTACGACATGCCAAAAAAGATTTCGAGAAGGCGGCATCTGGTCCTCTGACAGATACGAATGTGGCTAAGCAAAAGGAATTAGCCCAAGTAATAGAGTTCCTTCTTGAACAGGAGGAGATCCGACGGGCTCAAAGAAGCAGACTGAAAGGACACGGATGTCGCCTAGAGGGGGGGGGGGGGGTGAATAGGCGATTTAAAATTCTTTACGGTTTAGGCTTGAATAAATGCGGAATAAAACTAGCGTTTAATTTATCAAGCACAAAACCTAAACAAGCTAGGTTTACCTATGTGCACCAACAACTTATGCTAAACAAGATATACAACTATGTGATAACAAGATATATTACTTCAAGCTCGATGGCTATCAGAAAGTAAATTGCATAAGTAAGAAGCTCGGGTATAGAAATACCGAGGCACTTGGAGACGATGATTTATCCCGAAGTTCACTTCCCAATGGAAGCTACGTCTCCGTTGGATCGGTGCGGAGTCACAAAGTGATCCCCGAATAGCCGTCAAATGGCACACCGTAATCTCCTTCGTGCCTCTACCAATGTAGAGTGCCACGAACCACTAGGGGACACTCGAGGGTGGTCACCGAACCCGTACAAGGATGAGGCACACTCCACAACTTAATTGGAGGCTCTCACCGAATTTCCGCGGCTCCCAAAGCCACAAGAAACACAAGGTTGGGGCGCGACTCCACAATTTAATTGGAGGCTCCCAACTATCCCGCGAGCCACCAAAACTCCAAGATCAACAAGGACCGTCTAGGCGCCCAAGTACCCAAGAGGATAAGCTCTAGGGCACCCCAAGTACCCAAGAGTAACAAGCTTCTCAACTTCGATTTCCACGTATCACCGTGGAGAATTCAAACCGATGCAACCGATGCAATGGGCAAGAACACAAGAAGTGCTCAAAATCCTTCAGTCTCAAATCCCACCAAAGCAACTAATGCTATTGGGGGGAGAAGAGAGGAAGAACAAAGAGGAACACAAAATCCCTCCAAGATCTAGATCAAAAAGCTTCCCCTCACTTAGAGGAGAGATTGATTGGTGGAATAATAGATCTAGATCTCCTCTCTCTTTTCCCTCTAATTGGAAGCAAGAATCATGGAGGAATAGAGATATAGCAAAGCTTCAAAGGGTCAACAATGAAGGTCAAAACCGTGCTCAAGAGTTGGGGAACCGTTGGGGAAGAAAGCCCCATTTTGTAGGTCCCCAAAATCCGACCGTTTGGTCCAGATTCGTGCAATCCGGAATTGGTTCGGATTTGGTTCGGAATTCCGGTTGATTCAGAATAATCCGGACGAAAACCAACTAGAATCCGGACTGAGTACAGTACTGAAAAAGCCAGTTCGGAATTGGTCCGGAAAATTCCGACCCGTTCGGAATTGGTCCGGAATTGGTTCGGAATTCCGGAATTCCTGGAACGACCGGACGAGAAACGCAATAACTTATGCATACGAACTCCTTTTCGATGTTCTTGGGCTCGTTGAAATCACCACAACGAGCACGACAAGATGATGCAGGAAAACATCATAGTCCAACAAGGGAGTATAAAAACAAATGTAGAAAGGTGAAACCTCTCTATAGAAGATGAACCGGGAGAAACTTCAAAACCGAAACTCAATAAGTTTTTCATACGAAATCCGTTTTCGGTGAACTTGAGCTTGTTATGAAGGTCACAACAAGCTCCAAAACCCCACAGAGAGAAAATCCAAATAAGAACCAAGAAAGATGATGAAGGAAAGTATGCAAAGGTTTGAGCTCTCTCCAACTGATACGCTAAAGCTCAATCGAGAGCCCCTCTTGATAGTACGGTGTCTATCCAATAACCCGGTCTCCGAACTACAACATGAGACCGGTAAACTAGAAACCCTATCAACATCATACCTTTGCCTTGCGCATTCCACTTGAGCTAGATGACATCGATCTTGATCTCTTCAAGTGGACCACCTTTCTTGATTGCGCTTCGTTTGTGTGAAGACTCAAACATTGCTCCCCCATAATCCACTATGGGAGAGCCTCTCTTAGGTACATCTTCACATGAACATTATCTCTAAATGGGTGGCAAGCTTCAAGCCTAGGATTTCTTCGAGATGCTCCTCTTGAACTTGCGCTTCTCAACATTGATGACGATCACCACTTGACGTCATCGTTCATGGGCTATATGAAATCTTCATTTGATGCAAGCCCATAGAAAGATACCTAACCACAAACAGAAATGCTACACACATATCATGGGTTAGTTCACAAAGCTATATGGACAATTGCTTACCATACGAAGAGATACATGATCCCACTTGGTACATCTTGTAGCTTTGTGTTGATCAATATCTTGATCAACCTTGTATCTTTTCTTCTCTTTTCAATAGATGATGTCTTGAAGAAAACCATGAATGATCACATAATCCTTTTCTTCAAGACATACTTGCGATATGCTCAACTCACATATGACCAATCATCGGATAACTCCTTGAATACCAACTTGGTCAACACATACTCTTCTTCTTGATCTTGATGTCAAATACTTCATTATATCAATATATTCATGGCATCAACCTTGAATCTAACATATGGAGTTCAAGCATGGTCTATGGACAAACACTACAAGTACAACTCAATGCAACCATTAGTCCATAGGGATTGTCATTAATTACCAAAACCACACATGGGGGCGCCATGCCCTTTCAATCTCCCCCATTTTGGTAATTGATGACAATCTCTTTTACAAGGGTTTATATAATGAATTAAACAACCATGCAAATCAACAAGCATGGATGCATGAGCATGAAAGGTAAATGCTTATGACCAAAACAAAAGCATAAAACCAAATACCCTAAAACCCTATAAAACTTCTCCCCCATTGGCATCCATTTCCAAAATGGGCGAAAAATCTTAGAAGGTCAATATAGTATGAGCTCCCCATAATGTGCGCATTTCTCAAAATATGAGTGAAATCAAATACACATATCCAATGACGAATAGTTGGAGAGAGCACAAACTATATTGAGGATTCAAAGATTGCGAAAGAATGATATGGAAAACTTTTTACAATTCTCCAAATAAAAAGTAAGCAATCAAAAAGATCCAACTAACCAAATAAACACAAGATATTATGATTTGAGCAAATGAGTGTTTTAAAGAAAATAGAGGAGCTCCCCAATATTTGTACACAATTTAGAATTATTGTATTTGAATACAAGGTGTACAAACATGGAATCCTCACTCCTCCGGTATCCTCTAAAACACAAAAATAAATGAATTCACAAGCTCAATAAGATGCAAATGAAAAAAAAACTTGTGACATATCCCACGGTGAAGATTATTGGCTTGTAAAAACATGCAAGATATTCACCAAGATGAGAGCACCAAGATGTGATAAAATAGGATATGCACTCATAAATCAAATTCTTTTCGGAGTCACGCCAAAGAATCAAAAAAAGGAGTAAAAGAGGTGACACCGAAGAATTAGGATATCGAGTAAAGATGTAATTTCTCTCATGTATATAAGTTTCTAAGTGTACAACAATCATGAGATATATATCCACAAAGAAACATGTACACATAAAATTAGTTACTAAGGAAAAGAAACACGATATCCAAAGGGAAGTCATAAAATATACACATATGATGTTTGTTTAGGATCATAGCCCATAGCTCAATATTCTCATATTGTATAATAATGAACTTCAAATTCAACCTCAACACAAGCATCACAAATATCACTAAGGGAAAAAGGAGATAGTTGGGATGCGTTGAGGAAAGCAACAAGTATCATAAGAGTATGCATGAGGGTGGATACTTGTTACCGAGATGGCATGGGGTTGATGTAGTAGACAAGAGTTTGTCAACCATCTTAGCTTGGCTCCAATAAGCATGTGGTGAAGACACTTTCATTGTAAATGAGACAAGCATCCAATGCATCTCCATGTACCTAAAACATATTCAAGTAAAATTGTTCCCAAACTAATTGGGTCCAAAGTAGTTAGTCAAACTACAATACATAGAAGGAACTCCACATAAATATGTGCATATAGATATGAAATTGAATTTATGCACACCTTAGCCGATTTAGGATTCCATGGAGTTTCACCTATATATTGGTACAAAGAAGGAAATCATGCCATAAAATAAACATGTAGTCGATATGCATGCCTATTAAGTTTAATAACCAAACGGAGATACAATTTGGACAAATATCAAGAAATCAAAGAATGTCCAAACTATATCAAAGATCCAAATCAAAAATTGATTTAGATAAGCCAATTGAAACTAAAACAAACCAACATATGATTGATGAGATACCAATTGGACAAAATAGCAAAAAGGAAATAAGATACCAATTAATTAAAGGAATAGATATCAAATTTCCAAAAGAGATATGTCAACGAATGATATATCCCACTCCCAAAGAGAGATGCCAATTGGGACAACCTCTCAAAAAGAAAGAGCAGGGTTCCAACAAATAAACCACACCCTCTACACTTTTCATGATGGCACAAAGTACCAAGCCGAAAAGGTTTGTCTTCCATGAGACATGTCATCGGGATCAAAGACCAATGGAAAGGATCAAATACCAATAGAATATAAATAGTGTTTAAAAGGATACATGATAGCTCTCCCAACAAAAGTGCATTATTATGATCTTGTTTTGAATACACAATGCACACATATGGAATCATCGCTCTCCAAATATCTATTCAAACACTAGTCATATATCAAGAAAGAGCAATAAGATCCAATACTAATGAAAATATAAGTTGTATTCAATATAGGATAGCTCACCCAAGAATAGTGCATTATCTATAAGTAGTCTTTGAATGCAAGGTGCACAATGATGGGATCAATGCCTCTCCTACACCAAATAAAACACTAGGAAAGTTTGAGTAAAGTAAAATGATCCACAAGAAGCAAGGAAGACAACGGGAGTTAAAACACATTAATTTTGGCAAGAAATAAGGCAATAAATCAAGAGCCAATATGAAGATGATCTACAAATTTCACCACAATTAAGTATCACTTGTCATGGACAAGGAGTATATGTAGACATTTCTCGGTGGTGTATAGGAATGATATTCATCAAGACCAACTTCACAACAAATAAGCATATGGCAATGGATAAAATTTAACAACAATGCTTATGTAGATAAATGTTCTTGATAGCTTCAAATATTCACGCGATCATGCAAAGCAACTTCAAAGAGTAGCTTGAAGCAAACAATTTCCCAAAGAGATATATGTGAATATATTATGGAAAACCGTACCAAGAACATTCATCACAAACAAGATCCAAAGTGTGAGTAAGTAAAAACATTTAAGCAAATGGGAACTTGTTTGAGAAACATGCCACATGGGAATAAGATAATTAACAATATCAATTCTAGGTGGCAACACCTCACATGTCCACATTGTATAGGTTTGTAATATGCACATAGCTTATTACTCCCCATAATGTGATAACCCATTTATTCTCCACAAGAGGAAAAAAAACAACTAGAGATAATTAATGGACATTATAGAATTTGAATTTCTCATGAGCATGACATTCCACATAGAGATTAGATAAGATTGATATATCAATTCTAAGTGGTATTCCTCATGTATGTACATTTTTAGGATTGTGAAGTGACAAGGCATATCACTCCCCCAAAATGGGATAGTACATTAAACTCTCAACAAGAGCCAATTAAGATATAAGCAAGTTGATATAAAGGCTCAACACAAACTCACACGTACATGGTGTACAAACCAACATACACATACTTGATTTCTCAAGATAAGTAAGTAGAGAGCACAACACATACAAACACTAGCAAGGTACAAAACCAAACACATGCAAGGGTGCAAGCAACTTTCAATGTATGTATGATTTAAACACAAGTTACCGCAAGGAGGAACATTGGATATGAGATAGAACAATATAATCTAAATGACTTGGCTTGAGAGAATATAATTGATGAAGATCCCTTAATTCTTCATGATGTAGCCAAGTCTCCAATGTCCTCCACACCACCTATTGATCAAGTTTTAGCTTGTTGGTCCCCAACCAAATTGGGTCCTAAGAGGTTAGTCACAATAGGCTTGGCAACCCAAATGGTTCTTTTCTTGACACCACTTTGAGTTCCAACATATTTGGCAAACACATTGCCAACCTTATCCTTCATAAGAGAGTAAGCATTATCAATTATGATAGGGTTGGATAAGGTACCACTAGTGCATGAAGAAGCGAAGTGACCCTTCTCACGGCATAAGTAGCAACATTTGCTTCCTCCTTTCTACTTTGTTGAAATCTCAACTTGAGAAGGAATAGCTTGATTCTTCTTGGGAAGTGGCCGTTCTTCAACTTGGGGAACTTTAGTTTGAACTTGAGGCATCTTCCCTTGTTGCTTATCACTAAGAGACTTCTTCTTCAAAGGGCAAGATCTAACATGGTGCCTTCAACTTTGCACTTGAAACAAGTGATCTTGGCCGATTTCTTGACTTGTTCTCGGCCCTTCTTATTCTTGTTATACTTGGACTTGTTCTTAATATTTGAGTTGAATCCAAGTCCACTCTTGTCATTGGGCGTTTTTGCACACTCAACATGTTGTCAAGTGTGGGGTTCCCATCATGACACTTTTCCAAGTCTTTCTTCAAAGAAGTGACTTGGGCCTTGAGCTCTTTTAATTCCTCTACATGGTTAGTATCAACAAAAACACTAGAGGAGGTTGAAGCTTCATTGTTAGAGCAACAAGGCATGGAAGGTAATTCATCACAAGATGTAGCAATATTATGAGTGGATGAATTACTAGGACTAGCACATGGCAATAAAGCATTTTGAGTATAAGTGAGTGGATGAATTACTAGGACTAGCACATGGCAATAAAGCATTTTGAGTATAAGTTGTGCCATTGTCCACATGGGGCTCACAAGATGTTACCTTTAACATAATAGCCTCATGAGCTAACTTTAGCTTATCATGGGAGACTAAAAGATCCTCATGAGAGATCGAGAGCTTTTCATGGCTTTCTTCCAATTTCCCATATTTGCTAGATAGCAACTCAAGTTGAGCCCTTAGCTCAACATTCTCCTTCGCTATTGGTGCTTCACAAGAAATAGAGTTAGTAGCACAAGCATTATCATTAGTAGCAATAGGAGAAGATAACTTGGTAAGCTCTTTTGAATATGAAGCTTGGAGTTGTACATGAGACTCGGTGAGTTTGATGAGCTCACTCTTAATGACCCTAGAGCCATTTTCGAGGTGCGCAAAATCCCCAAGGAGTCTAGCATGAGCATCCACAAGCTCACCATTCTTTATTTTGAATTCATTAACCACCTCAATAGCTTTATCATGGGATTCCTTTACCATAGAGAGTTCTAGAGTAAAAGTCTCCTCAAGAGACTCTTTAGTGGTTTGTTCTTCTTCAAGAGCTTCCTTGAGATCGGCGATCTCATCCGCATACTTGTATTCGCGGTTTTGCATTTTATCAATTGTGTCTTCATGCTCATCAATAAGTTTATTGCTCTCAATAGCAATAGTCAAGATTTCTATGAATTTAGCACGAGCATCTTTATTCTTAGCAATAGCATGAAAAACCATTTTACCCTTCTCAATAAGGGAAGCATCATTATCATTTTCTTCATTATCATTTTGAGAAATATTGGGAGTCAAGGTAGAAGTTACCGTTGATCCCATTGCCATGAGGCAAAAGTGCGAAGTGGTTGATGATGATGAAGCAAAACTTGAAGCACCATTCAAGTCCATGTCTTGTTCCGTGGAGTGTTCGGTTTCCTCTACATTGTTAGCCAAACAAATACTAAAGGGAATAGAAGTATTGTTATCAAGGAACAAGACATAGAGAGCATATCATCACGAGGATTAGTCAAGCAATTTGCACATGATATGCAAGGACTATCAACACAAGCATGTGAATCATTTTTGGTGCTAGATATGTTTAAGTCCAAAGATAAATCATTGCAATAAGATAGAGGTGAAGGATCATCAATTATAAGCTCACTATCATCATTGCAATGTTTATCACTACTCACCATTGCATTACTTTGTGGCTTGCCACATGTAGGTGGAGTAGACGAAGTTGAGAACTCATCACGGCCGGAAGTGGAGGGAGAATCATCTCCACAATTCTTGGACACATCATATTTGTCTTGAAGCTTGGTCCAAAGCTCATGAGCATTCCGAAAAGGAGAGACCGACATAATAACTACATCGCTCAAAGCATTGAAAATCACATTAGAAGCTTGAGCATCTAGCTAGGAATTATTCTCATCCATTAAGGATAATCTTTTGGGATTCCTTGGAGAAGAATAACCCCTATCTAGAATTCACCCTATGTATGGGTCAATGACCCGAAGAATATCAAGCATGCGAATTTTTCAAACATCATAATTTATGCCATCTAATACAAAAGAAGCATTGTGCACTAGTTCACTAGACGACATCTTTACTCTCGAGGCGGTGAAGCCAAAAATGAGAGAACCCGCTCTGATACCAATTGAAAGGACACGGATGTCGCCTAGAGGGGGGTGAATAGGCGATTTAAAATTCTTTACGATTTAGGCTTGAATAAATGTGGAATAAAAGTAGCGTTTAATTTATCAAGCACAAAACCTAAACAAGCTAGGTTTACCTATGTGCACCAACAACTTATGCTAAACAAGATATACAACTATGTGATAGCAAGATATATTACTTCAAGCTCGATGGCTATCACAAAGTAAATTGCATAAGTAAGAAGCTCGGGTATAGAAATACCGAGGCACTTGGAGACGATGATTTATCCCGAAGTTCACTTCCCAATGGAAGCTACGTCTCCGTTGGATCGGTGCGGAGTCACAAAGTGATCCCCGAATTGCCGTCAAATGGCACACCGTAATCTCCTTCGTGCCTCTACCAATGTAGAGTGCCACGAACCACTATGGGACACTCGAGGGTGGTCACCGAACCCGTACAAGGATGAGGCACACTCCACAACTTAATTGGAGGCTCTCACCGAATTTCCGCGGCTCCCAAAGCCACAAGAAACACAAGGTTGGGGCGCGACTCCACAACTTA
Source organism: Poa pratensis (assembly GCA_947311845.1). Classification (NCBI taxonomy): domain Eukaryota; kingdom Viridiplantae; phylum Streptophyta; class Magnoliopsida; order Poales; family Poaceae; genus Poa; species Poa pratensis. The sequence continues at coordinate 48,072,475 of CAMZMU010000039.1, forward strand.
ATTGGAGGCTCCCAACTATCCTGCGAGCCACCAAAACTCCAAGATCAACAAGGACCGTCTAGGGCACCCAAGTACCCAAGAGGATAAGCTCTAGGGCACCCCAAGTACCCAAGAGTAACAAGCTTCTCAACTTCGATTTCCACGTATCACCGTGGAGAACTGATGCAACCGATGCAATGGGCAAGAACACAAGAAGTGCTCAAAATCCTTCACTCTCAAATCCCACCAAAGCAACAAATGCTATTGGGGGGAGAAGAGAGGAAGAACAAAGAGGAACACAAAATCCCTCCAAGATCTAGATCAAAAAGCTTCCCCTCACTTAGAGGAGAGATTGATTGGTGGAATAATAGATCTAGATCTCCTCTCTCTTTCCCTCTAATTGGAAGCAAGAATCATGGAGGAATAGAGATATAGCAAAGCTTCAAAGGGTCAACAATGGAGGTCAAAACCGTGCTCAAGAGTTGGGGAACCGTTGGGGAAGAAATCCCCATTTTATAGGTCCCCAAAATCCGACCGTTTGGGCCAGATTCGTGCAATCCGGAATTGGTTCGGATTTGGTTCGGAATTTCGGTTGATTTGGAATAATCCAGACGAAAACCAACTAGAATCCAGACTGAGTACAGTACTGAAAAAGCCAGTTCGGAATTGGTCCGGAAAATTCCGACCCGTTCGGAATTGGTCCGGAATTGGTTCGGAATTCCGGAATTCCTGGAACGCCCGGACGAGAAACGCAATAACTTATGCATACTCCGTTTTCGATGTTCTTGGGCTCGTTGGAATCACCACAACGAGCACGACAAGATGATGCAGGAAAACATCATAGTCCAACAAGGGAGTATAAAACCAAATGTAGAAAGGTGAAACCTCTCTATAGAAGATGAACCGGGAGAAACTCCAAAACCGAAAACGCAATAAGTTTTTCATACGAAATCCGTTTTTGGTGAACTTAAGCTTGTTATGAAGGTCACAATAAGCTTCAAAACCCTACAGATAGAAAATCCAAATAAGAACCAAGAAAGATGATGAAGGCAAGTAAGCAAAGGTTTGAGCTCTCTCCAACTGATACGCTAAAGCTCAATCGAGAGCCCCTCTTGATAGTACGGTGTCTATCCAATAACCCGGTCTCCCGACTAACAACATGAGATCGGTAAACTAGAAACCCTATCAACATCATACCTTTGCCTTGCGCATTCCACTTGAGCTAGATGACATCGATCTTGATCTCTTCAAGTGGACCACCTTTCTTGATTGCGCTTCGTTTGTGTGAAGACTCAAACATTGCTCCCCCATAATCCACTATGGGAGAGCCTCTCTTAGGCACATATTCACATGAACATTATCTTTAAATGGGTGGCAAGCTTCAAGCCTAGGATTTCTTCGAGATGCTCCTCTTGAACTTGCGCTTCTCAACATTGATGACGATCACCACTTGACGTCATCGTTCATGGGCTATATGAAATCTTCATTTGATGCAAGCCCATAGAAAGATACCTAACCACACACAGAAATGCTACACACATATCATGGGTTAGTTCACAAAGCTATATGGACAATTGCTTACCATACGAAGAGATACATGATCCCACTTGGTACATCTTGTAGCTTTGTGTTGATCAATATCTTGATCAACCTTGTATCTTTTCTTCTCTTTTCAATAGATGATGTCTTGAAGAAAACCATGAATGATCACATAATCCTTTTCTTCAAGACATACTTGCGATATGCTCAACTCACATATGACCAATCATCGGATAACTCCTTGAATACCAACTTGGCCAACACATACTCTTCTTATTGATCTTGATGCCAAATACTTCATTATATCAATATATTCATGGCATCAACCTTGAATCCAACATATGGAGTTCAAGCATGGTCTATGGACAAATACTACAAGTACAACTCAATGCAACCATTAGTCCATAGGGATTGCCATTAATTACCAAAACCACACATGGGGGCGCCATGCCCTTTCACAGACTCAACTGGTTACAGCACGGCGACAAGAATATGGCCTACTTCCATAATTTCGCTAGTGCTCGACAGAAGAAAAACATGATAAAGAAATTGAAGGATGACTCGGGTGCATGGCGTGACGGTAATGAGGTTTTAAATCCAATTATTTCACAATATTTTGCTGGCTTTTTCTACTGAGGTAGATGAACCTGACCCCCATATCGTAGAAAAGTTGTCCCTAAAGTTTCAGATAATATGAATGACGAATTGATGAAGCCGTATACAGCAGAAGAAGTACAAAAGGCTCTCTTCTCCATAGGTGATATGAAAGCACCGGGATCGGATGGCCTGCATGCTATATTCTTTAAGAAGTGTTGGAATATTCTCGGTGGAGAGCTGACTGCTGAAGTTCTCCAGGCAATAAATAACAAAGTAATTCCAGAGGGGTGGAATGATACTATTATTGTTCTAATCCCGAAGGTTGATGAACCAGAATCCATCACTCAATTCCGACCGATTAACCTCTATAATGTGCTCCACAAGGTGATTTCTAAGATGATTGCTATTCGGCTAAAGCATGTTCTGAATGAAATTATCTCTCCAGTTCAAAGTATGTTTGTCCCAGGCAGATTGATCACAGATAATATTCTTCTGGCTTATGAAAGTTTTCACACTATCAAGAATAAAAAGAAGGGGAAGTGGGGCTATAGTGCGGTAAAGTTGGACATGCATAAAGCCTATGATCGTGTGGAGTGGAATTTTTTGAGAGTATGCTGATTCGGCTGGGATTTAACCCGGCTGTGGTGGAGTTACTGATGGCGTGTGCTCGTTCTGTCTCTTATAAGATCAGATTTAACAGTCAAGAGACTGATCCCTTTATCCCGGGGAGGGTTTAAGACAGGGGGACCCGTTATCACCATATTTGTTTCTTATTTGTGCAGAAGGGCTTTCAAGTCTTCTGGCTCACAGAGAGGAGGTTCGTGGCATTGAAGGAGTTAGGGTTTGCAGAAATGCACCATCAGTCTCGCATCTACTTTTTGCTGATGATTCCCTAATACTTATGAAGGCAGATATGAATAATGCAACCTCATTGAGACAGGTTCTTGATCAATACTGTGCAAGCTCGGGACAAATGGTCAGTGCTTCGAAATGCAGCATTTTCTTCAGCCCGAATGTAGGGGTAGATCTAAAGGCTCAAATTTGTGAACAGTTAGATATCATGACGGAGGCTCTTTCTGATAAATATCTGGGCTTACCATCCATGGTCGGCCTAGATAAAAGTGATAGTTTTATTCATCTTCTGGAAAGGATTATTAAAAGGTTGGAATATTGGAACGAGAAAATTTTATCTTTGGGTGGGAAAGAAATTCTATTGAAGGCAATAATTCAATCAATCTCGGTATTTCCATGTCGGTGTTCCAAATACCGAAAAAATTGTGTAAGGAGATGACTGACGCTATGGCAGCCTTCTGGTGGGGTGATACTGAAGACCATCGTCGTATGCACTGGATGGCATGGTGGCGTATGTGTATTCCGAAAAAAGATGGGGGAATGGGTTTTCGTGAGCTCCACTCCTTTAATCTCACCATGCTAGCTAAACAGTCCTGGAGACTACTTTCACAACCGGATTCTCTCTGTTCTCAAGTGCTTAGAGCGAAATATTTTCCACATGGTGATGTGTTAAAGGCTGGTCCGAAGAGTGGCTCCTCTTTTACGTGGCAGAGTATTGTTGCCGGTTTGAATACTTTCAAGAGGGGGCACATATGGAGGGTCGGATCTGGTACTTCTATTAATATTTCGCATGATCACTGGGTACCCTCTAGTTCCACAAGGATGATCATATCCCCCCGAGGTAATTCTCTGCTGAGGACTGTCGATGAGCTAATAAATCCGTTTACGCATACTTGGGATGAGCAAACTCTGAAAGACAATTTCAACTTGTTGGATGTCTCCAGAATTATGAAAATTCCTCTGAATGTACACATGACAGAAGATTTTGTGGCGTGGCATTTTTCCAAGACACACACCTTTACTGTTCGTTCTGCTTATTATCTCCAATGGTGGCATAGCTTTGGCCCTAAAGTGAATGGAACGAGCCTAGGTACTGCTGGCCGCAACCCAGTATGGGAAATTGTTTGGAAGCTGAATGTGCCGGCCAAGGTGAAAATCTTCATCTGGAAGGCCTTACACGGCACTATACCTGGTCTAGCGATCTTGGCCAATAGGCACATAAATACATCAGCCCAATGCCAGATATGTAAACAAGGTCCAGAGGATATCAAACACCTTATGTTGTCCTGTGCTCATGCTCATCAGGTCTGGACTTCTTTGGGGCTTTCTGATGCTATAGATGCAGTATTACCGACGGAGAGACCAGGTTCCGTTATTCTGGAAGAAATTTTTAGAAGCAACGCCCCCACGATCCCGATACTGGGCCAAAGTGGGTTTAAAGAAGCAATTGTTGTGGGCTCTTGGTACATCTGGTGGCAGCGTCGGGAGGCGGTTAAAGGTGAGCATGTTAAACCCCCTGAACGCTCGACGTTCGCGATCATGGCACTTGCTGCAAATTTCCAAAGTGCAAAACCTAAAGCTGTACCTCGAGAGGCTACCTGGTCGCCGCCTCCTCCTAGTAAGTATAAACTGAATATTGATGCTACATTTTTTCCAAACGGAGACGGGGCTGTAGGAGCTGTTCTTCGAAATCATAAAGGAGATGCTCTTGCGGGAGGTTACTGGCCTTTCTCAAATCTGCTGGACTCGGCAACAGCAGAAGCGGTAGCTCTTCAGAGAGGCATCATGTTGATTGAACAAGTTAAGTGCTCCCCTACTATTATCGAAACTGATTGCATGGAAATATGTCAAGCTTTTAACCGAGAGACTGAAATCAAGAGCCCATATACGGCGATTCTTACTGACTGCTTTGTCAGAGCTACTGGGGTAGGATCTGTTACAGTGCAACACTGCAACCGGGAAGCTAATTTGGTGGCGCACAAGTTAGCTCGCTACGCATATGATTCTGATAGTTTTTTGTTTGGGATGGCGACCCCCCTAGTTTTATTCTTCTTGATGTAATTAATGATGTAACCTTGTTCGAACTCGGATAGCCAGCAAGTACTAGACGCACTCTTTTCCTTAACAGGGTACGTACGGGGAGTGGAAGGTTTTTAATGAGGCGGCTTGCTGGCTTTGTTAGTTTTTTATATATATGGAAAATTCAAAAAAAAACACTCACCGTTTCGTCCACGCCAACCTACCAAGGAGTGCGTTGCGTCAGGTATATGCATAGTTTTTGTGTGTGAAAGTTTCATGCACTCACATGACTGGCGCCTAGTCCCTCCCATCCATGTCGATCTCAGCGACCTGCAACGTACCACCATCTGAATGAAGATAACATAATCTAGCCCGCGTCCATGTCACCGGGGAGAGGGACAATGTCGTGGGGTAGATAACACGGCAGATGCTACTTTGGGGTAGCTTAAGTTTTTGGGCAAGGCGACACTGGCGTCTGGGAGATTGTTTAGCACGGCAAGGGACAAAGGTTTACCCAGGTTCGGCCTCTCCATTGGAGATAAAGACCTACTTCCTGCTATCTTATTATTGATCTCAATCTCGATGACCCGGCTACGACAACAGAGCCGAGTCTCGATCTAGGTTACAGGGATTGTATGTCTCGATGGTTCTCTCGCTTACAGCTTGGGGGTTGCGAAAGTCTTGCTAGCTACGGTTCAGGGGCCGGTTTATATAGATACCGGGCCCTCTGACCGCGTACACAATAGAGCCGGGTTCTACCCGAACTCCAAGTCCTATCTTAGCTCCTTTGCTCTTCGTGTATTCCAAGTCTTGAACCGCCTCTTGAACCGCCTCTTGTACCTTCTAGAACATCACCTTCCTTCGCCGGGTCACCGCCAAGATGCTGGCCCAGAAGAACAACCCGGCCCAGTTGGTGGTTAGCTGGCCTCGCCGGGCCTCCTGCCTGGCGGGTCATGCTTCCCTCTTCATGGGCCTACCGGGTTATTATCCCTCCATCAGTAGCCCCCAGGTTAACCAGGTAACCAGGTTGCCACGCTTTGCTTTTATCTGGTGTTGCTTTCGTGATTAACGCTGGTATCCTGGCTTGCCGGGTTAACCACCTGAAATGAAAAACAGTAAACACATACAACACAGATAGTTATCTTTCCGCTCGGCTAGGCCAGCTCCTCTTGGCGGGTTATACCGTAACCCGGCTTTCTCTTACTAGGTCATACGCCCCCGGGTCTCTCACCCAACACTTAGCGAAGATCTCAGCTCATCTAGTTTGCTTGCCAGTCATAAATAGAGTCAACGAATATTCCTTTTGTCCTGTCTGTTTGTCGTTGACTTCCCGGAGAAGATGCTTATCTTATCCACTCATTTTTACCGCAATACCCCTAGGGTTTTCACCGTGGCCATAAATACCAGGCCAACACCCACCGCGGTCATTTCTCATCCCCTCATCTTCATCTCCTACCTCACGCTCGCGTCACAGCCGCCGCAACCGCCGGAACTCCAATCTCCGATCAAGCCCTCCGATCTCGATTAATCCCCAAGGTAATCCAATTTATCCCTGCTTCCGTACTGCGCATCCGATTCCAGCCTTTATTTCACCTAGATTCAACCCGTATTTCTTTCTCCGCATCGCATCTGGAACTTGGATTCTTAGCGTCTTTGCTGTTCTTCGCCATTGTTACTGTTTAGGCACCTTGGCCATGGTGAAGGAAAAGAAACTTGCTGGAGGACCCAAGGCCGCAAAGAAACTTGCGAAGAAACCCATTGGGTCCTCTGCTGGTGGATCTGGGGCCGCGGCCGCTGCTGCTCCAGTAAACTGGACAAGGTCCAGTGCGACCAAGACCACCCTTCAGTCTTTCGTGAACCGGGGCGAACTCCCGGCTCAGAACGAGATCCAGTGGCGCGCCCCTGGAGAGGAGATCCGCCCAAACCCCAAGGAAGGTGAAGTGGTAGCCTTCTTAGATCATGTCCTGCGCGGTTTCCGCCCGCCGGGTTCCCTGTTCTTTCGCCGGGTCTTAAAATACTACAGTCTTAGGCCACAAGACATAGGCCCCAACTCCATTCTCAACATTAGCAACTTTGTAGTTTTCTGCGAGGATTACTTACAAATAGCCCCCAGCCTTGAACTTTTCCTAGAATTTTTCTACTGCAACCCATCCCGCAAAGACAACCTTGGCCCTTACGGTGGAGTGGCGATCCAGCGCCGGAGGGAATGTGATTTCCCGGCTCTTGCTCTTGCCAGCCATCCAAAGGGATGGCAAAACACATATTTCTATTTCAAAGACACTTCACCCGAGTCAGATGATGCTCGTTACCCGGCTTTTCGGAACTCGGGCATGACCTACGAAGCAAAGATGAACAGCTACGCCACAGACGCAGACCGGGTCAAGCTCGAGCCCACGCTCCGCCGGGCCAAAGCCCTGCTCGCACATGGACTCAGGGGGACTGACCTGGTCAAGTGCTGGATCGGCTGGTTCATCCAGCCCCTCAGCATCAGGACCCGGCTCTTCTGCGAATACACAGAAGAAACTACAGACGATATGCGTTATTCAGAGATCACTCTGCTGGATGACCAAATCGTGAAGAACGCCAAGAGGCTCCTTGGCGAAAAGAAAACTGAAATCGCAGTGAACGGGCTCGCCCCGTACAGTGCCAAAAACAAGCCTCCTACGGTAAAAAACTTGCCCTTACTTGTTTCTGTAAACTGTAACCCGGTACTTCTTGCAAACTGTTACTGATATTTCTTTTTCCAGGACTCCAAATGGTGGAGTGCAGATTACACCCCTACATCCTCTGCTGAAGAGGACACAGAAAGTGACGACCAAGAAGAAGAAGAAGAAGAAGGTGAGCCAGACTCCATAGGCCGGCTCTTCCTCGAGCTGATTAACAACGAAGTCCCCAAAAAGGACACTTCTACTGATAACCCGGCTCTTCTCATTCCAGGCCCCAATGACCCGGCTCCGGACGTATTGCCGGGTCCACAAACTGCTGCACCCACTCCTCAAAAGAGGACCCGGGCTGCAATTGCAAAGGTGCCATTTTCTCGTTCTCAACTTGTATGATGAACTCATCTCAAACTCAAATACAAACACAGGAAAAGGAACTTGAAAAGGAAGCTGAAGCAAACAAAAGACCGCGGACCCGGTCTTCCGCAAGCCACGTGACACTGAGCACAGGTATCCCTCCATGTTCTTTATCAAGCTGGGCCAAATCGATCCAGAAGACGCCCAGCAAAAAGTACCCTTTGGCTGGCAAAATCCGGGTTCCTAAACGTTCTCGTTTATCAGATTCTTCCTCGGACGCGGCTAGCACGCCCGAGGATTTCCTCATCAATACCGGGTTAGGATTACTCTCCTTTCTTTTCATTTTTCAACACTTTAATCTTTTCTGTAACTAAATTCACCTCTTTTCGCTTCAGTGCCAAAGCTATTGTGGAGGAAGACCCGGAATCTTCTCCAACCGCATCTCCTCCACCTGCCAGAACTGAACCCTCTCCAATGGAAGTACAAGTTGAGGAGGCGGGTCAAAAAGAAGAATCTGGCGCCGAAAACGTGGTAACCTCACCACCAAGTCCGCCAGTTGCTCCAAAACCAAGCCCAGACGCGCAATCACCCGGGCATGGGTCTGGAACCAAAGAAGTTGACCCAGAAGTCCAGATCACCGGGTCTAAGCAAGGCCCGGCTCCTGGCGTGTCCACTGCTATTGCCAAGGTCACAGCACCAGAAATCAAGGTGGATCCCTCTGCAAAGGGCAAGGACCCGGTTGCTTCTTTGGATCTGGCGACTCTGAACTCCATGTCCACACCGGCTCTGTGCGAGGAATACTTTTCTCGCCTTGCTCATCATAAGAACTTGGAGACTGAGCTTGTCTCTCTGCTTCAGAAACGGTACCAGGTGTGCTTTTAACTTTACTTACCTTCTTACTTCTTGCATAACCATACTCTGCCTAGCCCCCAAGCTCCAAATTTATCACTTGTTGAAAAACTTGGTGCTTGAAACGCCAACATCCTTTACAAAAACTTTTCAACACTGTAGCCCCCAAGTGCCGGGTTAGCTGTCCACAGCAACCTGGGACTAATCACTTGAACAATTTTAAAATTTTCACCCGTGTAGCCCCCAAGCACCGGGTTAGCACGCTTGCGGCAACCTGGGGCTTTACTTGTCTGTTGCAAACTTTTGAAACTTTGTAGCCCCCAAGTTCCAGGCTAATAATTCCTTAGTAACTTGAGGCTAAACTGTGCACTTTTTTTTTGTAACAGGAACATGTGAACCAAGCCGATGAAGAAGTGGCCCGGCTACAAGGAGCCTTAAAAGCTGAGACTGAGACCCGGGCTGAAGGGGCAAACAAACTTCAAGCCCTGGAAGAAAAAATAACTGCCTTGACTCAGGAGAACTCAGACTTGAAGCGGGACATGCAAGAGCATGAAGAAAACTTTCAAGAGCAGCTGACCAGCCTCCAACAGAAATTGAATACAGCTACCAGCGAGCTGACCCGCCTGAAGAAGATGATTACTGCCATGGTTGCCTCCCTTGTTGGTAAGCACAATACTCTCAAAACCCGGTAAATTTTTCGTCTGTTCCAAGCTCGGCATGTAAACTATGCCTGACACTGGTTTCCCTTTTGCAGGTGCACGTGATGGCAACATCCGCAAGACCGCAACTGAGAAAATCAAATGCATGTATACACTGGTCCGCCAATTATACTTTGGGAGTTGCGAGGTCATCAAAGCTGCAAGAAACTGGGAAAACCCGCCCAGCACTTACACTGAAGTGCTGGGCCATTTGTCCACAATGCCTGGCTGGATTCACCTGCTGAAGAAATCTGCATGCAGGGCCGGGGCCATGCGCAGCCTAGCTTTGGCTAAAGCTTACTATCCCCAACTTGACCCGGCTCCTCTGGCATCGGGTTTTCCTGAGTACAATGCAGATGGCACTCCTTTTGACAGGAAGACCTACAGCCGGGTTATGAAGCAGACCCGGTTCGTGGCTACCCAAATTGCCAACAATCTGAAGCTTAACACCATCCAGTATGGCTACAACGAGGCGAATAAAGAAATTGTGGACGACGAGCCTCAACGCATCGACCTGCTACAGAGCTACAAGGAATCTGTTGCTGGTGATAAAACTGCTCCAAGTACTTCCGCTGCGCCAAGCTCCTCAACTCCCACTGTGCCACCTCCAGCGCGTGCACCAGTGGAAGATGAAGATGAACACTACTTCCAGTCCCTTCAACTTGTCACCTGGCGCACTGATGGAGCCCCCAAGACCCGGGAAGCAGAAGCAGAGACGGCCAAGGATGACTCGCAAGCGCCAAAGACACACCCCAGCTACAACTCCTTCCACTAACCCGGCTCCAGAAGCCGGCTCTTAACTTATGCAGATGCTGTGTCTCTGCTAGAAAACTTATATCATTCGGCCCTTGGGGCACTTTATTGTAATAACTTAGCTATTCTGATACCATGCCTGTGATGTGTGCTTTTGCACTTGTTTTAAACTTTGGTGAAACTATGTGGAATCACATGACACTTGAAATATCCAATTGCTTATCTTCTGTGGTTTTGATGACCCTTTTGGTTTCTTTAACTGTGAGCCGGCTTTCGCATGGATATCCTGGCGCAACTTCTCTGAGAAAAACAGGGTCAAACCAAGTCCCAATGGGCTTCATGGTTGATTGAGTTTCCAGGTGTGCAATCAGGCCATATAAGTGCGAGTCACATCAGCTACACAGCAAGATAACCAAGAATACTAGTGGCATAAAAGCCGGGTCTTGGGATTGCAGCTACAGACTTTTTGCAGTAAGAGCCCCCAAGACCTGGATCAATGTTTATAAAGTAAAGGGCTTATGCCTCAGTACCCCATTGATCCAAAATACTGGTGGGACGCACTCTCTGGGCATCCTCAAAAATAAAAAACTTAAACAACTGCAACCAAAACTGAAACCCGGGGATACTTATGAGCCGGGTCCTGGGGAAATAACTTTAGCTATCTCAATGACAAGCCCCCAGGACCAAGCTTGACCCAGAACTGCCACAATACATATAGAACAAAGAAAAATAACCGGCTTATAAAACTGAAACATAAACTGAGACAAGACAAATTTCTGTTTCAACCTTCACTTTATTGATAGAAAAGGTTAGGTCAGCAAGCCGCCTCATTAAAAACCTTCCAGTCCCCTTAGGTACCCTGGTAAGGAAAAGAGCGCGTCTGAAACCTGCTGCCTGTTACATCATGTGTTACATCTGATACATCTTTTTCATGCTAAGTATAATATGGGCGCAGCTGCGCAATGTTCCACGGCCTCTCACGCTCTTCCATAGAAAAGGTAGAGTGTGTTGAGTCATTGACTGTCTCTGATTTCTCTCTAGCGTCCACCAAATAGTATGAACCATTGTTCAATTTCTTGCTTATGATGAAGGGCCCTTCCCAAGGAGGAGATAACTTGTGCATCCCTTCCTTGGACTGCACCCATCGCAACACTAGATCACCTTCCTGGAAGGTGCGAGTTTTAACCCGGCGGCTGTGATACCGCCTCAAATCTTGCTGATAAATTGCTGATCTTTCCAATGCTTGCTCTCTATTCTCCTCCAGCAGGTCAACAGAATCCTGCCGGGTCTTCTCATTTTCTGTCTCCACGTAAGCCGCCACGCGAGGCGAGTCATGAATAATATCACTTGGCAAAACTGCCTCTGCCCCATACACCATGAAGAAAGGGGTCATCTTTGTGGATCTGTTTGGTGTTGTATTGATTCCCCAAACAACTGATGGCAATTCCTCCACCCACGCTCCGGCGGCTCTGAGACACGGGACCCGGAGACGTGGTTTCAATCCTCTGAGTAACTCCTGGTTAGCTCGTTCAACTTGCCCATTGGCCTGAGGATGAGCCACAGAAGCAACATCCAAACGTATACCATTGTTTCCACAAAACTTTGCCATCTCTCCCAAGGACATATTAGTACCATTGTCTGTGATAATACTATGGGGATACCCAAACCTGTGTATGATCTGCTTCAAAACTTCACTGCTGTTGCCGCCTCACAATTTGTAACAGGCATGACCTCAACCCACTTGGTAAACTTGTCAATGGCAACGAGGAGGTGGGTTTTCTTACAAGGAGACATGCTGAAAGGACCCACCATATCAAGCCCCCAAACTGCAAAGGGCCAAGTCAAAGGTATTGTTCTCAACTCCTGAGCCGGCACATGAATCTGTCTTGCATACCTTTGACATCCATCACATCTATTCACCAAGCGCTCTGCATCTGCCTGGGCTGTGAGCCAAAAGAAACCGTGCCTGAAAGCTTTTGCAACCAAGGACCTAGTTGAAGCATGATGACCACAATCTCCCTCGTGAATTTCCTTCAAAATTTGCCGGCCCTCCTTTCCAGACACACATCTCTGATATACCCCTGAAACACTTCTCTTATATAACTCACCATCTATGACCACATAGGCCTTGCACCGGCGCACGATCTGCCGGGCTATGACTTCCTGCTGGGGCAACTCCCCTCTCAAAAGATATGCAAGATACGGTTCTGTCCACTCTGGAATTTCCCGGGTTACAGCCACCAGCTGCGAATCCGGGTCTACCAACTCTTCCTCATCCTGGGACTTGACTGATGGAGCCCATAGCTCGTCCAAGAAAACGTTAGGTGGAACCGGCTCTCTGCGTGAGCCGAGTCTTGACAAAGCATCTGCAGCATCGTTTTTCCTGCGGTCAATGTGATCCACCTGATAGCCTGAGAAGAACCCAGCTACTCTATCCACCTCTCGCCTGTAAGCCGCCATAGTTGCATCTTTTCTGTCCCAAGTTCCTGAAACTTGCTGCGCCACAAGATCTGAATCCCCATAGCACTTAATACGCTTGATGTTCATCTCCTTTGCCATACGCAAACCATGTAACAAGGCCTCATACTCTGCCACATTATTGGTACAATCAAAGTGAATTTGCAAAACATAACTCAACTTGTCACCTTTGGGAGAAGTTAACACCACTCCAGCTCCTGAACCTTGCTCTTGTTTAGACCCGTCAAAATGCATAACCCAAGATTTGAGACTCGGGGTGAGAGGTGGTGCATTCAACTGTGTCCAATCATTAAGAAAATCTGCCAACGCCTGAGACTTGATAGCTGTGCGAGGCACATAATCAATGTGATAATCCCCCATTTCAATTGCCCACTTGGCAATTCTTCCTGTAGCTTCGGAGTTTCTGATGATATCTGCTAAGGGAATAGAACTGACCACCGTAATTGGATGCTCCTGAAATACGGCTTCAACTTTCTACTAGCCATGAAAACACCAAACACTAGCTTCTGCCAATGTGGGTATCTCTGCTTTGCTTCTGATAGGACCTCGCTGACATAATAGACCGGCCTTTGTACCGGGTTCTCTTTTCCTTCCTCTTTTCGCTCAACCACCACCACGGCACTCACAGCTTGAGGCCCGGCTGCAACATACAAAAGCATGGGTTCCTTGGGACCCGGCGCCGCTAAAACTGGCGCTTTGACAACTGCTTCTTCAAAGGCCTCATCTGCCTCTTGATTCCACACAAAGTTATCTGTCTTCTTCAACAGCTTATACAACGGAATAGCTTTTTCTCCAAGCCGGGAAATAAACCGGCTCAACGCAGCCACACAGCCTGTCAGCTTCTGAACATCAGCCAACTCCTCTGGCCTTTTCAAACTCTGGATTGCACGAATTTTTTCCGGGTTTGCCTCAATTCCACGCTCTGACACAATGAAACCAAGTAACTTGCCCGCTGGAACCCCAAACACACACTTCGTAGGATTAAGCTTCATCTTGTACTCTCTCAGATTCTTGAATGTCTCTGCAAGGTCATTAATAAATGACCCGGCTTTTTCTGACTTGATAACCACATCATCAACATAAGCGTGCACATTGCGCCCAATCTGATCATGAAAACAATTCTGGATACACCTCTGATAAGTTGCTCCTGCATTCTTCAACCCAAAAGTCATGGTCTTGTAACAAAAAGCACCAAAGGGGGTGATAAACGACGTCTTCTCCCAATCTTCCTTGTTAAGTTTGATCTGATGATAACCTGAATACGCATCCAGAAAACACAAGAGCTCGCTACCTGCAACAGCATCCACAATTTGATCAATGCGCGGCAGTGCGAACGGATCCTTGGGACAATGCTTGTTCAAGCTCGTGAAATCAATACACATCCTCCACTCATTATTCTTTTTCAGAACCAAAACCGGGTTAGCTAACCACTCTGGATGAAACACTTCCATGATAAAGCCGGCCTCCAGAAGCCGGGCTATCTCCTCTCCAATTGCTTTTCTCCTTTCTGCATTCATTTTTCTCAAACCTTGTTTTACCGGCCTAGCCTTGGGATCAACATGTAAACGGTGCTCAGCGAGTTCAGTTGGAATGCCTGGCATGTCACTAGGTGTCCACGCAAAAACATCCCGATTCTCACGGATGAACTCGATGAGCGCGCTTTCCTATTTGTCAGTTAAGTTTGTCCCTATGGCGAACTGCTTGGAGGAATCCCCAGGCACAAAATCCACCATCTTTGTGTCCTTTGCTGCTTTAAACTTTGCCCTATCATCTTCTGTCATTGGCTTCTTGAGCGCCGTGTTATCCTGTGGGTCAACATTTGATCTGTAAGCTTTCAACTCCTCTCTTGCACACGTTTGCTCTGCCAGGGCTGCATCCCCTTCATCACACTCTGCTGCTATTTCCCTGTTACCATGAACAGTGATGATCCCATTGGGACCCGGCATTTTCAACTGGAGATACACATAACACGGCCTTGCCATGAACTTGGCATAAGCCGGCCTTCCCAACAATGCATGATATGGACTTGGAAACTTTACCACCTCAAACGTGAGCCACTCTGATCTGAAGTTATGGATAGACTCGCCAAAAGCTACCTCCAATGAAATTTTACCCTCTGGTGTGGCTGATTTTCCCGGAACTATACCGTGAAAAATTGTTGACGTTTTCTGCAACTGTGACTCCTTCAGACCCATGCGCACAAACGTGTCCCAGTACAAAATATTGATGCTACTGCCACCGTCCATCAAAACCTTTTTCAACTCGAAGCCATGAACTTGAGGAGCAACAACTAGCGCAAGCAGGCCCGGGTGCTCCACCACCTCTGGATGATCTGCTCTGCTCCAAGTAATTGCATGCTCTGACCACCTCAAATACCTTGGAATTCCAGCAGCCACTGTATTAACCGCCCTTTTGACTATCTTTCTCTCTCTTTTTGTTGTGCCACTGGTATAAATGTGATACTGACCAAGTTGCCTTGGCTGCTGTGAAAATCCTCCTTGGTTACTCGTGTTCTGGTTCTGACCCTGACCCGGGTTTCCAGTGGGTACCGCATTTGCTCCTGTTAGAGGCCCCGCAGCCGGGTTACCACCCTGGCCGGGTCCTCCACTTCTGTTTGCTCCCTGCAGAGCTCTCTGCACCTCATTATTTTTCCACCTATTCAAATCCACACACTGTGCCAATGAATGATTGGATGGTCTGCCCATCTTGCTATGGCGAGGACACGGCATCCTAAAAGCTTCCTCAGTACTCATTGGGCGTGTTCCCTGGTAACTACCTCCACTATTGTGATTTCCACTGTTCCCTGATAACCCCTGTTGTCCTGGTAACCTCTATTTTCCTGATAACCTCTGTTTTCCTGGTAGTTCCCGTCCATCCTTTGCCTCTGAAACCCGGTATTGGTGTTTGCTACTAACTCTGAACTTCCATCATTATGACCTCGCTTATGCTGATTCTGGTTATTGTTATTGTTGTTTCCTGAGCCATTATTGTTCCTTCCACCATTATTTGCCGTGCCTTTCCCCTTCTCCTCCTCAGGCTCATCCTGAGTCTTGTCAGTGGCTGCATGCCTATTGCAAGCATCCATCAACTCTGCCATGGTGACCGGCTTAACCCGGTGCCCTTCCTTCATGCGACCCAGCTTCTGGACAAGTGGTGCATACTTACAAGTTTTCTCCATTGATGAAATTGCATCCTTGGGCTCAATACCAGATGAAGAGTGCAGGATCTCCGTGACCCGGCCCATCCAATGACGTGCTGACTCGCCTTTTTTCTGTATACAACGATCAAGATCCTCAATGGAAAACAAACGCTTGCACGTACCCTGAAAGTGCTTGGTGAAAACCGCCTTCAACTCATCCCAGGAATTAATGGACTTCTCTGGTAGATTTTTAAACCACAACTTCGCTGCTCCATCGCTCATCATCAAATACATGTACTTGGCACAAACATTCTCTGTGGCATTGCGTATACACATTGCCATCTCATAACTGCTCAACCAGCTGGCCGGGTCCATGCTGGGCTCATAATTGGATATCTTGCTTGGCTCCTTGAACTTCTCAGGGAAAGGCTCTGCTCTAATGGAATCTGAAAGACATTTTGGCCCGGCTAAACTAGAAGAACTTGCCGAAATATTGATATTACCGGGTGAGCTTGCAGACGCGGCTGGTGCAGGACCCGGTCCTCCTTGTGGTACTCCTGCTGCAGGTACTACCGGGTTTGCATTGCCCGCACTTCTCCCCGCGCGTGATCTATTGACTATCTGCTGAGCTATGGAAATTGCTGGGGCGGGTTGATGCTGCTGATTGTTTTGATTTTGATTTTGCTGGGGCGGGTTTTGCTGCTGTGCCGCTACAGGCCCGGCCAATGGCGGGTTACCTCCATTGCGACTCTTGCTACGATACGTTGTGGAATGCAATGCACTTTTCTCCCTTGAATACTGAGTTTGCTGGACAACTGCAGTGCGTAACATGTCAATGGCACGCCGGGCTTCAATCTCCGCTGGCGTGTCTCCCAATGGAATACGATCAAGCGCCAAAGTTGCTGCATACACGTTATCCGCCGGATTTGAATAGTGACCCGCCGGCGTGTGAAACCTTGGTGTCCTGGGCGGCAGACCCGGATTTCCCCTGGCTACCCCAGCGAGAAGACCCGGCGCCGTTGCCACTGCAACCCCAGCTGCTCCTGTTCCTCTATCTGGTTCTACATCTGCCCTTACAACTGGAGCCACCTGGGTGACACCAACTGGTTGATCTTCTGGGGTCCTAAACAGTACTGCTGGGTTTATAGCGTTTTCTCCAGGGGCCAGCCGGCTCTGGTGCCTCCTCCGGTGCGCCCTGGTCATCTCATTGAGACGATTTTCCTCATCCTCTATTTGCCTCTTTCTTGCTTCTATTTCTTGCCTCTCTGCCTCGGCGTCCCTGCGCATCTGCTCCAACGCTCGGCGTGCTGTATCCAATTCCATTGCTCTAACTGCTGCGTTTTCTGGAGTAACCAACCTTGTAAGTGCTGATGGATCTAAGACCAGGCCATTGTTAAACAAGGCCGGGGCAGCTGCTGTGTTACTTCTTTCCTCTCCTTGGGCCCGGTTATGCAGGAACCCAAAACTGTTTCTGTATCTTGCCGTACCCTCGCTTTCCTCTGAGACCGAAGCCGGCTCTCCATCAACTCTCTGTTCTGCCAACTCCAGAATTGGGGGCAGCTGCTGTTGACCCGGGGTAAAGGCCGGTGGAACAACAGCTGATGGTGATGGTTGCATGCTGGACGAAGGCGCGGTGTACACCGCTACCCTACGAACCGGGCTTGGACTTGACTCTTGTTCCTCATCATCTTCTTCTTCTGCATCATACCCAAACCGGCCTTCAAACAGGGGCAAGATTGATTCCGACCCGGCTTGTTCCACCGCGTCACCCGGGATTCTGCCGGGTCATCCAGCCGTTCCTCCAGCGTGTTCAGGACCTTCTCAACTTCAGCTGTGCCAACTGATTCCTCTCCATCAGATTGAACAATTGTGGCGGCTCCTGACACAGATTCATAATCTCCATCACTAGCAGATCTAGTTGTAATCATGCCCACAAAAACATTAAATTTGCCAATTGGAATAACATCACCTGATTCAAGTAGATCAGATTCCGGCCCCCAGCCAAAATCATCGACGATGGATTCTCCTTGCTCATTGACTGTGATCTGGCCAAAAACAAAGTTTTCGGCCCCTCTCCTTGCTTCTCCCATGATGGTGACACCTTTGGCCGCGATTCCCACAGACGGCGCCAACTGTCGTGGGGTAGATAACACGGCAGATGCTACTTTGGGGTAGCTTGAGTTTTTGGGCAAGGCGACACTGGCGTCTGGGAGATTGTTTAGCATTGCAGGGGACACAGGTTTACCCAGGTTCGGCCTCTCCATTGGAGATAAAGACCTACTTCCTGCTATCTTATTATTGGTCTCGATCTCGATAACCCGGCTACGACAACAGAGCCGGATCTCGATCTAGGTTACAAGCTTGTTGTCTCTCGATGGTTCTCTCGCCTAAAGCTTGGGGGTTGAAAGTCTTGCTAGCTACGGTTCAGGGGCCGGTTTATATAGATACCGGGCCCTCTGACCGCGTACACAATAGAGCCGGGTTCTACCCGAACTCCAAGTCCTATCTTAGCTCCTTTGCTCTTCGTGTATTCCAAGTCTTGAACCGCCTCTTGAACCGCCTCTTGTACCTTCTAGAACATCACCTTCCTTCGCCGGGTCACCGCCAAGATGCTGGCCCAGAAGAACAACCCGGCCCAGTTGGTGGTTAGCTGGCCTCGCCGGGCCTCCTGCCTGGCGGGTCATGCTTCCCTCTTCATGGGCCTACCGGGTTATTATCCCTCCATCAGACAATTAGTTAGACCGAGCGCGTTTGCTAGGACAGACAGGAGATTGGATCGCATGGAGTCGCGTCAATCTGTTAGCGGCCTGGTATGGACAGCTCGACCACAACTGCATTCACAAGTGCAAAGTAGCAAATGTCAACATACCGACCGAGAACAATCCGCGCGGGCCGGCGACGCGATCGACAGACCGCGATGCCTGCACCGGCTGCCGTCCCTGTAGAGGCGTCGAATGTGTATTTTTTTTTTTGCAAAAAGGACCCTGGCATTAAAAGAAACAACGAACCGTACAAAACACCTCAACAAAAACGAAAATTACAACGAGATTCTTGAGATGCCCTTCGTCTTCAACCTCCAGACCGTGTCGACGGCGCGCCGCCGCTGCCGCTCCTTCCTGAGCCGGCCTGACGTTGTTGGTTGCGGACGGGAAGTCGCCGAACGGGTCAAGAAGACCACATCTGTCCCGGTGCTGAAGAAGAAGGATGAACCGCCGATGAAGCTCCACGACGATCCGGAGATCGTCACCGCCAGAAGAACCCCTTGAAAAACACACCACTCCCACAAACTTCTCGACGTCGCCGCCGAGATGAGACTGAATCTGGGGAGACTTTATTGGAAGAAACGCCGCCGACGCTCAACCCTAAAATCAGGGGAACGAGCCCTCCCATCGACAGGGGCTGAGATCCACCACGGCTTCATGGCCTGAAGGCCACAAGAGTGAGGTAGAGCGGCAGCGCCGCCGACGGGAGGCAGCAGATCGCAAACGGCCTAGCAGGCTTCACGTCCTAAAGCAGGGGCGGACCCAAGTGCAGTTAAATTTTGAATTCCTATAGTATTTGTTCATAATTTACATAAATTTTTTCAGATTTTGCAAATTTATACTAAGATTGCCCCCACTCACGTGATTTGCCCCCACTCCTAATTGTTTCTGGCCCTGTCCTGAAGGGGTACGTGAAAAGTATCGCTTTTGGCGTCGAATGTGTATAGCTCCACGTACGACCGTCGCCGGCCGGTCGCTGGGCACCTCCGTTTGTCCGGCTGGAAAGAAGATATCGAGATCGCTGACAGAGAGACATTGGACAAGCACGAGCTGGCCCAGCGCAGCGTGTCCCCGTAGCCGCATATTGATGGATAAAATCTACCAGAGAGCAGTGTGCATGCGAAGCAAAGACAGGCATGTACATAATGCTGCCTGCCCTCGCCAAGGATCGTGTGACCACTTTGACTTTGGCTCTGGTGGTCGATCACCTATAAATTAATTACTACATCCAGATCCAGCCCTGCAACCCCAGTTTGCACCTGACAGTTGATAGCAGAGCACAAGAATGGCGGGGCTGTATGAGAAACCGTCGGAGACGTACGTCAAGAAGCGGCCGCGGTACCCCAAGGAGTGGTTCTCCATGCTCGCCTCCCTCACCGCCGGCCACCACCGCGCCTGGGATGCCGGCTGCGGCAGCGGCCAAGCCTCCGTCAGCGTAAGCCTCCATTCTTTTATCTGAGCTCTGAATCGAGCGAGCATCTTAAAAGGGAAAACGATTAAGCCGTCGTGTCTCTTCCCTCTTCAGATCGCGGAGCACTACGAGAGCGTGGTGGCGACGGACGTGAGCGAGGGCCAGCTCCGGCACGCCATCGCGGACCCCAAGGTGCGGTACCTGCACACCCCGGTGGACCTCTCGGAGGACGAGCTCGTGGCCCTGGTCGGCGGCGAGGGCTCGCTGGACCTCGTCATCGTGGCGACCTCGATCCACTGGT
Organism: Poa pratensis; assembly: GCA_947311845.1. Taxonomy (NCBI): domain Eukaryota; kingdom Viridiplantae; phylum Streptophyta; class Magnoliopsida; order Poales; family Poaceae; genus Poa; species Poa pratensis. Next base: position 48,092,869 of record CAMZMU010000039.1, read on the forward strand.
TTGACGTCCCGCTCTTCTACGCCGTGGTGAACCGCGTCCTCAAGAAGCCCGGCGGCGTCCTCGCCGTGTGGGGGTACAACTACGACATCCACCCGTTCGGGGACAAGCTGCAGGGGACGCTGTACGCGGCCATGCGGCCGCACATGGACCCGAGGACGAGGCTGGCCATGGAGCGGTACCGCGAGCTGCCGTTCCCGTTCGAGCCCGTCGGGGTGGGCCGCGAGGGCGAGCCGGCCGACGTCGACATGTAGGTGGAGATGACGCTGGAAAACCTGGCGGGTTTCTTGATGACCGGCTCCGTGGCGACGACGGTGAGGGAGAAAGGGGTGGATCTGGAGGCGCTGGTGAAGGATGTGATGAAGGAGGTGGAGGAGGAGTGGGGGGTTCAGCCGACGGTGCCTCGGAAGCTTGTGTTCAAGGCATTCATGATGGCTGGGAAGCCCAGGTGACAACTCAACAGAACTGCTGGCTGCTGTACCGGGTTTGTGTTTTTTTTTTTTGGGCTTGGAATCAGAATACGGAGTAATTAAAATTCCGAGAAGGCTGCTTAATGCATATGCCAATGCACCGTCTCATAGCACGCACATTGGGGTATAATTGGTTCAATTCATTGTTTTTATGTGTTGTATCTGAATTTAATGATTTTGGCTCATGCATAAATATTATTGGGAGCATCTTCAACTGGAGTGGCCAAAGTCCGGTCCCAAACTGTCCGCGGACATGACATTCCAGACGTGTGCGCGGACAGAGCCCGTACAACCCTCAAAAGTGTGTCCTTCCAATAATATCTCAAACTTTTGATCTCAAATACATGCGAGCAATACACGTCGATCATACGATTATTCGAATCAACATAAAACATAGTCTAGTCTTTGATAAAATTATTCATATTACATTTTTATTAATAGTGCCTAATTCAAGTTCAGATTCACTGATTTCCAGTGAAGATCCACATATGACTCACGAGATTATTATGTAGTTGGATGTGCGCTTGTTGATCTCGATGTTGTCGATGCATCTCAAGAAGCTTGAGAACATTTTGCACATCTTGTTCCGGAAGGCGGACATGTTTTCAGACTTCTCAAAATCATTCGGGTGGGCTGTCCCTTCTCCTTCGTCCTCCACAATCTAGACGAACGTGAGAGTTGCCGGACAACCCGACACTTTGGGCTGACTTTGGGGAGGCCGGTTGGTTGCACGTTTTGTGCCCGAGCCATGTTCGGACTGTTCGCCCGAACGTATAATGAGGATTTGTCCACTCCGGTTGGAGATGCTCTAACCACGTGCAAGAGTTGTATCTTAGCTAAATTACAACCTCACTCGCTCTATTAATTAATTAATATGACACCTCAGCAAAATACTTATTAAACCGTGCTTATAAACTTGCACTGCCTTAGGCCTAATAGTCACTGTCGGGGGAAACTTTCTGTAACTGTCGACACTAATTAAATGTTCACGAGCATATTAAAGCGATTAGGTTAATCATATAATCCTGAAAACCTCTCGTCGTCTGAATTGGCGTCTCCCCCGGACATCAAAGCCCTTAGGCGCATCCCGAGGGCATCATTGGGATGTCCCGTGCACACGCCCCTCCACGCCCGGTCACATTGTGAGGATTGGTGCCATCCTCGTACCCGAGGCCTTGTTGTAGGATTTTTTTTACTGTAACTTGTTCCTGACTATTCAAGTTTTACTTGGGTGTTATATCTTGATAACAAGGCCAAATTGAAGAGTCTATTCGCCAAATTTTTCGAGACATACGGAAAATAAGCATGCAGTTGATATCAAAATGGTGAGAAGCGATAACGGGACACGGTTAAAAAAACACCTCAATTGAAGAATTCCTTGATGATGAAGGAATTATGATGAGTTCTCAATTGAAGATCCACATATGGTCCACGAGATCATTAAGTAGTTAGACGTGCGCTTGTTGATCTCAAAATTGTCGATGCATCTCAAGAAAGTTGAGAACATTTTGCACATCTTGTTCCAGATGGCGGACATGTTCTACATACTTCTAAAAATCATTCGGGTGCGTTGCCCCTTCTGCTTCATCCTCCACAATCCAGACGGACATGAAATTCGCCGGACAACCTAGGACAATTGAGCTGACACTACTAGGAAATAACCTTTCTGTGGCGCACCCTTTTTGTATTCTGTGGCGCATGGTGGGTGCGCCATAGAATCCTCGCCACAAAAATATTATTTCTGTGGCGCACCTCCAGATGCGCCACAAAAAACAACAATTATGTGGCGCACCCCTACCCCGGTGCGCCACAGAATTTTTTTTAAAATTATAAAAAAGGCGGCCAGATCTAGATCTGGGATTTTCAAAAAAATCAAAAAAAAATCAAAAAACAAGAAAAATTCAGAAAATGAAATAATTTGGAAAAACCTAAATATTTGAATTTTTTAAACATTTTTAACACTCCAAGCATATCTCAAATGATGACTTCCCAGTAGGTCACCCATCCTCAGATTGCTCCAACCCAAGCACGCTTAACTTCTAAGTTCAATTCAATTCAGCTACCCTCATGCTATTCAAGTTCTTATTAATAATAGTATCATATCAACCCTCTTAACCCTTGTGTATGTGTATATATGTGTGTAGTTTATGTGTGGTATGTGTATATATGTGTTTTTAAAATTGAAAAAAATCAAAAACTTCTGAAGGAAGTTCAAAAAATCCCAAAAAAGTTCAAAAAGTTCAAAAATTCAAAAAAATTCAAAAAATCTAGAAAACTTAAAAAATCCAAAAAATTGAAATTTTTATTTTTTTGATTTTTTTTATTTTCTATAAAATATCTTCTTTTTGAAATAACTTTTTTTTCTTTTGGAATTTGGAGGATCTGAGAAAAGTTCACCGGGTAAATCACGGTGAAATCGAGCTCTAATTTTTCTCTAGTTTTTTTTGATATATTAAACGCATTTTTTCGACACCGTATGCAAAAGTTATGGCCGTTCAAACTTTCTTTTTCTGTTTTTTGCAAAAAAAGGTCAAAATTCATATTTAAAAATTTCTATACCTACTAGACACTAAAACCTAACTATATCTCAAATGATTTTATTTTTTGAAGATTTTATCATTTTCTTTTCTTGTTTGCAAAACTGAAAAGGCGATCCACAGGGGGGTGGGATCCGATCTAAAAAAAAATCTGTGGCGCACCTGATTTCTGTGGCGCATGGCCTCATGCGCCACAGAAGTTGCCTTTCTGTGGCGCATCCCAACCCATGCGCCACAGAAAGGTCAAATTATGTGGCGCATCTGGCCCATGCGCCACAGAAAGGTTAAATTCTGTGGCGCATCTAGCCCGTGCGCCACAGAAAGTAGGCATTCAGTGGCGCATGGGACCTCCATGCGCCACAGAATGTGAAACTTTCTGTGGCGCACCAGCTTAGGTGCACCACAGAATCTTTTTTTGTGGCGCACGGCTCAATGGTGCGCCACAAAATGTGGATCCACAGAAACGCAGTTTCCTACTAGTGTGACTTTGGGGAGGCCGGTTGGGTGCACGTTTTGTGCTCGGGCTGTGTCCGAACTATTCGCCCGAACATATAGGGAGGATTTGGCCACTCCGGTCGGAGATGATCTAACCACGTGCAAGAGTTGTATCTTAACTAAATTACAAGCTCACTCCCTCTATTCATTAATTTATATGCCACCTCAACAAAAGACTTATTAAACCGTGCTTAGAAACTTGCACTTCCATAGGCCTAATAGTCACTGTCGGGTGCAACTATATATGCAGGGACGGAGCTAGGATTAAGACAAGGAGGGGGCCAAATGAACACAAAACTTCTCAGAGGGGGCCATGTAGGCAATTTCTCACAAACTTAGGGGTCAAAATACATACTACATAGGGGGGTATTCACAAAAATTTCCAGCACAAGGGGGGCCATGGCCCCTGCCAGTACCCCCCTGGCTCCGTCCCTGTATATATGAAAGCGATCAGGTTATTCATGTAATCCTAAAAACCTCTCATCGTCTGAAGTGGCGTCTCCCCATACACACGATGTGATCAAAGCCCTTAGGCGCATCCTGGTGGCATCATTGGGACGTCACGTGCACACGCTCCTCCACCGGTTGCATCGTGAGGACGGTGCCATCCTCGTACGCGGGGCCTTGTTGTCGGATTTTTTTACTGTAATTTGCTCATGACTATTCAAGTTTTACTTGGGTGTTATATCTTGATAACATGGCCGAATTGAAGAGCCTATTCACCAAATTTGTCGGGACATACATAAAATAAGCATGCAATTGAGATCAAAATGGTGAAAAGCGATAATGGGACACAATTAAAAAAAACCTCAATTGAAGAATTCCTTGATGATGAAGGAATCATCATGAGTTCTGGGTCGCCTACACACCTAAAAAATAAACCAGTTACGGAGAGGATTACTCACACAACAATATATATGGCATGAACTATGCTTCATGAGTACAAGACCTCAGATCACTTCTCGGCGCAAGCTGTGAACACCGCTTGTCATGCAATCATCTATACCTCCACAGGCTTCTCAAAAATACATCTAATTAGCTTCTAAAGGGTAAAAAGCCAAGATTATTTACTTATTTGTTTTACAAAGTTGCTGGTTTCACACGTGAGTAGAAGTGCATTTGTTTATTTGTGACTTTGAGAGATTGTGTACCAACTTTCAATATAGTTGTGCAATAAGATTTACGCTTACTCTAGATTGAGGAAGCCGTTGTGCTATCAAATTGACGAATTCTCCTTGTAGGAGACTATTGCATAAAACTGGAGAGAGAGAGAGAGAGAGAGCAGGCCTAGGATAGTGATGTTTTGTCAACGGATCATGGCAAGCCCAGCGACACGCGAGGTTGGCACATGAAGTCGTTAGTTTTTTTACTGAAACTAGCACAAAGCCCGTGCGTTGCTACGGCGTCACACTAAATTAAATAGTAAAATTGTTTGTGCGTTGCCATGGCCGAACAAACATAAACCGAGATAAAAATTAAATTGGTGTACTAATTTTACACAAACTAATCAAATCAAGAGTTTAGGAAGGCCCCTAAGAAGCGTATAAACTACTACCTCCGATCCGGCTGAAGTGTCGGAGCAAAATATGTACATAAATATGTTTGGCACGCTAGGCTCGCGACAATCTTTGTAGATCGGCGGGAGTATAATAAATGATCGCCCGCTTGAACCAACTGTATATGGAGCCATCGACACTGTATCTTCAGCTTTGTTTGTCTTTTTTTCCACTACAATTTGAGCTCAAGTGGCCAATGCATTGCAAGAAAAAAAGCGAAAATTATGTTGAGAGTGTGTGGCCATCTGAATGTAGCTTGTCAGCCCATCAGTTTCTCCTACTTTCCCTCTCCGCATATTGTTCGTATCAGTGCCTGCAAGTTAACTAAGAGATGCATCACGATTATTTTCTGCAACTCGTTCCGTGATCTAAAGTCATTGCAAAAATGCCAGCAACAAAGCTAATCGTGCAGTTGTCCTTGTTTCAATTGGCTTTCTTATTTTATGGAACATCATCGTCTGCAGATGACACAGATCCTATTCCAGACTTTGTATTTCATACAACATTTATAGGCATGGAACATCGATGAGGTGCGTCCAGGGAGAGGCAGGTCCCACAAGCTGACTCTGAACAAAAACACACGACGAACAAGCACTCCAATGCGTTGAGTCATTTTAACAAAAAACCATGCACTGCTCATAAAGCTCCTCTGCTCCATGCCTGCACCAGAGCAAGTGGACCGCCGTCTCCATGGAACATCCGCTCAAGAACTTGGTGGAGGCATGGAGCGGGTTGGGACTCACGTATAACCGCCGGAGAGAGAGAGGGTCCAGAGAGAGAGGCTCTCGACGGAGAACACGTTGCAGCCGAGGGCCGTCTCTCGGCCTGCCATCATCCGGTCCGCCGCTGTCGTCCAGGCTGGTCGGCCGCCCGCGCACTGCGAAGTTTTCCACCGGGCACTCGCGTTGACTTCGACGGTTCCTGTTTTCATCGGGCGCGTGCACTGCAAGGTTTCCCAGATTGGTGGGAGTGGATTAGAGTGAAAGCATCAGGATACAAAGAAGCGCAACCTTCTCGTCGGAAAGCCGTACGTTGTTTCAGCAGCTTTCTTACCATTGCCGAGGAAGTGCGAAAGAGAGTCTGGTGCACATCTTCATCGGCCAAGTCTCGCGTGGTCATGGCGGCCGGAGCTCCCGGGTCGGTGCTTCAGCGGAAGGCTCTAGGACAGACAGTAGGTGCTCAGGGCGGCGCAAATTGGCAGGCGTCGGAGACGGGAGCTCGCCCGAGGGAGGGCCCGGATCTCGGAGTCGGGGAATCAGCGACGGGTGGTTCCGTTCCTCCCGCTAGAGTAGGTAGGCGGCGCCGCTCATGGTAGATCGTGGTTGGGGAAGATAGCAGAGTATCAGATGTCCCTAGAAGAACCGAACAATGGGAAGGCAATCGACGGACGGAAACTGAACCGTTTTTTCCACTTGCCTGTGGCAGTGGTGGGTAAATTCTCCCAAAACGCAGGGGTAAATTCGGAAACTAAAAAACGCACTATCACCTCAAGACATATTATATAGTAGAGATTAAGTCGTTCCAGTGACACAAGTGTTTGGCCCATGAAAGAAAAAGAGGCATGAATCAGGCCCAGGATAGAGCTGTTTCGTCGACGGATCATGGCAAGCCCAGTGACACAAGTGTTTGGCCCATGAAGTCGTTTTTTCTCACTGAAATGAAGTCCTTAGGTGACCAAATATCCCCAACGTAGTTCCCGTAACAAAAAAAAATCTCAAGTAGTAGGGCTGGCCCTAGAAACATGCGAACTCAGCCGAGTAATGGGTTCTCTGCGTATGGATTTTGTTGCTTGTTTACTGAGTAGTCACATGCAAAAGTCAGCTTTGAAGTTCTTGTGGACATGGAATGAAATTAACACACTTAACGAATAACGTTTCTTTCGACGGTCCGGAAGCCCTATCTTAGTGGTAGTGGTGCTCGGGTGCTTTCTTCACGGCCGGCAAAAGATGGCGTATGGCGAGCTCGATCGATCTTTGCACATCTCAGTACGCGTGTGTACTTAGCCTTGCCTCAGCCCACTTCCAATAAGGAAAATCGCAACTTACCTAGACCACTGAAGTAGCACTCACCGTTTCGTGCGTCCACGCCAAGAATGAAGATAACATAATCTAGCCCGCGTCCTTGTCACCGGGAAGCTAGAGGGACAATTAGTTAGGGCGAGCGCGTCAGGAGATTGGATCGCATGGAGTCGCGTCAATCTGGTAGCGGCCTGGTATGGACAGACAGCTCGACCACAACTGCATTCACAAGTGCAAAGCAGCCACGCGGGCAGGGCTGATCATGAGGTCAGGATATTTGAGGAAAAATACCGAGTGCTAGCTGTATAATTGCCCCATCCACGCAATATACAAACACTGATCATGAGGTCGATCAGGATATTTGAGGAAAAATATATGAGTGCTGTCGGGCGTCATTGTACACGAAATCCGTCCGTGAAAGCTGTAGCTAGGTCCCGATGTTATGTGCTTTGGCTCGGCGCGCCCTTTAGCACAGCTCTTGGTCAGCATCGACGACGGGGCGACGAGGGCTGCTACAAAACAAGAGCTAGAGTTCAGAGAAGCGGTGGTCGATTAACAGTGCAATTATAGATAGGTCAGCGGGTTCCCAATAAGGCAATAATGCAGCCAATGCTTTCATGAGAATACACCCTGGAAAGGTGTATCGAGATTACAGAGAGACATGCCGAGAGGCATTACAACCTGTCCGAGAGGGTTTTCGACGCTGCAACAGAGGGGTGCCAGCTCCCCGCTCTAAAGCCTACTCTCCCACCTCCCACCTCTCCGGCAGGGGCCCTTTGAACCTGAACGTCTGCCCTCGCAATAACCCTGCACGTTGCCACGACTCCGCCTCCACGCGGATCATCCGTTTGATCTCGAGTTGGGAGGGTCGCGCACTGTTGAAAACTATGTCGTTCCTATGCCGCCATAAGCACCAAAACACAAGGATGATGTGGCATGATAGTTGATTCTCCAATCAGCTGATTTAGTTGGATCCAGTTGTCCCTCACCGGCCAAGTTAATTTATGCTACACTGGAAAGTAGTACTAGTAGTATATGTGTCTTCCATATGAATATTGTAATCCAAAAAACAGATATTCTCCTCGGACTATAGATGACAAAAACGAAACTGGTGATGATAACAGATAGTACCATGATGACCATCGTGTTTCGTTCTCAAACAGAAGAGGAGACCATTCCGTTCTCGCACTGCGTACAACTTGGTTAACAGATTCTATCGCAGAGTACTGAACTTCACATATTTTAGTCTCTGCTTGATGGAAGACAGCGACATATTCCCCTGGTAACACAACACCAACGAGGTTTTAAACTAGTTTCTTGTAGTACTGCCCATGAATTTCGTACCAGTGGAGTATTGTGTTTCAGAAAGTAGTCAAAGTAGATCACTAGCTAGGCCTAATACCAACAAAAAGGTAGGGATAATCTTTTCAAGGCATGAATCATTGCCTATCGTAGGATCCAGAAACTGTTCGAGATAGTTCCATTGCCGACTGTGAAGCCTTATCGCTTCGTCCCCTCGCTACAGTGCCCAGAGAGGCGATTTCCAGGCGACTGCCTGTTCTGGTCGCTCGTCGGTGATTCCCTCTGCTCCCCTTCGCCTCCGGCTGCCGTTAGGCGCCGGGAGGCGGGGGGGGGGGGGGGGGGGGGGGGGGGAGCTCGGGAGCACGTCCGTGCGTGTAGATAGGCTGGTAGTTAGGGTTCTCTGGCCTGATCTCCGTCGCCTTCTTGCGGAGGGGAAGGCACGGGGCGGCGTTCTTGTCCTCCGGCTCTCCCTCCGTCTGGTGAAGCTGTGCCAGTGTAAGCTTCGTCGGGGAGCTAGTGAGGTTAGTGTTCCCCTTCTTTGGCTGGCCGAAGTTGGGGCTTGTGTTCGTCGGTTCCTCTCCTCCACCTCTGTTTCTCCGACCGGCCGTGGTGGCGAGGGGGGATGCTGGTGGTTGTGGGTGCTCCGGTTTTGGTGGTGATTCTGGTGGTGGTCTTCTTCGACTTTTCTGCTCTGGCCGGCCGTGGTGGCGAGGGGAGCGGGTGCCGGGAAGTTGCTTGGTGCTGCTGGTGGTGGGCTTGGACGGCGCCGAGTCCGCGGGAAGAAAGGTGGTGCGGGGAGGATGGCGCTGTGGCCGTGCGCGTTCATCGGCATCGGTTTCCGTCGCGGGGCGGCGGACGGCTCAGCGGCCTTCTACAACGAGTGGAGGCGCTCTCTCCTCGGCGGCAGGTGGTACGGCGGCTCCGACGACGGCTAGGTGTTCCGGCGCGCGGCGCGCGGATCCGATCGTGATCTCTCTCGGTGGCTAGGGTGTTTCTTGCATATTCCTGGGTCCTTTTGTATTTTCTTTTCTTCTGTGGACCTGTTTGTAATGTGCTCGAGCTGCCTTATATATGTGGATCGGTATATAAATGCCAACTCGTAGCTGGTGGAAGAATACTAGTACGACACCAACCCATTGGTTACATGGCAAATAATATAACAACTCATTGATTCGGAAACCACAAATGAAGGCCAAGCTCCGTAAAGCCTTTATTTGGAACAATTCGAAGTTTCAAAAAAATGTGAAACAAATTCTGGATGTAGACAATGTTATAATCTAACAAAGTGCAAAATCTCAAATAAAAATATTTCATATTCTAGACTACACAAAAATAATAAAATCTGACATATTTGAAAGAGTTGAAATCTTGCATTGTTCATTACTTTCAAATGTCAGACTGTCATTTTTGTGTAGCATAAGATATCAGATGTTTCTAGTTAATATTTTACACGTTGTTAGAATACAACATTTTCTACATCTAGGATTTTTCATTTTTTTAAAACTTTTAAAATGTGATTTTTGAATTTTTCAAAATAAAAAAACTCCCTGGAGTTCGGCCTCCATTTATCCACTCTCGTCACTGATTGGTGTACACAACAGACTGTAGAGAGTCTATTGAGGGGAAATACATTAGTGCTCTCGGGTTGCAACGCAGCCTATAATATAAAAATAATTTAGTAACTCAGAAAAGTAAAAAAATTGAATCTTGTTGAGGAACAAACATGATTAAGTATTATACTCGTATACAAAAATTTGTCAGGGAATGACTTCATTCTATGCTAGGTAAAAAATTTGCCATAAAATTCTATATACAGAGTAAGGTGTTTTGGAGCCCAAACTCCATGTTGCTCGTTTTTGAAAAACTACGTTTCAAAAAGTCCGGAAAAAAAATCCTATATGTAGATAGTGATGAGATCTACAAGTACGTGGGTTGGGAAAAAAATGATAAATGGGTGGATCTGGATATTGTGTTTCAGAAAGTAGTCAAAGTAGATCACTAGCTAGGCCTAATACCAACAAAAAGGTAGGGATAATCTTTTCAACACATGAATCATTGCCTGTCGTAGGATCGAGAAACTGTTCGAGAGAACTGCCGTTGTATACAAATGCCAACTCGTAGCTGGTGGAAGAATACTAGTACGACACCAACCCATTGTGCAGTACGCCGATGACACCCTGCTTATTGTTCAAGCCTGTCCCACACAACTCACTGCTCTTAAGCAAGTACTCCATAGGTTTGCCCAAGCGACAGGACTGAAAATCAACTACAGCAAAACATGCATGATGCCCATCAATATATCTTCTGACAGACTTAATCAGCTTGCAGGAACCTTTGGCTGTGTGACTGCTACGATGCCATTTCCTTATCTTGGTCTCCCTCTAGGTACCACTCGCCCTTCGGTGTCTGATTTATCACCTATTGTGGACCAACTTGAGAGAAGACTGAATGTCAGTGCTAGATTTCTTGATTATGGTGGCAGAGTGACCTTTGTCAACTCGGTTTTGTCATCTCTCCCGATACACTACCTCAGCTCACTGAAGATACACAAATCGGTTATCAAGATCTTTGATAGAGGCCGTCGTCACGCTCTCTGGGCAAAGGAGGAAGGCAGGAGTTCATCTCACTCCCTGGCTGCATGGTCCATGATATGCAAACCCAAGCAACATGGCGGCCTAGGAATCATTAACCTTGAGATCCAGAACACGGCCCTGCTCCTTAAGCAACTTCACAAGTTTTTCAGCAAGGCAGACATTCCCTGGGTTAAATTGGTATGGTCTTTATATGGGGACACACCTCCTCAGTCTCAAACCCCTAGAGGATCCTTTTGGTGGAAGGATGTGTCCAGCCTGATTAACATCTATAGAAGTATCACTACCTCATCTGTGGGAAATGGGGCATTGACCCTCTTTTGGAAAGACTTCTGGAACCAAGGTGAACTTCTGTGTGACACCTTCCCTCATCTATACTCATTTGCTCTTGATGAGGATGTATCGATTGCTGCCATGGCTAGGGCACCGGACCTAACCACCATGTTTGCTCTGCCTCTTTCGGTCCTGGCTTTTGAAGAGAATGCCCAGGTTAGATCATTACTGGCCACACTGTCGGATGACCCGAATGACATTGATAAAAGGGTTTTTCCTTGGGGAAACTCCATCTATTCTTCCGCCCAATACTATCGCTTCATTTTTGCTCAAGCACCACAAGACAAGGCCATTGACCTCATTTGGAATTCTAAATGCTTACCGAAGCTTCGTATATTTCTTTGGCTGCTGTTCCATGATAGATTGAACACTAAAGATCTTATGCTAAGGAAACATTGGCACTTACAGGATGGATCTCGCTGTGTGCTATGCACTGACCAAGTTCTGGAGGCATATGATCACCTGTTTTTCCTATGCCCCTTCGCTGCTGCTTGCTGGAATAAAGTGGGCATCACTTGGAACATTCTGCTACCGATCTCACCGCGTGTCCTGCTAGCCTGTCAAACGTTCACAGGGCCCTGTTTCATGGAAGTCATGGCGTGTGTTTGCTGGAACATCTGGAAGATCAGAAACGACCTCATTTTCAATCATGTGCCTGCAACTCTTCGGAAGTGGAGGGTGATGTTTCAGGCAGATTTGCTGCTTCACCAACATAGAGTTAAGCCGAGCCTTGTTGCTCCCTTGATAGATTGGACTAGATCTTCTTTTACCTAACCATGTATTCGTGGTTCTTTTTTGACCCCCATTGAACTTGTTTATTTGTACTCATAGGCAGTCACTAATTTGGTGACTTCCTATCATATTTAATTGAAAATTACACCGTAGGGGTTTCCCCTACGGTAACGGGTGTCAAAAAACAAATGAAGGCTGAGCTCCGTAAAGCCTTTATTTTGAACAATTCGAAGTTTCAAAAAAAATGTGAAACAAATTCTGGATGTAGACAATGTTATAATCTAACAAAGTGCAAAATCTCGAATAAAAATATTTCATATTCTAGACTACACAAAAATAATAAAATCTGACATATTTGAAAGAGTTGAAATTTTGCATTGTTCATTATTTTTAAATGTCAGACTTTGTCATTTTTGTGCAGCATAAGATATCAGATCTTTCTAGTTAATATTTTACACGTTGTTAGAATACAACATTTTCTACATCTAGGATTTTTTTTCATTTTTTTAACTTTTAAAATGTGATTTTCGAATTTTTCAAAATAAAAAAGCTCCCTGGAGTTCGGCCTCCATTTATCCACTCTCGTCACTGATTGGTGTACACAACAGACTGTAGTGAGTCTATCGAGGGGAAATACATTAGTGCTCTCGGGTTGCAACGCAGCCTATAATATAAAAATAATTTAGTAACTCAGAAAAGTAAAAAAAATTGAATCTTGTTGAGGAACAAACATGATTAAGTATTATACTCGTATATAAATTTTTGTAAGGGAATGACTTCATTCTATCCTAGGTAAAAAATTCGCCATAAAATTCTATATACAGAGTAAGGCGTTTTGGAGCCCAAACTCCATGCTGCTCGGTTTTGAAAAAAAATTCAAAATTTGTATTTCTACGTTTCAAAAAGTCCGGAAAAAAAATCCTATATGTAGATAGTGATGAGATCTACAAGTATGTGGGTTGGGAAAAAATGATAAATGGGTGGATCTGGGTATTGTGTTTCAGAAAGTAGTCAAAGTAGATCACTAGCTAGGCCTAATACCAACAAAAAGGTAGGGATAATCTTTTCAACACATGAATCATTGCCTGTCGTAGGATCGAGAAACTGTTCGAGAGAACTGCCGTTGTATACAAATGCCAACTCGTAGCTGGTGGAAGAATACTAGTACGACACCAACCCATTGGTTACGTGGCAAATAAAATAACAACTTCGAAAACCACAAATGAAGGCTGAGCTCCGTAAAGCCTTTATTTTGAACAATTCGAAGTTTCAAAAAAATGTGAAACAAATTCTGGATGTAGACAATGTTATAATCTAACAAAGTGCAAAATCTCGAATAAAAATATTTCATATTCTAGACTACACAAAAATAATAAAATCTGACATATTTGACAGAGTTGAAATTTTGCATTGTTCATTATTTTTAAATGTCAGACTTTGTCATTTTTGTGCAGCATAAGATATCAGATCTTTCTAGTTAATATCTTACACGTTGTTAGAATACAACATTTTCTAAATCTAGGATTTTTTTTCATTTTTTTTAAACTTTTAAAATGTGATTTTTGAATTTTTCAAAATAAAAAAGCTCCCTGGAGTTCGGCCTCCATTTATCCACTCTCGTCACTGATTGGTGTACACAACAGACTGTAGAGAGTCTATCGAGGGGAAATACATTAGTGCTCTCGGGTTAAAACGCAGCCTATAATATAAAAATAATTTAGTAACTCAGAAAAGTAAAAAAAATGAATCTTGTTGAGGAACAAACATGATTAAGTATTATACTCGTATACAAAAATTTGTCAAGGAATGACTTCATTCTATGCTAGGTAAAAAATTCGCCATAAAATTCTATATACAGAGTAAGGTGTTTTGGAGCCCAAACTCCATGTTGCTCGTTTTTGAAAGAAAAAAAAAATCAAAATTTGTATTTCTAAATTTCAAAAAGTCCGGAAAAAAAATCCTATATGTAGATAGTGATGAGATCTACAAGTACGTGGGTTGGGAAAAAAATGATAAATGGGTGGATCTGGATATTGTGTTTCAGAAAGTAGTCAAAGTAGATCACTAGTTAGGCCTAATACCAACAAAAAGGTAGGGATAATCTTTTCAACACATGAATCATTGCCTGTCGTAGGATCGAGAAACTGTTCGAGAGAACTGCCGTTGTATACAAATGCCAACTCGTAGCTGGTGGAAGAATACTAGTACGACACCAACCCATTGGTTACGTGGCAAATAAAATAACAACTTCGAAAACCACAAATGAAGGCTGAGCTCCGTAAAGCCTTTATTTTGAACAATTCGAAGTTTCAAAAAAATGTGAAACAAATTCTGGATGTAGACAATGTTATAATCTAACAAAGTGCAAAATCTCGAATAAGAATATTTCATATTCTAGACTACACAAAAATAATAAAATCTGACATATTTGAAAAAGTTGAAATTTTGCATTGTTCATTATTTTTAAATGTCAGACTTTGTCATTTTGTGCAGCATAAGACATCAGATCTTTCTAGTTAATATTTTACACGTTGTTAGAATACAACATTTTCTACATCTAGGATTTTTTTTTTCATTTTTTTAACTTTTAAAATGTGATTTTCGAATTTTTCAAAATAAGAAAGCTCCCTGGAGTTCGGCCTCCATTTATCCACTCTCGTCACTGATTGGTGTACACAACAGACTGTAGTGAGTCTATCGAGGGGAAATACATTAGTGCTCTCGGGTTGCAACGCAGCCTATAATATAAAAATAATTTAGTAACTCAGAAAAGTAAAAAAAATTGAATCTTGTTGAGGAACAAACATGATTAAGTATTATACTCGTATATAAATTTTTGTAAGGGAATGACTTCATTCTATCCTAGGTAAAAAATTCGCCATAAAATTCTATATACAGAGTAAGGCGTTTTGGAGCCCGAACTCCATGCTGCTCGGTTTTGAAAAAAAATCAAAATTTGTATTTCTACGATTCAAAAAGTCCGGAAAAAAAATCCTATATGTAGATAGTGATGAGATCTACAAGTATGTGGGTTGGGAAAAAATGATAAATGGGTGGATCTGGGTATTGTGTTTCAGAAAGTAGTCAAAGTAGATCACTAGCTAGGCCTAATACCAACAAAAAGGTAGGGATAATCTTTTCAACACATGAATCATTGCCTGTCGTAGGATCGAGAAACTGTTCGAGAGAACTGCCGTTGTGTACAAATGCCAACTCGTAGCTGGTGGAAGAATACTAGTACGACACCAACCCATTGGTTACGTGGCAAATAAAATAACAACTTCGAAAACCACAAATGAAGGCTGAGCTCCGTAAAGCCTTTATTTTGAACAATTCGAAGTTTCAAAAAAATGTGAAACAAATTCTGGATGTAGACAATGTTATAATCTAACAAAGTGCAAAATCTCGAATAAGAATATTTCATATTCTAGACTACAAAAAAATAATAAAATCTGACATATTTGACAGAGTTGAAATTTTGCATTGTTCATTATTTTTAAATGTCAGACTTTGTCATTTTTGTGCAGCATAAGATATCAGATCTTTCTAGTTAATATCTTACACGTTGTTAGAATACAACATTTTCTAAATCTAGGATTTTTTTTCATTTTTTTAAACTTTTAAAATGTGATTTTTGAATTTTTCAAAATAAAAAAGCTCCCTGGAGTTCGGCCTCCATTTATCCACTCTCGTCACTGATTGGTGTACACAACAGACTGTAGAGAGTCTATCGAGGGGAAATACATTAGTGCTCTCGGGTTAAAACGCAGCCTATAATATAAAAATAATTTAGTAACTCAGAAAAGTAAAAAAAATGAATCTTGTTGAGGAACAAACATGATTAAGTATTATACTCGTATACAAAAATTTGTCAAGGAATGACTTCATTCTATGCTAGGTTAAAAATTCGCCATAAAATTCTATATACAGAGTAAGGTGTTTTGGAGCCCAAACTCCATGTTGCTCGTTTTTGAAAGAAAAAAAATCAAAATTTGTATTTCTACATTTCAAAAAGTCCGGAAAAAAAATCCTATATGTAGATAGTGATGAGATCTACAAGTACGTGGGTTGGGAAAAAAATGATAAATGGGTGGATCTGGATATTGTGTTTCAGAAAGTAGTCAAAGTAGATCACTAGCTAGGCCTAATACCAACAAAAAGGTAGGGATAATCTTTTCAACACATGAATCATTGCCTGTCGTAGGATCGAGAAACTGTTCGAGAGAACTGCCGTTGTATACAAATGCCAACTCGTAGCTGGTGGAAGAATACTAGTACGACACCAACCCATTGGTTACGTGGCAAATAAAATAATAACTTCGAAAACCACAAATGAAGGCTGAGCTCCGTAAAGCCTTTATTTTGAACAATTCGAAGTTTCAAAAAAATGTGAAACAAATTCTGGATGTAGACAATGTTATAATCTAACAAAGTGCAAAATCTCGAATAAGAATATTTCATATTCTAGACTACACAAAAATAATAAAATCTGACATATTTGAAAGAGTTGAAATTTTGCATTGTTCATTATTTTTAAATGTCAGACTTTGTCATTTTTGTGCAGCATAAGATATCAGATCTTTCTAGTTAATATTTTACACGTTGTTAGAATACAACATTTTCTACATCTAGGATTTTTTTCATTTTTTTTAACTTTTAAAATGTGATTTTTGAATTTTTCAAAATAAAAAAGCTCCCTGGAGTTCGGCCTCCATTTATCCACTCTCGTCACTGATTGGTGTACACAACAGACTGTAGTGAGTCTATCGAGGGGAAATACATTAGTGCTCTCGGGTTGCAACGCAGCCTATAATATAAAAATAATTTAGTAACTCAAAAAGTAAAAAAAATTGAATCTTGTTGAGGAACAAACATGATTAAGTATTATACTCGTATATAAATTTTTGTAAGGGTAAAAAATTCGCCATAAAATTCTATATACAGAGTAAGGCGTTTTGGAGCCCAAACTCCATGCTGCTCGGTTTTGAAAAAAAATCAAAATTTGTATTTCTACGTTTCAAAAAGTCCGGAAAAAAAATCCTATATGTAGATAGTGATGAGATCTACAAGTATGTGGGTTGGGAAAAAAATGATAAATGGGTGGATCTGGGTATTGTGTTTCAAAAAGTAGTCAAAGTAGATCACTAGCTAGGCCTAATACCAACAAAAAGGTAGGGATAATCTTTTCAAGACATGAATCATTGCCTGTCGAGGATCGAGAAACTGTTCGAGAGAACTGCCGTTGTATACAAATGCCAACTCGTAGTTGGTGGAAGAATACTAGTACGACACCAACCCATTGGTTACGTGGCAAATAAAATAACAACTCATTGATTCGGAAACCACAAATGAAGGCTGAGCTCCGTAAAGCCTTTATTTTGAACAATTTGAAGTTTAAAAAAAATGTGAAACAAATTCTGGATGTAGATAATGTTATAATCTAACAAAGTGCAAAATCTCAAATAAAAATATTTCATATTCTAGACTACACAAAAATAATAAAATCTGACATATTTGAAAGAGTTGAAATTTTGCATTGTTCATTAATTTTAAATGTCAGACTTTGTCATTTTTGTGCAGCATAAGATATCAGATCTTTCTAGTTAATAGTTTACACGTTGTTAGAATACAACATTTTCTACATCTAGGATTTTTTCATTTTTTTAAAACTTTTAAAATGTGATTTTCGTATTTTTCAAAATAAAAAAGCTCCCTGGAGTTTGGCCTCTATTTATCCACTCTCGTCACTGATTGGTGTACACAACAGACTGTAGTGAGTCTATCGAGGGGAAATACATTAGTGCTCTCGGGTTGCAACGCAGCCTATAATATAAAAATAATTTAGTAACTCAGAAAAGTAAAAAAAAAATTGAATCTTGTTGAGGAACAAACATGATTAAGTATTATACTCGTATAAAAAAATTTGTCAGGGAATGACTTCATTCTATCCTAGGTAAAACATTTGCCATAAAATTCTATATACAGAGTAAGGCGTTTTGGAGCCCAAACTCCATGTTGCTCGTTTTTGAAAAAAAAATCAAAATTTGTATTTCTACGTTTCAAAAAGTCCAGAAAAAAATCCTATATGTAGATAGTGATGAGATCTACAAGTATGTGGGTTAGGAAAAAAATGATAAATGGGTGGATCTGGGTATTGTGTTTCAGAAAGTAGTCAAAGTAGATCACTAGCTAGGCCTAATACCAACAAAAAGGTAGGGATAATCTTTTCAAGACATGAATCATTGCCTGTCGTAGGATCCAGAAACTGATCGAGAGAACTGCCGTTGTATACAAATGCCAACTCGTAGTTGTTGGAAGAATACTATAGTACGAAGTCTTGGATACAGCTACCCCAACCCATTGGTTATGTGGCAAATAAAATAACAACTCATCGATTCGGAAACCACAAATGGAGGCTGAGCCTTTATTTTGAACAATTCGAAAATCATATTCGAAGTTTCAAAAAAAATGAAACAAATTCTGGATGTAGACTATGTTCTAAACAACATACAAAATCTAAAACAAAAATATTTCATATTCTAGACTACACACAAATAACAAAATCTGACATATTTAAAAGAGTTGAAATTTTGCATTGTTCATTACTTTCACCGACCGAGCGCTGCCACCGAGCACAATCCGCGCGGGCCGGCGACGCGATCGACAAACAGCGCGCGATGGGTGCACCGGCTGCCGTCCCTGTAGAGGCGTCCAATGTCTATAGCTCCACGCACGTTCGGAACGGGAAAAAAAAGAGACCGTCGCCGCCTCGCCGGCCGGTCGCTGGGCTCCGTTTGTCCGTCTGGAAAGAAGATATTCGTTGCGCACCGGGTGTGTCGAGATCGCTGACAGAGACACCACCAGCCTGCCCAGCGCAGCGTGTCCACTGGCCCAGGTCACGCGTCGCCATCCAACCAGTCCCCATAGGCGCCGCAGATGGATAAAATCTACCAGAGAGCAGTGTGCATGCGAGATGCGGAGCCGAAGCAAAGACAGGCATGTAGTGCCGCCTGCCTGCCTGCCCTCGAATGAACAAGAGACAACCATCACATATGATCGCAGCTGTTTTCGGCCGGCCATTCGAAAAAAAGAAGTAAAATACATATGCGCGTGAGCTGAGCGACGACGAACTCCTCCTTCCCACGCACCACGTAGAGTGTCTCATCTCATCTCACTTGAAAAATACTGATCCACGCAATATACAAATGCTGACCATGAGGTCAGGATATTTGAGAAAAAATATGAGTGCTGTAGGGCGTCATTGTACACGAAATCCGTCCGTGAAAGCTGTAGCTAGGTCCCGATGTTATTATGTGCTTTGGCATGCACGGCGCGCCTTTTAGCACAGCTCTTGGTCAGCATCGACGACTGGGGGCTGCTACGAAACAAGAGCTAGATTTCAGATAAGCGGTGGTCGATTAACAGTGCAATCATAGGTCAGCGGGTTCCCAATAATGCAGCTATATATGCTTTCATATTGCAACGGCACTATATATGTGGACGGAGATCCATGATCCGGTGCCACGCGCGCCTACTGAAATTTGACGCGTATTTATTTGGTTGCATATATAAACTGCGCCGAAACATTTTAATAGTGGATCCCTAGTACTCCCTCTGTCCGAGTTTTCTGGGCATAATGTTAAAAATCATTTGTCTCAAAACTTTCCCCTCCTAGGCGCAATTATATTTAATTCCGTTTCAATTAGTGCTAGCTTACCTCTCCCCACCACTGCATGTAATATTTTAACCCCAATCATTTAGGGCCTTTGGGTCAAGAGATTCAAAAAATTTGCCCTGAATAGCAGGACGGATGGAGTACTCATGATGGCATGAACATGGTTTGTCTCTCCTTCCAGAGGAGAGAAAATAAATGATGGCATGCATGATACTACTTGATTCTCCACTCAGCTGATTTAATTGGATCCAATAAAAGCGTTTATTCCTGGGAGAAGCATATTAGAGGGAGTAGTAGTATTTCATGAGACCATACATGAATTACACCGTAAGAAGCTAGATGGTGTATTATTTAAATTGATTTTGAAAAACTTACGATAAGGTTAAATGGTCTTTTTTGCAACAAGTTCTACACATGAAAGGTTTTGCACCACAGTGATGTGAATGGATTGTTAGATTTGTTCAGAGAGAGTGTTGGAATACGAGTTAATGATGACATCGGTCATTACTTCCAAAAACTAAAAGGGTTACGGCAAGGGGATACTCTCTCCCCATTATTGTTCAATTTGGTTGAAGATATGTTGCCCATTCTTATTGCACGAGCAAAATAAGATGGTCAGGTTGGAGGCAGAGGCCGGGGATCCGCACCCCCATTTCAAAAAATAAATTGGATCTCCCTGACCGGCCTGAGTTCATGCTACACCAGAAAGTACTAGTAGTATATGTGTGAATATTGTAAGGCAGAAAAACAGATATTCTCCTTGTACCACAGACGACAAGAATGAAACTTGTGATAATAATAGATAGTAGTACCATGAGGACCATCGTGTTTCCTTCTCGAACACAAGAGGAGACCATTTTGTTCTGGCGCTACAACTCGGTTAACAGATTATATAGCAGAGTACTGAACTTCACATATTTTAATCTCTGCTTGATGGAAGACAGCGACATTCTCCTGGTAACACAGCATTGCCAAGGTTTTAAAATACTACTGCCCATGAATTTCGTACCAGTGGAGTATTGTGTTTCAGAAAGTAGTCAAAGTAGACCACTAAAAAAATGTAGACCACCAAAAAAAAGTAGACCACTAGGCCTAATACCAACAAAAAGGTAGGAATAATATTTTCAAGACATATATCATTGCCTGCCGTAGAATCCAGAACTGCCATTGTATACGCATGCCAACTCGTAGTTGTACTAATTGTTAGTCTTGCATACAGCTACACCAGACCATTGGTTACGTGGCAAATAGAATGACAACTCATTGATTGGTGTAGACAACAGACTGTATAGTATTAGTGAGTCTATGTCGACGGATCGATGAGTTCAACTTTTACAGTTCATGTCAATTTTGGCCGGGGAAGGTGGAGCATGAAGTACTATTCTGTATAGCCTTGTATGGTTTGTTGGTGCTAGCTAGGAATAGAAATTTTTGCCTTCCGAATTCCAGTGATTTTTTTTATTTTTAAAAAACTAAATATCGTTTGTACAAGTTTTTAAAATGGAAAAAAATCATGTGAGCTGTTAATGTATTTCTCAAACGAGTAAAATCTCAGTTCAAAATACTTTATATGTAGAGATACATAAAAATGACAAATGTGTGAATCAAAGTATACACACTTCCAAATCTTTAAAAACTACAAGATTTTTCTTCATTTTGTGGAGCCCGTGACACAAAAAAATTCACATTGTGATTTTGCATACTTTTATGATGCATGATTGATTACATTCAGATTTTCTAAAACTTATAAATATACTTTATTAGTCAAAGTCAAAGTGAATTTTCGTATAGCTCGTTGCCTCCTGTTGAGGGCAACGACTTGCGCATGGAGTTTTCTGCTCGGTGGGGGCGTACATAGACACTTTTTTTTGCATCATCAGTGTGCAAAGTAATACTCCCTCCGTCCTAAAATAACTGTCTTAGATTTGTCAAAAACTGGATGTATCTAGACATAAAACAAGTATAGATACATTCACTTTTTGACAACTTTGAGACAATTATTTTAGGACGGAGAGAGTAATAAGCTGTATGGATCACAAGTTGGGCGTGGTGCCGTATTAAATATGCGCACAGGGCCCAGCCATGCATGTAGACATGCCGAACTTGCACGTAAAGTGTCCGATATAGCAATCAAGAAATCTTAACTGGAACAGAACACTTATTCAAACAAGAAAAGGTTAAAAGACGGAGAAAAACCTCACCTGCTGCCCACTGACACTGGTGTGTGCCTCTGCTGGTGGCGCCTAGCTAGACAAAGGCCGCTTGGATCCAAAAAATAAAATAAAAATAGACGTGACGAAGCAAGCAACACGATCGAGTAAATATAATCAGTTCGATCGGGGACTCTCGCCGTCGAGCCACAGGAAGAAGCGCCTGCAAACATGCGTGGGAGCTATTGGCATGCAGATTTGAGTACAGAAACCATCCCACGTCCACGTACTACGAGTAGGAATTACCCGCGCGCGCCTGCAAACATGCGTGGGAGCTATTGGCATGCAGTTCGACAGCGATGCTGGCTGTCAGGGGCGGACCCAAGTACATGCTAGTGGGGGCCTAGGCCCCCACTCAAAAATCTGAGTTTCCTTAGTATTTGTACGCATTTTGAATGAAATTTCTTTAAACAATGAAACTTCATAAAAGAAGTGCCCCCAGTCAAATGATGTGCCCCCAGTCGGAATTGTTTCCGGGTCCGCCCCTGCTGGCTGTCGTTCCCGTAGAGGCGTCAAACGTCTACAGCTCCAGTGGCTGGGCTAGGTTTGTCTGACGACGGAGAGAAGATATTCGTTGGCACCGGCTGGAAAGAAGATATATTGTCGATCGAGATCGTTGACAGAGAGTTCCATTGGAAAGGCACAGGCCGACCCAGCTCACACCGTGTCCACTCGCCCAGGTCACGCGTCGCCATCCAACAGGTCCCTGTAGCCATAGACGACGGATAGTAAAATTTGGATAGCAGCGCGCATGCATGCGAGATACGGCCGGAGCCGGAGCAAAGACAGGCATATATGCTGCCTGCCCGCCCTCGAATGACCAAGAGACAGCCATGTGATCGCAGCTGTTTTCTGCGGTTCGAAATGGAAATAAAATACAGATGCGCGTTAGCTGAGCGACGATGAACTCTTCCTCCCCACTAACCACGTAAGGTGTACGAGTGTATCATCTCATCTCATCCATCTCAGTTGAAAAATACTGAGTGCGCTGTATAATTGATCCATCCACGCAATATAAAAACGCTGACCATGAGGTCACAAAGTTTGCGGCGTCACCGGAGACGAAAGAAACGAGTGATAGTGCGTCACGGTACACGGAATCCGTGAAAGCTGTAGCTATGTTATGTGCTTTGGCTGGGCGTGCCTTTTAGCTAGCACACCTCTTGGTCAGCGTCGATCACGGGGCTGCTACAAAACAAGAGCTATATTTCAGAGAAGCGGTGGTCGATTAACAGTGCAATTGTATGTATGTATGTATGTCAGCG
Organism: Poa pratensis; assembly: GCA_947311845.1. NCBI lineage: Eukaryota > Viridiplantae > Streptophyta > Magnoliopsida > Poales > Poaceae > Poa > Poa pratensis. The sequence goes on from CAMZMU010000039.1 coordinate 48,116,050, forward strand.
GGTTCCTAATAATGCAGCCATGCTTTCGGGCGTGTTTGTTTGGTTGTGGAGACCCCTAACCAGGTCCTCTCGCTGGATGTAAAATGAACCCGTTTGGTATCCTGTGCCGGACCGTGCTCCTATGTCACGACAGTGCACCTGCCACAAGCGCTGAAGAGCAAGAAGCGAGCCATGGGCCGTCAGCGCATACGTGAGGCCCATGACCAAGCCCAGGCGACGGCCCAACCCAACACTCACGCAACGACAGCCGTCCGGGACATAAGGACCAGCTTGGAGCAGAAGGAAGGCATCAAATAGAATGAACTTGTAAATCCCTGATGGGATCCGATTTCCTCTCCTTCTCCTTCGGATGAACTGAGTTCTTCCTCTGAATTCAGCGGCGTGACGCCGTTTGTATCGTGAATCTGAGTGTATTGTGTACTCTGAGAGTTAATCCTACCTAGTAGCTATCGATCCTGTTACATTTGGTATCAGTAGCCACTTTCCTGGCTGGATCTGAGGGAGTAGTTAGCCACAAAGTTGAGCGAGATTAAAATCCAGCGGAGGCGAGTCGAAATCGAACGAATTGTGGTTTGGCTCTCCTGTAAAATCCCACGGTTTGTATCAGATTTCGCGGCGGCGGAGCGGTGGTTGCGCGTTGGGGCACCATCTCGGCGGCGAACGGCGGCGGTAGATAGTTCGGGCACAAGTCGAGCGGCGGTGACCGGTTGCTTACGGATCCTCCGTGAGCGGTGAAATCCCGGGTTAACGGCTTGATTCGTGTGCTTCACGGCGGCGATGGTGGCGGCGATGGACAAGGTGCAGTCCGACCTGGTGGAGCTCAAGGCTCAGGGTGCGACGGTGGCGGATTCTCTCAAGTCCATGGCGGAGACGCTCAAGGGGATGAGCACATGGATGCCGCAGGTAGACGGTACCATACTGAAGCTGCAGAACACAATAGATGAAGTGGGGAATAGAGTTGCAGCGTTGGAGGCGATGAGAACCACTGCAGAAACAGAGACACCTCGCGCAGGGACGATGGACGCTGAGGCAAGGGTGGCTACCTTGAATTCCACCTTGGGCAGAGCACACATTGAGGCTCAGAGAGGCAGGAGGAACTTCCACAACACGCCAGTTCAGTTTGATCTCGGTGAGTCCTCGCAACGTGAAGATGACCTCGATGGTAGTACTATTTTAGCAAGCAGAGGCAGTAGATACAATGGAGGTGGTAGAGTTCCTAAAACCGATTTTCCAAAGTTTGATGGTGACAATCCGAAGTGGTGGCGCGGTGTAGCAGAGAAGTACTTCAGCTTATACAATGTTCCTCGTGATACATGGGCAAGTTTTGCAACAATGCATTTCAGAGGCAATGCGGCGCTATGGTTGCAGTCTTATGAAGCTGAAAATGAGGTAGAAAGTTGGGAAGAATTAGTTGTGGCAATGCATATCAAATTCGGCAAAGATAAGCATCACCGTTACTTGGAAGCATTGGAACGATGCAAGCAAACCGATATTGTGGGAAATTATTACCTGAAGTTTGAAGAGCTGAGGCACAAGGTGCTAGTGCACAACAAACACTATGATGAAGCTTTTTTCGTTACCAAGTTTGTTAATGGACTAAAAAGGGAAATTCAGAAAGCAATTAAACTCCACAAGCCGAAGACAGTGGATATGGCTTTATCTCTAGCAGAAACACAGGAAGAACTATTGGAGGAGTCTCGGGTGTACATGGCTAGTAAGTTCAAGCACGACTACAAGAAACAGGGGACCAACAATTTTGCACAGAGAGGTGTGTTGAATACTCCTGCAGCAGGTGGAAGGAAACATGAAAAACCACCTTGGGAAGACAAACTGGTGTCACTGAGGGCTCAAAGAAGAGCAAGGGGTGAATGCTTCGACTGTGGTGATAAATTCCATCCTGGACACAAGTGCAGTAAAACGGTGCCATTGAATTTTGTTCAAGAATTGTTGGCAATTTTGGATGACAAGGCCAGTTCTGAATCTGAGCCTGAACCAGAACCTGAGAGCAGTAGTGATGAATCATGCGGTATGCTTTCAGCGCATGCCACAGCTGGCACCACACACAAGAAGTCGATCAGACTGTTGGCCACTATGCAAGGGAAACAAGTGCTGATTCTTGTGGATTCAGGCAGTACTGGAAGTTTTGTGAGTAGCAAGGCTGCTACTGAGTTGGTGTTACCTGTTAAGCAAGTGCCGCAAGTGACAGTGACTGTGGCTAATGGAGGTAAAACAATTTGCAATACTGCGGTGGAAAATGCAAAATGGCAGTGCCAAGGGCATCAATTCAGCACAACATTGAGGGTGTTCAATATTCCTGGCTATGACCTAATCCTTGGTATGGATTGGTTAGATGAAATTGGAAAGATGTGGATCGACTGGCACAAAAAGAAAATGCGGTTTAAACACAATGGAGTGCGCATAACACTGAAAGGCATAAGAGATGATACCACTCAATGCAAGGCAATAACACAAGATGAATTGCAAGAGGTGATTAATGACGGGGGTGTAGCACAGATGGTGCAGCTCTGTCGTGCCGAAGTTGCTGATGTGACAGGATCCATTCCTGAACCTGTCATCAAGTTGCTAGAAGACCATGCTGGGTGCTTTCAAGAACCAAAAGGTCTGCCTCCAAACAGACCATTTGATCACCAGATCCAGCTGTTGCCTGGAGTGCAACCGGTTAACATCAGGCCATACCGTTATACACCCCAGCAGAAGGATGAAATTGAGCGTCAAGTTCGTGAAATGCTCAAGAATGGTATCATCAAACCAAGCAAAAGCCCATTTGCCTCACCTGTGTTGTTAGTCAAGAAGAAGGACGGCAGTTGGCGACTGTGCATTGACTATCGCCAACTAAATGCAATCACTGTGAAGAACAGATACCCCATGCCAGTAGTTGACGAGCTCATGGATGAATTGGCAGGATCTTGTTTTGGACTTGCAGTCTGGTTATCATCAAGTGCGAATGGTAGAGAAGGATGAACACAAAACTGCTTTCCGTACTCACAGTGGACACTACGAGTTTCGGGTGATGCCTTTTGGACTTACTTGTGCCCCTGCAACATTTCAGTCGGCCATGAATCATGTGTTTCATGATGTGATCAGAAAATTTGTTTTGGTTTTTGTGGATGACATCTTGGTGTACAGCAAAAGTCTTGAGCAGCATCTCGAGCATCTGAAGACAGTGTTCCAATTGCTCGAAAAGCACAAGCTGTTTATCAAAGAAACGAAGTGTTCCTTTGCACAATCTTCACTGGAGTACTTGGGCATATTATTGGTGTGGATGGCATTGCCACAGATCCAGCCAAGGTGGAGGCAGTGAAAGATTGGCTAAGACCAATGAATTTAAAGCAGTTGAGGGAATTTCTTGGAATGGTAGGCTATTATCGCCGATTCATCAAAAAATTTGGGCTTATCTGTAGAGCATTAACAGCTCTGTTGAACAAGAATGTGCCATTTGTGTGGACCAAGTACACCGAAGAGGCGTTTCAGGCCTTAAAAACTGCACTGATTCAAGCCCCAGTGCTAGCAATGCCTGACTTTCAGAAGGAATTCGTGGTTGAGACTGATGCTTCTGGTTATGGTGTGGGAGCAGTATTGATGCAACAAGGGCACCCGTTAGCTTTCCTCAGCAAAGCACTCGGCCCTAAAAATCAAGCACTGTCCACGTATGAGAAAGAATGCTTGGCAATCTTAATTGCATTGGAGAAGTGGAAGCCCTACCTGCAATATCAGCCTTTTGCTATCCACACAGACCAACAGAGTTTGGTGCACTTGGGAGATCACAGGTTTAACACGAAGATTCAGCAGAAGGCGATTTTCCGGTTGTTGGGATTACAGTACAAAATCATCTACAAGAAGGGATCACAAATCGAGTGGCTGATGCTTTATCCCGCAAAACAACCAGTAACACTGAAGTTCATGCTGTCTCAGCAGTGTACCCTCGATGGCTTGAAATTGTCGTGGAAGGCTACAGTCAGAATCCACAAGCACAACAACTGCTCGCCGAGCTGTGCATTAAAAGTCCAAATGAGCAAGGTTATTCATTGACTGATGGAATTATTCGCCACAATGGGAAAATCTGGTTGGGAACACACAAAGAAGCACAACAGGCAATTCTGCAAGCTCTGCATAACAGTGGTCTTGGTGGGCATTCTGGAGTATTGCCGACACTTCAGAAAATACAGCAGCTATTCTCTTGGCCAGGTATGCGTGGAGATGTGCAGCAATTTGTGCAACAGTGCCAGATTTGTCAACAGGCAAAAGCTGAACATAATAAAGCGCCTGGTCTGTTACAACCTCACAAAGTTCCACCTGAAGCTTGGCATACAGTTAGTATGGATTTCATTGAAGGATTGCCCACTTCTGGCAAGTTTGATACCATCCTGGTAATTGTGGACAAATTGACGAAGTACGGCCATTTTATCCCACTCAAGCACCCTTTACGGCTGCCACGGTGGCGCAGTTGTTTCTTGATAATGTATACAAGCTACATAGCATGCCTAAGGTACTCATCTCCGACAGAGATAAAGTATTCACCAGTGCATTTTGGCAAAACCTTTTTCGGTTGGCCGACACCACACTCAATTTAAGTTCCTCGTATCACCCACAAACTGATGGTCAGACTGAGAGGCTGAATCAGTGTTTAGAGACTTACCTGAGGTGTCTGGTGCATGCAAATCCAAACCATTGGTCGAAATGGTTATCTCAGGCCGAATATTGGTACAATACAACGTTCCATTCAGCCCTGGGCAAAACTCCATTTGAAGTGATTTATGGTAGGAAACCCCGGCATTTTGGGATGCACAGTGGTGATATACCAGCAGGATCTGATTTAGCTCAATGGCTTCAAGAGAAAGCAGTCATGATTCCGGTGATCAAGCAACATCTGGAGCGAGCTATCCAACGCATGACACACCAAGCAAACAAGAAACGTTCTGAAAGAACATTTGAAGTGGGTGACTGGGTGTATCTCCGGCTACAACCCTATGTGCAGAAATCGTTGATGCCTCGCTCGTGTCACAAGTTGAGTTTTCAGATACTTTGGGCCATATCAGATTATTCAGAAAGTTGGCAATGTTTCTTATAAGCTACAGTTGCCGGAACAGTCCAAGATACATCCCGTGGTACATGTCTCACTGTTGAAGAAAGCAGTGAAATCAACTGACGAGGTCAGCACAACTTTGCCTATATCGCTCCTGGATATGGCAACACAAGCACTGCCTGAGGAAATCTTGCAGGAAAGAATGGTGAAGCAAGGTCGGAAACTGCAGCCACAGGTACGTGTGCGTTGGTCTACATTGCCTGTATCTCACAGCACCTGGGAGAACATCTTTGCCTTGGTGGACGCATTTCCGGAGGCTCCAGCTTGGGGACAAGCTGCTTTTTCAGGGGGAGGTATTGTCACGACAGTGCACCTGCCACAAGCGCTGAAGAGCAAGAAGCGAGCCATGGGCCGTCAGCGCATACGTGAGGCCCATGACCAAGCCCAGGCGACGGCCCAACCCAACACTCACGCAACGACAGCCGTCCGGGACGTAAGGACCAGCTTGGAGCAGAAGGAAGGCATCAAATAGAATGAACTTGTAAATCCCTGATGGGATCCGATTTCCTCTCCTTCTCCTTCGGATGAACTGAGTTCTTCCTCTGAATTCAGCGGCGTGACGCCGTTTGTATCGTGAATCTGAGTGTATTGTGTACTCTGAGAGTTAATCCTACCTAGTAGCTATCGATCCTGTTACATCCTACATCGCACGGTGTCTAAATTATCTAAAAAGTTGGCACGCTGGAACCGGTCAAATAGGCCGTTTTTGCTAAGTCAGCTTCTAAGAGCCACGCGTTGGGAAGCAACAGAGACGGGACGTTTCGGTTTAACTCCTCAGTCCCACTCCCCTCACCGTCCAAACTCACCCACCCTCTCACCTTCTCCGCTACCGATGGCGGCGTTACTCCACCCTCGCAACGCCCCACCCCTCCGTTCGGCGCCGCGCCCGATGTCGCAAACGTGAACGCAAGCTAGTTGAGTTCGGAAGAGCCTGCGAGGGTTTTCAAATCGCCCTTCCCCGTTTGCTTCAAACCTCGTCTCGGAGCCCCGGCGGCGGCATCGACGACAAGGACATCATCGGTGGCTCCTGCTTTGGAGCCAATGGGTTTGATTGAGCCCATGCCGGCGCCGCAGATTAGGGGATCTCCATCCCCGGCACGTCGACTCCATGGCCGTCTTCTTCCACGTCGGCGCCAACTTCTACGCCTCCACCGCCAGTTGTAAGTAGCTTCTATCCCCACATTGTTCTCTGGCCCGACGTACATTAGGATCCGGTTTGGTTAGGTTTTGTGATTCGTCACAGATTTGTAAGCGACGGTTGCCGGCGAGGAACGACGGTTACTGACATGGCACATCGCGTGTTCTTTCGCGCTCACAATCACGGTTGACATTTAGGTCCCGATGTTATGTGCTTTGGCACGGCGCTCTTTAGCACAGCTGGTCAGCATCGACGACGGGCAACGATGGCTGCTACAAAACAAGAGCTAGATTTCAGAAAAGCGGTGGTCGATTAACAGTGCAATTATATGTATGTCAGCGGGTTCCCAATATAATGCACCATGGGGACGGAGATGCATGCACGATCGGTGCTGCGCCTAATGAAATTTGACGCGTATTTGGTTGCATAAATAAACCTCGCGCCGAAACATTTTAATAGGGATCCCTAGTACAACGCAGAACATGGTTTGTCTCTCCTTCCCGAAAAGCGAAAAACAAATGATCCCACGCATGATAGTTGTTGATTCTCCAATCAGCTGATTTAGTTGGATCCGAAAGTACTAGTAGTAGTATATCTGTCTTCCATATGAATATTGTAACCCAAAAAACAGATATTCTCCTCGGACCATAGACGACAAAAATGAAACTGGTGATGATAACAGATAGTACCATGATGACCATCGTGTTTCGTTCTCAAACAGAAGAGGAGACCATTCCGTTCTCGCACTACGTACAACTTGGTTAACATCTATCTATATATTAAGGCCACACGAATTTACCTCTCCACAGCGAGCCAGCGCAGCGGGGCACTGTTTTACTGTGCCCCGCTACAGGGTAACAGTGCCCCGCTGCGATCCGCGCCGTCCACTGCCGATCGAGCGGCCCGCACCGCACGTCCGTGACGATTTTATAAAAAAGTCCTCGAGTTTGTGCAAAATTTCCATTCAAACCTCGAATCCCACAGCACCTTAGGCGGAGGGACGTGTTTGTAAATTCATGGAAGTCCAGGATCGTTTTTGTAAAACAACCACCACATCCCCCACCTCCTCCTTCCTTCTCACGCGCGGCGCCGAGCTCCTCACCGCCGCCGACGCTCACCGCCGCTGATGCGCTCCTCTCTGGACAAATCGCGGGCCACGCCGAGCTCCGCCGCCTCTTCCTCTCCGTTCTCGCTGGCTTTGGCGTGCTGGAACGTACGACGTTCGCCGGAATCGGCCTCGCCGTCCTCGGCGTCAGCCGCCGCGCATTCGGCCGCCGCCGGCGATTGCGTCGACAAAATGGCTCGCTACGCCGCCAGATCAGCTCCCGGCGACGCATTCGTGCGGATCTGCACGATCCCAACCTCGCGGGCGTGCTGGGGCGCGTGCTGGGCCGAGCGAAGCCCGCCCGAGCTCGGCAGCCATCCATGGCGTCGCTGACGTCATAGTGACATCATGCGGGTCCCATTGTCAGATTTCTACCATTTTCCATAAATGATTTTTAAAATGAACATACCCACCTGTCGGGGAGGTATCCCCGGGTAGGGTCAAGGCTTGGCATAAGGTGGTGTTCCCAGTTGTGCCGAGGTACGGAAAGGGCCGGCCTGTTTGGGCCTGGGAAGGTCCGAGCTTCATCTTGACCTGGAGAATACAGGCCGACCTATTCTGGCCCAGAGGGGTCCGAGGTATACTAGTGGCCAGGGCCGAGGTTCACAGTCCGAGCTATGTTCTGCCGACCTAACTACCTCAGTGCGGTGGTTTGCGTTGTGGGTGCAGGAGAAGCTGTGGGAAGGAAGTAAGATCCGAGCTAGTAAAAGATATTAAGCGCAAGACCCAAGGTACGGCACGGACGCGCCGAGCTAACCGAGGTGATGGGCTGTAGGTCGGGCCGGAGTCAATGCTCCTGTCACTTCCAGCCGGGTACTAGAGCGCCTGACACGGGAGCGTCTGTCAAGGGCATGGCAGAGGCGTGCTCCGGGTTCGGCGGGCCTGCACGTCTCCGACCGCTGACCACGCGAGGTCTGGGTAAAGGCTACGAGGTAGCTCTGCCAGGCCACGTCCTGTCTCGGTCAGAGGGGACATGCTAGCTCTGCCGGTAGGCTACAGGAGATGGGCAAGCCACGTCTTGTCCCCGACCGAGGTACGGTGGTACGGTGGTGACCGTTGCAGAGGCATGGCAACAGTGTTCTGCGAGGGGCACAATGGTAACCCGGCTGGCCTATATAGTGGGCTTCACCCTCTCCTGCTGAGGGACGGACGAATTGAGGATCAAAGATAGAGAGAAAGATAGAGAGGAAGCTCGGAATACCTCGGAGAGACCTCGGTTCAGGCTCGGACTGCCTTTTCCTCTCTTTGTAGCATCATCTTCCACCACGAGTTCTCACCATTGTATCATCATACAGCTCGAGGAGCAGCTTGTACTTGTCACTTTGAGCTATACACTGACTAGGATAGTGCTGCAGTAGGGGTGTTACCTCCGCAAGAGGGCCCCGAAGCAGGGTACATCGTGGTGTGTTTTGTGTTCTTGCTTTCTTGGTTCTTTGTTCGTGTTCTTGCGTGTTCTTGCGTGTGCACTTCTTGAGTGCATAAACCCTCCCCGGATTCCCCCAACGACCATTCGGCCCCATCTTAGCCATACCTATGGCATCTGCCGTGATCCCACCACGACAGTTGGCGCCCACCGTGGGGCAGATTGAGGCGTTGGAGGGAGTTTTCATCCGGACGGGCTCAGGCGAGCGTGTTCTTTCCGGGCTTGTCGCCAAGATCGGAGAGTTCACCTTCATCAGCGACAACGCGGGGTGTTTCGCCGGCAAGCCCTTCCCCGAGCACGGCTTCACCATGATGCTCGGCAGCTTCGTCACGTACGTTGCTGTCGAGGTTGTTCGCGGGTACCCGGAGCAGGTGCTCGTGGACGACGAAACTCCTCTCCTCGCGGCTTTAGGTCGGCGCATCACTCGCCCCGAGAGCTGCGTAGAGGTGATGGTGACAGGTCCGGTTGACGCCGCTGGCAAAGTAGATGCCAGCCAGTCCAAGGCAGCCGAGGTTGCTAAGGTGAGATCTGCAAAGCCCAGGCTAGAGAAGGACTTGCCTGGCACCCCAGAGCTGCGGGGCCGAGGTGCGACCCTGGTAGAGATAGTGGATACGCTGGCAGACCCAGTAAATCCAGGGTGGACATAGTAGTGACTGTGGCCGACCTAGAGGCAAAGCGTGTCCTGCTGCAGAAGGAGGCTGTAGCAATGATAACAGCTAGAGATGAGTTCAATAGAGATCTGCGCGAGTACAATGCAGCGAATGGCTTCACCCCGGTAGCGGTTGATACACATAGGGGAGCCGAGGTGCGGCAGAGAGGCAAGGGGCTCAATGATGAGCTAAACAGGGAGGCTCGACCTACCACCTCGGCTAGGAGTGGGAGTCGCGTGTCAACTGGAAGGCCGGTGTATAGTTCCCCTGCTAAGAACCTCAGAGCTGCCGAGGCAGGCAGGGCCGAGCTATCCGGATTATCTGGAGATGCATGGCGTGCGCAGCAGAAGCGAGTCAATGAGTTAGTATATGTGGCTAACCAGCAGAATGAGGCTCTCCGCAGAGCAAATGCCGGGGCTGGTGATTCAGAGATGGTTTATTCAGCTAGGCCAGTCAGTCAGGTGTCCAAGGGGCAAGCCTCGTCTCCACTCGTCGGAGGAGCCGATCGAGCCCGGAGTGTCACCTCGGGTCAGAACCAGCAGCTGCAGATGTATGATCCAGTCCTAGCAGCAAAGCAGAAGGCGGGCCAGGGCAATGCTAGCCGGGCTAAGGGTAATTCCGGTCAGGGAAATCAGAACGGCGGTCAAGCGGCATCGGCTGGCCGAGGTAAACCACCTCCGCCCCCGAGGTATCAGCAACAACCTCGGCAGCAGGGGCAGTATCAGCGAGAGCCGGAGTATGTTCAGCAACCTCAGAACGTCGGTCAAGGCGATGACCGATATGATGATGGAGACTCGGCCATGGCACGAGCTGGATACCACAGAGTGGATGGGGCGTTGGGACCTCGGATAGGAGGTCGGATGTTAGCTCCAGGCGATGTCCGTAACAAGCTGGATAGACTCTACTTGTCTGAGCAACTGGAGGAGGAAGGCCCTCCTGGTCCGGCATGTTTTGGACCTCGGATCATGAAGGAGCCACCACCACCAGTATCTCAGTTCCAGTTAGGTCGGAACACCAAGCCATACAATGGGAGCACCAAGCCACAAGATTGGCTGACAGATTATGTATCCTCGGTGCACATTGCGGGGGGCAATCGCCGATGGGCGGTCCGGTATCTCCCGCACATGTTGGAAGGTCCAGCTCGGATCTGGCTGAATAATTTGCCGGAGTATAGTATCAACTCCTGGATAGACTTGGAGCTGGCGTTTAACAGCAACTTTGCTAGTACATACAAGAGGCCAAACCGACCTCAGCTCCTGGCGGCATGTAAGCAAGATGATCATGAAACTGACCGAGAATTCTTAACTCGGTGGAGCAATGTTCGGAATTCCTGTGAAGGAGTGGTAGAGGCCCAGGCCATTTCCTGGTTTGCAGATGGCTGTCGACATGGCAGCATGCTGTGGCAGAGGCTCCAGAGAGATATGCCGAGATCCCTAGCAGAAACATCCGGGTTGCAGATTCTTATGCCCTGGGTGATCCGATGCAGCCAGCAGCAGAGGCAGGAGCACGTAACAGAAGGAGGGAGCCAATAAACAACCGGCTCGGACCAAGGTGTAATGACCGTCAGGAGTTCGGACAGAAGAGGAGGGAGCCGGACTATCCCTACCTCCAACCAAGTTGCAGCGGTGAACCCGGATCAGCCCGGAGCTGGAGGTGTCCAGAGGCCAAAAATCAATGGTCCGGCATTTAGTCCGAACCAGGAGCCACCCATGACCTATGAATCAATGATAGATGGTCCGTGCTGTTACCATACGACTGACCCGCGCAAGCCAGCCAACCATTCAACCCGGCAGTGCAGCTGGAACCGCAGAATCAGAGAAGAGGGGGCAAGGGCCGGAGGAATCAGAACAGGACCACCACCTCAGAGATTTCAGCCGAGGTCCCACCCTAATCTGTCCGGAGCAAATGTTACCCCGGTAACCACTGCACCTCTTCCGAGGCCTGCAGCAGCAAGACCCGTGAATGTGGTGAATGTCCGAGGTAATAACAACAACAATGGTGCCGGACCAAGTCAGCAGTATGAATACCCCGGAAATGACTATAGAGAGGTTCATGCGAGCTATGTGGTCTTTGTGACCGAGCCAACTGACAAGAAGAGCGTGCAGAGGCGTGCCATGGAGGTGAATGCAGTAATGCCGGTGGTGCCGACCTATATGAACTGGTCTGAGCAGGAGATCACTTGGAGCAGAAAGGACACACCTCGGATCATGCCGAGTCCTGGAAAGTATGCCCTGGTGGTAGATCCAACGTTGTGTGGGCCTACCAACAATGTGAGGTTCACCCGAGTTCTGGTGGACAATGGCAGTGCCATCAACATCATGTACCGAGACACAATGGTGAAATTGGGCATCTCGCCTAATCAGTTGATGCCAAGCAGTTGTACTTTTCATGGGATTGTGCCCGGCGTTTCCTGTGCACCCATGGGCAAGATATGGGTGGATGTAGCATTTGGAACCAAGGAAAATTGCCGAGTTGAGAGTATCGAGTTCGAGGTGGTGGACTTGGAGAGTGCATACCATGCACTGCTTGGAAGGCCGGCTTTGGCCAAGTTCATGATTTCCACCCATGTTGCATACCTGAAGATGAAAATGCCAGGGCCTAATGGGATCATATCCATCTCGGGTGACTACAAGCGAGCAATTCAGTGTGCCTCGGCGGGATCTAACCTAGCCGAGTCTTTGGTGATCGCAGCCGAGAAGAAGAAGCTGCATCAAGTGGTGGCAATGGCGCAGTCAACACAGCTCGGCCTGTCCGGACTGATGAGCCCGGACTCAACTGCGGCGTTCGAGGTACCCAAGGAGACCAAGAAGATCCCCATTGACCCGGAGCACCCAGAGCATGTGGCCATCATTGGGACCGGGCTAGGCGAGAAATAGGAAGGCGAGCTCTGTCACTTCCTCCGTGAGAATCGGGATATCTTTGCATGGTCGGCTAAGGACCTGCCAGGTGTTCCGAGGGAGTTGGCAGAGCACTCTTTATTTGTTAGGCCAGAGGTGAAACCGGTGAGGCAACCGACCCGTCGTCTCTCAGACGACCGGAGACAAGTGGTGCTGGACGAGCTGGCTAAGTTGCTTGCAGCCGGGTTCATAATGGAGGTACTGCATCCGGACTGGATATCCAATCCGGTCCTGGTGGAAAAGAAGAAAGACGAGCCAGCCGTGGTCAAGGTGTGGCGCATGTGCATTGACTTACTAACCTCAACAAGGCGTGCCCAAAAGATCCATTTCCATTACCTCGGATTGATCAGGTGATCGATTCCACTGCTGGTTGTGAACTGTTATCTTTCATCGATGCGTACTCTGGTTTTCACCAGATACCACTGAACCCAAAGGATCAAATAAAGACCGCTTTTATTACCCCGTATGGGGCGTATTGCTATCGTGTCATGTGTTTTGGTCTGAGAAATGCCGGGGCAACTTATCAGAGGTGTATGCAGAAATGCCTGCACTCTCAGATGGGCAAAAATGTGCAAGTGTATGTCGATGATATCGTCATCAAAACTAAGGAAAAATACTCTCCTCGAGGACCTCGAGGAGACATTTGTGAATTTGAGAAAGTATCGGTTGAAGCTTAACCCGGACAAGTGCACCTTTGGTGTCCCGGCTGGAAGTTGCTCGGATTCCTGGTGTCCAGCCGAGGTATCGAGGTTAACCCGGCCAAAATCCGAGCTATTGAGAGCATGAAGTTACCGAAGTGTTTGAAAGATGTGCAGAAGTTCACAGGGTGCCTAGCCTCGTTGAGCCGATTTGTAGCTCGGCTAGGAGAAAAAGCCTTACCTTTGTACCAGCTCATGAAGAAAAGTACCGGGTTTACATGGACCCCGCAGGCCGACGTGGCGTTTGGCGAGCTGAAAAAGATGTTGTCCACTGCCCCGGTGTTAGCGTCACCATTGCACAATGAGCCGATGTTACTTTACATTGCGGCCACAAACCGAGTTGTAAGTGTGGCAGTGGTGGTGGAGCGCGAAGAAGGTGGCAGGTCGGTGCAGAGACCGGTGTATTACTTGAGCGAGGTGATCTCTACCTCGAAGCAGAACTATCCTCACTACCAGAAGATGACGTACGGTGTTTACCTGGCGGTCAAGAAGTTGAAGCATTATTTCCAGGAGCATCCCATGACGGTGGTGTGCGAAGCTCCAATCTCGGAGATCATCGGGTGCAAAGATGCAACTGGCCGAGTTGCCAAATGGGCGATTGAGGTGTCTCCATATGCACCACATTACGAGAGAAGAGACGCAATTAAATCCCAGGCGTTGCCGGACTTCTTTTGTGATTGGGCCGAGATGCAGTATGAGCCACCCAGGCCGGACTATAATTATTGGAAAATGCATTTTGATGGGTCCAAAACAAAGATCGGGCTGGGGGCTGGTATAGTCCTCACCTCGCCAAAGCAAGATCAGCTGAAGTACGTGCTGCAGATTCATTTCTCAGCATCAAACAATGTGGCGGAGTATGAGGCCTTAATCCATGGCCTCAAGGTGGCAAAGGAGATCGGTATCCGGCGTGTAGAGTGCTTCGGCGATTCCGACCTGGTGGTGCAACAATCTTCTGGAACTTGGGATGCTCTGGATGCCAACATGGCGTTATATCGGTTCCATGTGCAAAAGATATCCGGGTTCTTTGAAGGGTGTGAGTACAGGCATATACCTCGGGCAGAAAATGATGCTGCCGACGTGTTGTCAAAGCTCGGTTCATCAAAAGAGGCAGTACCACCAGGGGTAGCCCTGAATCACTTGAGAACTCCTTCAATCAAACCTTCTCCTGAATCCGAATCTATTTTCATCCCGGCGGAGCAAGAGCCCGGACCTGTTCCAATGGAGGTAGACGTCGGATGCGTTTGGTCGGACCCGGGGACTGCGTGGCAGAGCTCGGGGACTGCACACCAAACCTCGGGGACTGCTCATCCAGACTCGGGGACTGGTCGCAGGATGGTGGAGGAAATAATGGAGGAGATTATGGTGGCCGAGCCAATGGAGGTGGATGAGGAACTTTTTCCTTTGCACCCGGTGCCGGAGTGGGCGGAGCAAATTATGAAGTTCATAACGGAGGGAAGCACGCCAAGTGACACAACCGAGGCTAGGAGGATTCAAAGGAGGGCCAAGGCGTACACCATCATCAACAAGGAGCTCTATAAAAGAAGCGTAACCGAGGTGTTGCAACGGTGTGTTGAGCCAGCTGAAGGCAAGGAGATGCTTTTGGAGATCCACCAAGGAGAATGTGGTCATCATTGCAGCACAAGAGCTCTGGTGCCAAGGTGTTTAGGCATGGGTTCTATTGGCCCACTGCTCTTGCGATGCAGAGGCCATAGTCCGGAGATGTGAAGGATGCCAAAGATTTGCCAAGCAAACGCATATGCCGGCTTCGGCGCTCAAAACAATTCCTATCACTTGGCCGTTTGCGGTATGGTGTTTGGATATGGTGGGAGAGTTCAAACCAGCCCGAGGTAACATGACACACATATTGGTGATGGTGGACAAATTCACCAAGTGGATCGAGGTGAAACCAATCCGGAAGTTGGATGGTCATTCAGCAGTGACTTTCTTGAAGGAGATTATTCTGCGATATGGCTACCCCCATAGCATTATCTCGGACAACGGCACTAACTTTGCTGTTGGAGAGTTCGCTCGGTTTTGCATGAACAAGGGAATCCGGCTGGACATAGCCTCGGTGGCACACCCGGAGTCTAATGGACAGGTGGAAAGATCAAATGCTCTAGTGTTGGCCGGCATCAAGGCTCGGCTCATTGAACCACTGCTGAAAACGCCGGGGTGTTGGATAGATGAGATACCAGCAGTACTGTGGGGTCTAAGGACCACGCCAAATCGATCGACTGGCTATACGCCATTTTTTATGGTCTATGGGGCAGAAGCTATGCTACCCACTGACATCGAGTATGATGCGCCCAGAGTGGCAATGTACACTGAAGCCGAGGCAAAAGAGGCTCGGGAGGATGCAGTAGATCTGCTTGAGGAAGCGAGAGAATTGGCCTCATCTCGGTCAGCAATTTACCAGCAAGGTCTCCGACGTTATCATAGCCGGAGTATCAACCCTCGTGTGTTTCACGAGGGAGATTTGGTGCTGAGGTTGGTGCAGCGCAAGAAAGGCCGGCACAAGTTGTCACCTCCATGGGAGGGACCGTTCGTTGTGAGCCGAGCTCTGCTCAATGATTCCTACTATCTTATAGATGCGCAGGAACCAAGGGAAGATGGGCTGGACAACCCCGAGTCAGAGGTCAGGCGACCATGGAACGTAGCTCTACTCCGACCTTTCTACTCATGAAAGGCGCAATGTATGTACCTCGGTTAATCCTTAATAAAAATGTCGGCACTCCGAGGTAAAGCTCGGGGACTGCCTCGCTCTTGTGCTTATGTTTTATCTCTGTTTGTCAGTTTTGTTCATATGCCGAACTATTTTGAACCTCGTCTCAAACTTCAAGTAATGTGTGCTATGAAACTAATCTTGTGACTCGACTGGCATCTGCCTAAAAGGTAGTCAAGAGCAAAGAGGAAAAAACGTGGGAGACATGAAAATGAACTCGGGGACTCGGTCCAAAATTATAGTTCGGCATGTGTCGTTTACTAACCCCTGTCTTTACCTTTCGTTTATGTCGGATGACTTTGAAACATACCTCGGAATTTACCAAGTACTGTATGCTATGAACAACAATCTTGTGACTCGACTGGCATCTGCCTAAAAGGTAGTCAAGAGCAAAGAATGCCAAACATAGTAAACACGAAAGTAAACTCGAGCAATCATTCAAAAGGATTCGACGTAAAGCTTAGAAAAGCATGGTTCGGATAAGCATGATAGTAACAGAGGTAGCAAAAGGAACTACTTAAGTTTGATTACATCTGCGTCCCGGCATACCGGGGATTTAATGAAGTTTTTTGGCCAAGCATGATAGTAACAGAGTTCAGGTCGAGGCATCAGGAATTACGTCGGCAGCAGCCGAGGTAGCCTGGGAGGTGCTGGCAACGTCGGCAGTAACCTCGGCACCAGCTTGTGGAGAAGCCTCGGTTTCTGCTTCGCGGGTGTCACCATCGTCACCTTGCTCGGCTTCGACGTCGGATTCTGTTTCGTATTCATCCTCTTCTGGCTCGTCATCTTCGGCGTCGGAGTAGGTGTCTCCCTCGCTCAAGTTCTTGGTGTTGGCATATCCAGCGAAGAAGGAAGCCATCTTTTCGCGCCGCTGGATGAGAATTGGGTCCGTGGACCAGGGCGAATTTCGGCGAAGAGTGTCCATCTTTTCGAGGTCGAGCTTCTCGCACCAAGTCATGATGAATTTGAGAGCGGCATCAGCTCCAGCGCGAGCCGAGGATGAGCGCCACTCTCGAAGTCTTTGTTCGGCTTCACGAAGCTTGGCGGCGAGCTCAGGCGTAGTATTGGGAGCATCGGCAAGAGGCCACAAGGCTCGGAAAGCAGACACACCTGCATCAAGGAGTTCGGACCCAATGGTTTTCAAGGGATGGATCCGAGCTTTGATGGCCACGATGTGGTCCTCAATGGTCCAGGCGGGGTTCGTCTCGCTACGCCTCTTCCTGTGCTGATCAGTGATATTGCGAGCCGAAACTTGGGTGTAGGTGAAGTGCTCTGCAGAAGATAGCCTGTTAATAATGAAAGAAACAGTTCGGCAAAGAGCCAGTACTGTTGAGGACAAAGCAAGGATAAGGGGGGCAAGAAGCTTACCGTCCATTTCTTTGTTGATACGTTCCAGCGTCGGGAGGAGCTGGTTAACCGAAGCTTGAAGGGCTTCATAAGCCTCGGTGGCCGAGGTGGCGCGGGCCTCGGCTAACTGGAGCGCATTCTCATGTTCCTTGGCGGCATCCTCCCGAAGTTTCTTCTCTGTTTCAACAACACTGGCCTTTTCCGCCTGCAGCTGCTCTGTTTCCGACGTCCGCAGCTCGGTGATGCGCTTCAGTTCCTTTACCAGACGAGCTACTTCGGCTTTCTCTAGTTGGAGCTTTTCGTCCAAAGAGTTCTTTTCTGCAAGGACGGCCTTGTGCTCGTCGTGGAGTTTCTTGTGGTCAAACAGGAGGGTATGGAAGATGTCCGTGCGGACGTTCATAGTATTCTGCAAGGAAGAAAAACATAGCTCGGTTAGAAAGGCTATACCTCGACAAGAGTCTCGGGGACTCGGAGTCAAATCATTGGAAAAATGTTGCCGGGGTATGCCTCGACAGGAGTCTCGGGGACTCGTACCCGAGGTGCATGATAAAGTAAGGTAAAATGGTTTGAGATTCAAGCCAAACAATTTTAACTCCGGCGGAGCGTCAATAGTTTACCTCGAATCTCGGGGACTGGGAATGGTGGATATTAGATGAGATACTGCATGAAAGTAAAGAGAATAGGACTTACGTCGATGTTTTGAGCAGCACGCAGGGCAGCGACTTGTAGGTCGTGACGCTTCGGCCGCAGGCGCTGTTTCCCGCAGGGTGCTCACCTACCGGAGCAGCTAGGGAGGCCGAGGAGACCTCGTCTGCAGAATTCCAGTCTGCGTTGTAGTGTTCCAAGGAGCCGAGGCTCTGGTCACTGTCAGTGCGCAGAGGAGGATATCCCCACGGTCCGCCCTGCTCGATGCCCCTAACCGAGGCCTCCAAGGCTTGAGCAGCCTCGGAGCTTGAAGCAGGCCGGTTATCCAGTATAAGAGAGTCCTCCGAGCATATTCGTCGGCCGGAGGAGCAGTCTCATCAACGGGTGCGGCAAATGGAGGAATTCGGCGTGACACCGGGGAGGAGACCTCGGTTGCATCCTTGAGGAGAAGAGATAGTCAGGGTGCCAGACCCAGATGTTGGTTTGGGGGTGACCTTAGACTTCACCATCTCTTTCTCTTTCTCCTTGCCTTTCTCCAACGGCAAGGTAGTCTGGCGAACTGGTTTTTGGGGCTGCTGCTTGGGCTGCTGCTTGGGCTGTTGCTTCTGCTGAAGCTTCTGCTGTTGCTGTTGTTGGTTGCGGGCAGTCTGGCTGCGGGGGGAGAGTCGAGGCTCCGGCAAGGCGGTAGCCGGAGTGCTGGCGCGATTGGTCCCCGCACCCGTTTGAGGACGCGGAGAACTCTGGCCTCGGGTGGGGGCAGATTTCTCCAAGGCCGGGCCAGACCTCGGTGGAGGAGATACGGGGCGAGAGTTCGTCGGGGTGGTCGTGGCTTCAGAGGCACCAACGGGTGCAGTCATGGAGGATACCTCCTGATCCACTTCTATGGGTCACTGCAACGAAGGAAGATGGTCAAGTGTTAGTACCGAGGTGATAAGTTTAAGCAACAAACTTTGTTGGCTATAGAAGCAAAGCATTACCCATCCGAAGTAGGAAACTTCTTGCCCCCTCGGGCATGAGGAGGATTTCCGGACTTCTTCAGCCGACGTCTCTTGACCGGAGCCGCAGTGGGTCCGGAGGCTCCAGTGGCGGATGGTTCGGCGGCCGAAGTTGCGGCACCAGCGCGTTTCCGGCTGGTTGCTGGAGTAAAGTTCGGAAGGTGAGGAAGGCAGGAGATAGGTACCGCGTTTATTGGTTCCATGACGAGAAATCCCTCCTCGTCATCCGAAATCTCTTGAACTGAAGCTTGTGCTTGAGGCTTACCCGCGGTGGTGACGCGGGCCGAGGCAATGGGCATGTAATCCTCGTTGTCAGGGTCCTCGTTGGATGGTGGGTCCTCGACAGGAAGATCCTTGCCGAAGTGGTCCGCAGGATGGACTCCATCCTCGGCGGTCTGGCGGGAGAACAGCTATATGGCAGACATATGAAAAGGAGTTAGGAAGAAATGGTCAAGATGAACGTCGGTAGCAAGACCTCGGTGGTAAAGGAGTACCGAAGAAAACGTCGGAACAGCGTACCTGTTTTGGTGGCTTGGTCCTGTAGTGGGGTTCCCTTCCCCATGTCCAAGCGTCAGATATCTTGGACTTGGTGATAGCTCGGACTCGCCGAGCTACAGCGGCGTTGTCCAGTGCAACATGCGTATGGCGGGTTGGATCATAAAGACCGCTCATGTGGCAGATCTTGTGAGTCCTCGCCTGGAGAGGGGAGACCCTGCGCTTCACAAATGTGCAGGCCAGATCGTCAGCCGTCAGGACTTTCCCGTCGTTCGCAGGGTCCTCCGGGTCCTGCCATTTCGCAACATACCCATGGATGGACTTGATTTCGCTGGTGAGAGGGGGAGTGTAGTCCCAGTTGAGCGGTTCGGTAGGAGGGCTGAGGTTAAACACCGGCAGATTGAGGAAGTCCTCTTCGCCGGAGTTCTTCACGTAAAACCACGTCCGGAGCCACTTGCGAACGGTGTCCGGAGTAGCGATACGTGGGAAGATGGAGTTTCGGCGAGGAGCTATGATGGCTGCTCCGCAGGCGGTTAGTAGCTTGGGCAGATCCTTGTTTTTCGGATCCGGGATCACTTGCCGCTTAAGTTGGAAGTAGCGAGAAAAGAGGTCTACCGTGGCTTTGAGGCCGAGGTATCCCTCAGAGAAGGAAACGATGCAGGAGAGAGTGGTGATGGCGTTGGCGGGGAGGTGATGAACCTGGAGTCGGAATTTGTCGAGGAAGCTCCGGAAGAAATCGCTAACGGGCAGTCCGAAGCCGCGCTGGAAGTGCGCGACGAAGACCACCCGTTCCCCTTCCTTGACTTGAGGCTCGAGTTCGCCCTCTGGCAGGCGACACTCTACCCCGGCGGGAATCCGCCGAGTCGCCCTGAGCCACTGGATTTCGTCCGGAGTTACATCCGAACCTTCCCAGCCGGCTCGTTCTCCGACCTCCAGTTCGAGGTCTGGAACCTCGGTTTGTTCCGAAGTCTCAGGAGGAGACATCTCGGCAGAATCAATCTGCAGAAGAGTGCACAGAAGTTTAGCAAAAGAAAAAGTGAATCTGGAATCTAAGGCTATATCTGGCTAACTCAGGAGGAGTTGGACGGCTATCTAATATACATAGAGGCATATCTATGCTAGGCGAGCATCTATCCGAGGTATGAAACTCGCTACTACCCAAAAAAGTATGCAAGTAAGATCTACCGGAGGAGGTAAATAGAGTTTTATTCAAGAACATATGAAGAACCACAGCGCAAAGAGGAAGAAACCTAGGGCAATGCCTAGGGTATCAGGAAAGGGAGTACATACCGTGAAAACGAGGTGCTGAAGGGCGGCGCCGGTGACGCGGTCGCAGCGGCGACGAAGGAGCTGCTCGTCGGCGGCGGCGGGAACGTGTTTCTTCTCAACCGGAAGCGGCGGCACTGGTGGCGATGGAGGCGAGAGGGCGAGTGAAGGAGGAAGAAGATGGCGAAGTTACCCGTGGGGCCCTACTTATAGCCGCGCGCGGTAACTGCCCGCATTAACTGCGCCACTACCGCGCGGTTATCGGGAGGCGCGGGATCGTGTGCGAGTGGGCGCACGGTTACGCGGTCTGCGGCCGCACGATCGGCCACATCGTGGGCCGCAGAGTGGCAACCGCCCACCCCGGATTTCCTGCGCTGGTCAGCACAAAATCGAGGGGTCGTGGGCGGTCAAGTACTTGAGTGCGCAGGTGCGCTGTTCGGTGGGTCCGGCTGACGAGGGCGGCGTGTGGTCAGAATCTGCTTGGCAGAGGTCCGGATTCCGAAGCCCGGGCAGAGATTCTTCGCCACGTACCTCGGAAAATCTTGAGGCAAGTTGGTGCTGAGTCAGATAGCTCGGAGAGTTCAGTTCGCATATCTACCTCGGATTGGATGGTGGTGTATGGGAGGTACCTCGGCATGACTATGTTGGAGGTCGGTTTAGGAGGTGGTGTAAGGCTTGTTTTGAACCTGCTACGGCCCTCCTTCCGAGGTCGTAGGACCGCACCAGCTTCGGGGACTAATGTCGGGGAGTATCCCCGGGTAGGGTCAAGGCTTGGCATAAGGTGGTGTTCCAAGTTGTGCCGAGGTACGGAAAGGGCCGACCTGTTTGGGCCTGGGAAGGTCCGAGCTTCATCTTGACCTGGAGAATACAGGCCGACCTATTTTGGCCCAGAGGGGTCCGAGGTATACTAGTGGCCAGGGCCGAGGTTCACAGTCCGAGCTATGTTCTGCCGACCTAACTACCTCAGTGCGGTGGTTTGCGTTGTGGGTGCAGGAGAAGCTGTGGGAAGGAAGTAAGATCCGAGCTAGTAAAAGATATTAAGCGCAAGACCCAAGGTACGGCACGGACGCGCCGAGCTAACCGAGGTGATGGGCTGTAGGTCGGGCCGGAGTCAATGCTCCTGTCACTTCCAGCCGGGTACTAGAGCGCCTGACACGGGAGCGTCTGTCAAGGGCATGGCAGAGGCGTGCTCCGGGTTCGGCGGGCCTGCACGTCTCCGACCGCTGACCACGCGAGGTCTGGGTAAAGGCTACGAGGTAGCTCTGCCAGGCCACGTCCTGTCTCGGTCAGAGGGGACATGCTAGCTCTGCCGGTAGGCTACAGGAGATGGGCAAGCCACGTCTTGTCCCCGACCGAGGTACGGTGGTACGGTGGTGACCGTTGCAGAGGCATGGCAACAGTGTTCTGCGAGGGGCACAATGGTAACCCGGCTGGCCTATATAGTGGGCTTCACCCTCTCCTGCTGAAAGGGACGGACGAATTGAGGATCAAAGATAGAGAGAAAGATAGAGAGGAAGCTCGGAATACCTCGGAGAGACCTCGGTTCAGGCTCGGACTGCCTTTTCCTCTCTTTGTAGCATCATCTTCCACCACGAGTTCTCACCATTGTATCATCATACAGCTCGAGGAGCAGCTTGTACTTGTCACTTTGAGCTATACACTGACTAGGATAGTGCTGCAGTAGGGGTGTTACCTCCGCAAGAGGGCCCCGAAGCAGGGTACATCGTGGTGTGTTTTGTGTTCTTGCTTTCTTGGTTCTTTGTTCGTGTTCTTGCGTGTTCTTGCGTGTGCACTTCTTGAGTGCATAAACCCTCCCCGGATTCCCCCAACGACCATTCGGCCCCATCTTAGCCATACCTATGGCATCTGCCGTGATCCCACCACGACACCACCCGAAAAAATACGAAAAAACATGACATCAGGCCCACAACAAAATGAATGCTGTCAATTTATAGCATGCAGTTAAATTCCACATTTACATATTACAACTTTTTAAATATATATTCCAAAACTAACAATTTTAACACGCAATTAAATTCCAAGTTTGCTTATTTCAAACTTTCAAATATCTTTCGCAACTAATCATTTTACAGACGTAAGATCTGCACGATCCCAACCTCGCGGGCGTGCTGGGGCGCGTGCTGGGCCGAGCGAAGCCGCCCGAGCTCGGCAGCCATCCATGGCGTCGCTGACGTCATAGTGACATCATGCGGGTCCCATTGTCAGATTTCTACCATTTTCCATAAATGATTTTTAAAATGAACATACCCACCCGAAAAAAATACGAAAAAACATGACATCACGCCCACAACAAAATGAATGCTGTCAATTTATAGCATGCAGTTAAATTCCACATTTACATATTACAACTTTTTAAATATATATTCCAAAACTAACAATTTTAACACGCAATTAAATTCCAAGTTTGCTTATTTCAAACTTTCAAATATCTTTCGCAACTAATCATTTTACAGACGTAAGAATGAGTAAAATTTCTAAAAAATAACTAATTTTAATAATTATCAAAAAACTGGAAAAAAAATTAAGCGTAGACTCTCTTTGGATTTTGAGAATTATTTAAATTGTCCAAATACTACCACAGAAAAAAAAAGGCAAAACATATCAAAATGATTAGACAAATAATTTCTAATCAAATATCTTTCTCAACTAACCATTTTACAGACGTAAGAATGAGTAAAATTTCTAAAAAATAACTAATTTTAATAATTGTCAAAAAACTGGAAAAAAAAATAAGCGTAAACTCTCTTTGGAATTTGAGAATTATTTAAATTGTCCAAATACAAAGTATATCCTCCAACTATGAAGTTCAATTACATATTTACAACGGAAAAAAAAATCTAAACAATTTAATTAAACATATAATACACCATCCAGAA
The DNA here is from genome assembly GCA_947311845.1 of Poa pratensis. NCBI lineage: Eukaryota > Viridiplantae > Streptophyta > Magnoliopsida > Poales > Poaceae > Poa > Poa pratensis. The sequence continues at coordinate 48,139,432 of CAMZMU010000039.1, forward strand.
ACTGTCTGCAGAAAAAAAAAGGCATAACATATCAAAATGATTAGACAAATAGTTTCTAATTAATTATGGCATAATTCGAACATCTTTGGAGATTCAAAATTAGTCAACATTTGGAGAAAAATATAAATGCACTCCCTCTAATTAAATGAAGTCGAATTTAAAAAAAAATCACACACTGCATTTGCTAACATTTGGACATAATATAATTAAACTCTATTCGACTTGGAAAATAAAATTAATAAAATGCTCTAATTGGTTAATATTTGAAGATAACCAGAATTTTTGTACTCTAATCACAATAAAAAAAAACACATTCCATCATCCCAACTTAGTTAAAATATTTGAAAAAAAAAATAACTTAACTCTCCCCAAATATGCATCTAAACTTAAAAAAAAATGGTTAAATAAGTAGCTAGAGAAAATGCAAAATTATATCTCTCTAATTATTAGGACGATGAATAAACAATTAACTTAAATTTTTAAGACAAAATACATAGCTCCTGCACCATTTCAAATTGGTTAGCATTTAGAGATAATATAACTGAACTCTCTCTAATCATACTAACAATATTTTTTTTAAACAAAACTACAATTAACTAATATTTAGATATAACCATAATAGGTTTCCTCTGATTATAGTGTCACATAGAGAGAAAACCATTCAAAATAATCTCAAAACCAATATGTATTTATCAAGATTAACCCAAATATCCATTATACGAATACGAAAACTAAAGAATACATTCTGATTCTGCATTCAGATTTGCTCCCAACATAATTTAACTTACACCAAATATATCACTACTTTTTTTCCACTAAAGGCATGGCATAAACTTCCTTCAAAATTTCACTAATTTCCAACTGCTCAAAAAAAAGAAAAAAAAAAGAACACACTTACAAATTTAAATTTTATCCACACAGGCGCGGGCATCGCCGCGCTAATTTACCTAGTATTCTATAACAGAGTACTGAACTTCACATATTTTAGTCTCTGCTTGATGGAAGACAGCGACATTCCCCTGGTAACACAACACCAACGAGGTTTTAAACTAGTTTCTTGTAGTACTTCCCATGAATTTCGTACCAGTGTAGTATTGTGTTTCAGAAAGTAGTCAAAGTAGATCGCTAGCTAGGCCTAATACCAACAAAAAGGTAGGGATAATCTTTTCAAGACATGAATCATTGCGTGCCGTAGCCGCAGGATCCAGAAACTGTTTGAGATAACTGCCGTTGTATACAAATGCCAACTCGTAGTCGCTGGATACAGCTAAACCGTCCCATTGGTTACGTGGCAAATAAAATGACAACTCATTGATTCGGAAACCACAAATGGAGTCCGAGCTCCGTGAAGCCTTTATTTTAAACAATTCGAAAATCATATTCAAAGTTTCAAAAAAATGTCAAACAAATTTTGGATCTATGTAGACAATGTTCTAATCTAACAACGTGCAATATCCCAAATAAAAATATTTCATATTCTAGACTACACAAAAATAACAAAATCTGACATATTTGAAAGAGTTGAAATTTTACATTGTTCATTACTTTCAAATATCAAACTTTGTCATTTTTGTGCAGCACAAAATATAAGATCTTACATGTTGTTAGAATACAACATTGTCTACATCCATGAAAAAAATTCAGATTTTTTTAAAACTTAAAAAAATATGATTTTTGAATTTTGCAAAATAAAAAGCTCCCCGTAGCTCGGCGTCCATTTAGCCACTCTCGTCACTGATTGGTGTACACAATAAACTGTAGTGAGTCTATCGCGGGGAAATACATTAGTGCTCTCGGGTTGCAGTGCACCCTGTAATACAAAAATAACTTAGTAATTCATAAAAGTGAAAAAATTGAATCTTGTTTCGGAACAACATGATTGAGTATTGTACTCTTATAAATTTTTTGTCAGGGAATGAATTCATAGTATCCTAGGTAAAAAATTCGACAAGAAATGCTATATACAGAGGAAGACGATTTGGAGCCCGAGCTCGATGTAGCTCGTTTCTTGAAAAAAAAATCAAAATTTGCATTTTTTACGTTTCAAAAAACCAGGAAAAAAATCCATATGTACATAGAGATAAGATCTACAAGTGTGCAAAATTTCAAATCGAAATTCGTCGTATTGTGGTTTGGAAAATGATAAATTGGTAGATATGGGTGGTAAACACTACACAGTTCAAAAAAATTGAAATTTTGTCTTTTTTGTGTAGCCCATAATACAACGAATTTTGAGTTGAAATTTTGAACGCTTGTAGATCTCGACGCTATCAACATCCGAGATTTTTTCTCGATTTTTGTAAACCAAAAAGTGCCGATTTCACCTTATATTGTCGTTCTAATTTTTTTTGCCCTGAAGCCAATGGGAATCATTTCTTGGCCAAACGTTTATATGTGTACAATAGTTGATCATATTTGATTCCAAAAAAGATTCAGATTTTTTTACTTTTTTGGAATTACTGAATTAGTTTTGTATTATAGGGTGCTCTGGCACCCGAGAGCCAAGAATTCATTTACGTCTATTTGTGACGGATCGATGAGTTTTTGAATGTTACAGTTCAGGCAAATTTTGGTGGGGAAGTGATGGGGGGATAATAACCCGGTAGGCTCATGAAGAGGGAAGCGTGACCCGCCAGGCAGGAGGCCCGGCCAGGCCAGCTAACCACCAGCATGGGCCGGGTTATGTCGCTGGGCCAGTTAGTTTGGTGGTAACCCGGTTCAGGAAGGAAAGGTTCTAGAAGACCAGAGGCGGTTCAGGACTAGGAGGACACGAAGGCCAGAAGAGATAGAGTAGGGCTCCGAGTCTGGGTAGAACCCGGATTCATCTTGTAAAGCGCCAGGAGACCCGGTCGTCTATATAAACCGGTCCCTGAGCCCTAGAGAGAGAGAATTTGACGATCCAAGCTTAGGCGAGAGAATCATCGAGAGAAACCTACGCTACCAAGCGAACTTTGTAACCTAGATCGAGATCCGGCTCTGTTGTCGTAGCCGGGTTATCGAGATCGAGATCAATAATAAGATCGCAGGAAGTAGGTGTTTATCTCCAATGGAGAGGCCGAACCTGGGTAAACCCTTTGTCCCTGCAATGCTAAACAATCTCCCAGATACCAGAGTCGCCTTGCCCATCAACTCAAGCTACCCCAAGGTAGCATCTGCCGTGTTATCTACCCCACGACAGTTGGCGCCGTCTGTGGGAAACGCGTCCAAAGGTGTCACCGTCTGTGGGAAACGCGTCCAAAGGTGTCAGATGGGAGAAGCAATGCAAGGAGTGGAGAATTTTGTTTTCGGCGAGATCACCCTCAACTCGCAAGGAGAGCCCATCGTTGATGATTCTGGCTGGGGGCCGGAATCAGATCTACTTGAATCAGGTGATGTTATTCCAATTGGCAAGTTTAACGTTTTTGTTGGTATGATTGCAACTAGATCTGCTAGTGATGGAGAATATGAATCTGTGTCAGGAGCCGCCACAATTGTTCAATCTGATGGAGAGGAATCAGTTGGTACGGCTGAAGATGAACTGCCCCTGGACGCGCACGAGGAACGATCGGGAAACCCGGCTAAAATCCCGGGTGATGTGGTAGATCATGCAAACTCGGAATCGATCTTGCCCCTGTTTGAAGGTCGGTTTGGATATGGAGCAGAAGAAGAGGATGAAGAGGAGCAAGAGTCCAGCCCAAGCCCGGTTAGACCAACGTGGGAGCATCACCATCAACGGTCGTGCCACCTGCTTTTACTCCGGGTCAACAGCAGCAACAATTGCCACCGTACTGGAGTTAGTGGGTCAAAGAGTTGATGGAGACCCGGCTTCGGTGTCAAAGGAAAGTGAAGACACGGCGCGTTACAGGAACAGCTTCGGTTTTCTCAATAACCGGGCTCAGGGCGAGGAAAGAAACAACACGACTGGTGCCCAGGCCTTGTTTAACAATGGCCTGGTCCTAGATCCATCAGCACTCACAAGGTTGGTTACCCCAGAGAACGCGGCAGCTAGAGCTATAGAATTGGATACAGCACGTCGGGCTTTGGAGCAGATGCGCAGAGACACAATGGCAGAGAGGCAAGATATGGAGGTTAGGCGAAAGCAAATAGAGGATGAGGAAAATCGTCTCAATGAGATGACCAGGGCACACCGGAGGAGGCATCAGAGCCGGCTGGCCCAAGGAGAGAATGTCATAAATCCAGCGGTATTGTTTAGAACCCCAGAAAATCAACCAATCGATATAACTCAGGTGGCTCCAGTTGTTAGAACAAATGCAGAACCAGAAAGAGAAACAGGAAGAGCTGGAGTTACAGCTGCAGCGACGCCGGGTTTTCTCGCTGGGGGAGCCAGGGGAAATCCGGGTCTGCCGCCCAGGACACCAAGGTTCCACACGCCGGCGGGCCATTTTTCTAATCCAGCAGATAACGTGTATGCCGCAACCTTAGCACTTGACCGTATTCCATTGGGAGACTCGCCAGCAGAGATTGAAGCCCGACGGCCATTGACATGTTGCGTACCGCAGTTGTTCAGCAAGTTCAGTATTCAAAGGAAAAAGTGCACTTCACTCTACAACTTATCGTAGTAAGAGTCGCCACGGTGGGAACCGCCATTGGCCGGGCCGCTGCGGCACAGCAGCAAAACCCGCCCCAGCAGAACCAGAACAATCAGCAGCACCAACCCGCCCCTGCAATTTCTGTGGCTCAGCAGATAGTCAATAGATCGCGAGCGGGAAGAAGTGCAGCCAATGCAAACCCGGCAGTACCTGCCGCTGGAGTACCACAAGGAGGACCGGGTCCCGCGCCAGCAGCGTCTGCAAGCTCGCCGGGTAACAATAATTTTTTGACAAGTTCTTCTACCTTAGCGGGCCAAAGTGTCTTTCAGATGCCATTAGAGCGGAGCCTTTCCCTGAGAAGTTCAAGGAGCCAAGCAAGATTTCCAATTACGAGCCGAGCATGGACCCGGCAAGCTGGTTGAGCAGCTATGAGATGGCAATGTGTATACGCAATGCCACAGAGAATGTTTGTGCAAAGTACATGTACTTGATGATGAGCGATGGTGCAGCGAAGTTGTGGTTCAAGAATCTGCCAGAGAGATCTATCAATTCCTGGGATGAGTTGAAGGCAGTTTTTATCAAGCATTTCAGGGTACGTGCAAGCGTTTGTTTTCCATTGAAGATCTGATCGTTGTGTACAGAAAAGGGCGAGTCAGCACGTCACTGGATGGGCCGGGTCACGGAGATCCTTCACTCCTCATCTGGTATTGAGCCCAAGGACGCAATTTCATCATGGAAAAAACTTGCAAGTACGCTCCCTTGGTCCAGAAGCTGGGCCGCATGAAGGAGGGACACCGGGTTAAGCCTGTTACTATGGCAGAGTTGATGGATGCGTGCAACAGACACGCAGCCACGGACAAGACCAAGATGATAGTGAGGAAGAAAAAGGGAAAGGTACTGCGAATAATGGAGGAAGGAACAACAATGGCCAGGAAACAATAACAACAACAATCAGAATCAGCACAAGCGTGGGCATCAGGAGGGAAACTCAGAGCTAGTGGCAAACGCAAATGCCGGGTTTCAGAGGCAAAGGATGGACGGAAATTATCAGGAAAACAGAGGTTATCAGGAAAACAGAGGTTATCAGGGAAACAATGGGAATTACAGTGGTGGAAATAGTTATCAAGGATCACGTCCAATGAGCACTGAAGAGGCCTTCAGGATGCCGTGTCCTCGTCATAGTAAGAACGGCAGACCCGCCAATCATTCATTGGCCCAGTGTGTAGATCTGAACAGGTGGAAAAACAATGAAATTCAGAGAGCTTTGCAAGGAGCAAACAGAGGTGGAGGACCCGGCCCGAGTGCTAACCCGGCTGCGGCGCCTTTAACTGGAGCAAATGCGGTACCTACTGGCAACACAGGACCCGGCCAAAATACAGGTAACCAGGGTGGATTCTCAAACCAGCCAAGGCAACTTGGCCAATATCATATATATACTAGTGGCACGACCAAGAGAGAGAAAAGATAGTCAAAAGGGCAGTTAACTCAGTGGCTGCAGGGGTACCAAGGTATTTAAGATGGTCAGAGCATACTATTACGTGGAGTAGAGCAGATCACCCGGGTGTGGTGGAACATCCGGGTCTGCTTGCTTTAGTTGTGGCTCCTCAGGTTCATGGCTTCGAGCTAAAGAAGGTTTTGATGGATGGTGGTAGTAGCATTAATATCTTGTATTGGGAGACATTTGTACGCATGGGTCTGAAGGAATCACAGTTACAGAAAACGTCAACGTGTTTCATGGTATAGTTCCTGGGAAGTCAGCTACACCAGAGGGAAAAATTTCATTAGAGGTTGCTTTTGGCGAGTCTATCCATAACTTTAGGTCAGAGTGGCTCACTTTTGAGGTGGTGAAATTTCCAAGTCCTTATCACGCGTTGTTCGGAAGGCCGGCTTATGCCAAGTTCATGGCAAGGCCGTGTTATGTGTACTTACAGTTGAAGATACCGGGTCCCAAGGGGATCATCACAGTTCATGGTAACAGAGAAATTGCAGCAGAATGTGACGAGGGAGATGCAGCCCTGGCAGAGCAAACTTGTGCTAGAGAGGAGTTGAAAGCTTACAGGTCTAATCTTGACCCGCAGGACAACAAGGCACTCAAAAAACCAACAACAGAAGATGACAGGGCAAAGTTTAAAGCAGCAAAAGATACCAAGATGGTGGATTTTGTGCCTGGGGATTCCTCCAAGCAGTTCGCCATAGGGACCAGCCTAACTGACAAATAGGAAAGCGCGCTCATCGAGTTCATCCGTGAGAATCGGGATGTTTTTGCATGGACACCTAGTGACATGCCAGGCATTCCGACTGAACTCGCTGAGCACCGTTTACATGTTGATCCAAAGGCAAGGCCGGTAAAACAAGGTTTGAGAAAAATGAATGCAGAGAGAAGAAAAGCTATAGGAGAGGAGATAGCCCGGTTATTGGAAGCCGGCTTTATCATGGAGGTTTTTCACCCAGAGTGGTTGGCTAACCCGGTTTTGGTTCTGAAGAAAAATAATGAGTGGAGGATGTGCATCGATTTTACAAGTCTCAATAAGCATTGTCCCAAGGACCCGTTTGCACTGCCGCGCATCGATCAAATCGTTGACGCAGTTGCAGGCAGCGAGCTCTTGTGTTTTCTGGACGCATATTCAGGTTATCATCAGATCAAGCTTAATAGGCAGGATTGGGAAAAGACATCGTTCATCACCCCTTTGGTGCTTTTTGTTACAAGACCATGACTTTTGGGTTGAAGAACGCAGGAGCAACTTATCAGAGGTGTATCCAAAACTGTTTTCACGATCAGATTGGACGCAATGTGCATGCTTATGTGGATGATGTGGTGATCAAGTCAGAAAAAGCCGGGTCATTTATTAGTGACCTTACAGAAACATTCAAAAATTTGAGGAAGTACAAGATGAAGCTCAATCCTACAAAGTGCGTGTTTGGAGTTCCAGCGGGAAAGTTGCTTGGTTTTATTGTGTCAGAGCGCGGAATTGAGGCAAACCCGGAAAAAATCAGAGCCATCCAAAGTTTGAAAAAACCAGAGGAATTGGCAGATGTTCAGAAGTTGACGGGCTGTGTGGCTGCGCTAAGCCGGTTTATATCCCGGCTCGGAGAAAAAGCAATCCCTTTGTATAAGTTACTGAAGAAAACAGACAACTTTGTGTGGAATCAGGAAGCAGACGAGGCATTTGAAGCTCTGAAGAAACAGTTATCAGAAGCGCCAGTTCTGGCGGCCCCGGGTCCCAAGGAACCCATGTTGTTATACGTCGCTGCCGGGCCTCAGGCTGTGAGTGCTGTGGTGGTGGTCGAGCGTAAGGAGGAAGGCAAGGAAAACCCGGTTCAGAGGCCGGTCTATTATGTTAGTGAGGTGTTATCAGAAGCCAAGCAGCGCTATCCACACTGGCAGAAACTAGTGTTTGGTGTTTTCATGGCAAGTAGAAAGTTGAAACCATATTTTCAGGAGCATCCAATCACAGTGGTCAGTTCAATACCCTTAGCAGATATCATCAGAAATTCAGAAGCTACAGGAAGAATTGCCAAGTGGGCAATAGAGATGGGGCCGTACCACATTGACTATGTGCCTCGCACAGCTATCAAGTCTCAAGCATTGGCTGATTTTCTTAATGATTGGACACAGTTGAGTGCACCACCCCTTACCCCGAGTCTCAGCCTTGGGTCATGCACTTTGACGGGTCTAAACAAGCACAAGGTTCAGGAGCTGGAGTTGTGTTAACTTCTCCCAAGGGTGATAAGTTGAGCTATGTTTTGCAGATTCACTTTGATTGTTCTAACAATGTGGCAGAATATGAGGCCTTGTTGCATGGTTTGCGTATGGCAAAGGAGATGAACATCAAGCATATCAATTGCTATGGGGATTCAGATCTTGTGGCACAGCAAGTTTCAGGAACATGGGATAGAAAGATGCGACAATGGCGGCTTACAGAAGAGAGGTGGACAGGGTAGCCGGGTTTTTCTCAGGCTATCAGGTGGATCATATTGATCGCAGGAAAAATGATGCTGCAGATGCTTTGTCAAGACTCGGCTCACGCAGAGAGCCGGTTCCACCTAATGTTTTCTTGGACGAGCTATGGACTCCATCAGTCAAGCTTCAGGACGTGGAAGAACTTGCGGGTCAGGAAGACCCGGATTCGCAGTTAGTAGCAGCAACTCATGAAATTCCAGAGTGGACAGAACCTTACTTGGCATATCTTTTGCGTGGAGAGCTGCCAGAGCAGGAAGTTATATCCCGGCAAATTGTGCGCCGGGCTAAGGCTTACGTGGTTATTGATGGCGAGTTATATAAGAGAAGTGTTTCCGGAGTGTTTCAGAGATGTGTGTCTGGAAAGGAAGGCCGGCAAATTCTGAAGAGATTCATGAGGGAGACTGTGGTCATCATGCTTCAACAAGGTCTTTAGTAGCAAAAGCTTTCAGACACGGTTTCTTTTGGCTCACAGCCCAGGCCGATGCAGAGCGCCTGGTAAGCAGGTGTGATGGTTGCCAGAGATACGCAAGGCAAATTCATGTGCCGGCTCAGGAGTTGCGAACAATACCTTTGACTTGGCCTTTTGCAGTTTGGGGGCTTGATATGGTGGGTCCTTTTAGCATGTCTCCTTGCAAGAAAACCCACCTCTTGGTTGCCATTGACAAGTTTACAAAGTGGGTTGAGGTGATGCCTGTTACAAATTGTGAAGCAGCTACAGCAGTCAAGTTTTTGAAGCAGATCATACACAGGTTTGGATATCCTCATAGTATCATCACAGACAATGGCACTAACATGTCTCTTGGAGAGATGGCAAAGTTTTGTGGAAACAAGGTATACGTTTGGATGTTGCTTCAGTTGCTCATCCGCAGGCCAATGGACAAGTAGAACGAGCAAATCAGGAGTTGCTTCGAGGTTTGAAACCACGTCTCCGGGTCCCGTGCATCAGAGCCGCCGGAGCGTGGGTTGAGGAGTTGCCATCAGTAGTTTGGGGAATCAACACAACACCAAACAGATCCACCAAGATGACCCCTTCTTTATGGTGTATGGGGCAGAGGCAGTTTTGCCAAGTGATATAATTCATGACTCGCCTCGCGTGGCGGCTTACGTTGAAACAGAAAATGAGCAGACCCGGCAGGATTCTGTGGACCTGCTAGAGGAGAACAGAGAACAAGCATTGGAGAGATCAGCAATATATCAGCAAGATTTGAGGCGGTATCACAGTCGCCGGGTTAAAACTCGCACTTTCCAGGAGGGAGATTTAGTGCTGCGATGGACGCAATCCAAGGAAGGGATGCACAAGTTATCTCCTCCTTGGGAAGGGCCCTTCATCATAAGCAAGAAATTGAACAATGGTTCATATTATTTGGTGGATGCTAGAGAAAAGTCCGAGTCTGTAAATGACACAACGCACTCTACCTTTCATTAGAAGAGCGTGAGAGGCCATGGAACATTGCCCAGCTGCGCCCATATTACACTTAGCATGAGAAAGAGATATGAGATGTAACACACGATGTAACAGGCAGCAGGTTTCAGACGCGCTCTTTTCCTTACCAGGGTACCTAAGGGGCTGGAAGGTTTTTAATGAGGCGGCTTGCTGACCTAACCTTTTCTATCAATAAAGTAAAGGTTGAACAGAAATTTGTCTTGTTTCAGTCTCAGTTTATATTGGCAAGCCGATTATTTTCTTTGTTTACATGTATGCCGTAGCAGTTTTTTGTTCAGCTTGGTCTTGGGGGTGGTCATTGAGGTGGCAAAGTTTTTCCCCAAGACCCGGCTCATACGATTATCCGGGTCTCGAAATTTTTGTGACCCGGTAAGAGCAGTTTTTAGCTTTAGTATTTTGGATTCAGTAGCATGCGTGTTAAGTTTAAGTATTAGTTGTTTATGTTTTCTGTCATAGAACAAGTGTTATAGTTGTTTTTTATCTTTGAGGACGCCCAGAGAGCGTGTCCCACCAGTATGTGGATCAATGGGGTAATGTTGCATAGTTAAGCCATTACTTTATAAACATTGATCCAGGTCTTGGGGGCTCTTACTTGAATAGTTTGCAGCTGCAATCCCAAGACCCGGCTTTTATGCCACTAGTTTATTCTTGGTTATCTTGCTGTTGAGCTGATGTGACTCGCAATTATATGGCCTGATTGCTCACCTGGAAATTCAATCAACCATGAGGCCCATTGGGACTTGGTTCGACCCTGTTTTTCTCAGCGAAGTTGCGACAGGGTATCCATGCGAAAGCCGGCTCACAGTTAAAGAAATCAAAAGGGTCATCAAAACCATAGACAGACAAGTATTTGGACGCAAAAGCTTTCACATGGTTCAGTAAAGGTCTTAGCAGTGCATTCACAGGCATAGTATCAAAAGAGCTAAGTTATTACATCAACTGCCTCAAGGGCCGAATAAAGATTGTTTTTTCGCAGCGACGCAGCGTCTGCATAAGTTTTTCAAGCACCGGCCTCAGGTGCCGGGTCTGTGGACGTAGTCTTGGCTGGGGGGTCATCCTTGGCGCTCGCCGGGTTATCTTCTGTTGCTTCTGCTTCCGTAGCCCGGGTCTTGGGGGCTTCATCTCCGCGCCAGGTTACAAGGTGAAGAGGTTGGAAATAACCTTCATCTTCATCTTCCACTGCAGCTCGCGAGGGTGGAGGCACGGTTGGAGTAGATGAGCTTGGGGCAGTAGATGCAATGGGAGCAGATTTATCCGCAGCGATGGAGTCCTTGTAGCTTTGCAGAAGGTCAATACGTTGCGGTTCATCGTCAATGACCTCTTCATTGGCTTTGTTGTAGCCATACTGCAGCGTGTTGAGCGTCAAGCTGTTGGCAATTTTGTGGCTACGTACCGGGTCTGCTTCGCAACCCGGCTGAAGGATTTTTTATCAAACTTGCTGCCATCAGCATTGTACTGGGGAAAGCCTGAAGCAAGTGGTGCCGGGTCTAGGTTGGGGTGGTAGGCCTTTGCCAAAGCAAGACCGCGCATCACCCCGGCTCTGCAAGCGGATCTCTTCAACAAGTGGATCCAGCCCGGCATAGTTGATAAGTGTCCAAGCACTTCAGTATATGTGCTTGGCGGGTTCTCCCAGTTCCTGGCTGCTTTGATTACTTCACAGCTTCCAAAGTATAGTTGGCGCACCAGTGTGTACATACATTTGATCTTCTCAGTAGCAGTCTTGCGCATGTTGCCATCGCGTGGACCTGAGTGGAAACACACAGTAAAGAAGTGAGGATTCACAAACCGGGTTTGAAGTGTGCTAGTTATACCGGGTTAGAGAGTTTTAAACTTACCAACTAGTGAGGAGACCATGTAGGAGATCATTTGCTTGAGCCGGGTCAGCTCACTGGTGGTGTCATTCAGCTGCTTCTGCAGTGTGTTCAGTTGCTCCTGGAAGTTTTCCTCGTGCTCCTGCTTATCCCTCTCCAAGTCAGAATTTTCTTGTGTCAGAGCAGTGATTTTTTCTTCTAAGGCCTGAAGTTGGGTTGCATGATCAGCCCGGGTTTCAGTTTCAGCCTTCAACATTCCTTGGAGCCGGGCAATTTCTTCACTGCTTTTGCTCACGTGTTCCTGTTCACAACAGCAGAGAGTAGTATGTGATTAAGACCCAAGTTGTTGAAGGAAAGTTAACCCGGAACTTGGGGGTATACATTTTAAGTTTCTCAGTGTGTAAGGTGTAGTTCCAGGTCGCCGCAGGCGTGCAACCCGGCACTTGGGGGCTACATGCGCAAAAAGTTTAAAATTTTCTAAGTGTTAGTCCCAGGTAGCTGTGGACAGCTAACCCGGCACTTGGGGGCTACAGTGTCAAATTTTGTTCTGAAAGATGAGCAGTTTTAAGTGATGAAGTTTTAAGTCCCAGCTTGTTGTAAACAGACAACCCGGGCCTTGGGGGCTACAGGGCTGAAATTTTTATCTACGGCATTTGTCTTTCAAGCACCAAGTTCATCAATAGGTGATAATCTTGGAGCTTGGGGGCTAGGCAGAGTATAGTTATGCAAGAGGTAGCAAGAAAAAATGAGTACCTGGTATCGTTTCTGGATCAGGGAAACAAGTTCAGTCTCCAGATTCTTGTGGTGAGCAAGGCGAGTGAAATATTCTTCGCAAAGAGACGGTGTGGACATGGAGTCCAGAGCTGCCAAGTCCAAAGAAGGAACTGGGTCTTTGCCTTTGGCAGAGGGGTCCAGTTTAATTTCAGGCACAGTGACCTTGGCAATGACTTTGGAGACGCCAGGTGCCGGGCCTTGTTTAGACCCGGTAATCAGCACTTCCTGGTCATCCTCTTTGGTGCCAGACCCTAACCCGGGTGACTGTGCAGTGGGGGATGGCTGTGGAGCAGCTGGAGGAGGGCTTCGTGGAGATGCAACCACGTTTTCAGCAGCAGATTCTTCTTTTGAGCCGGCTCCTCGACGTGTACCTCCGTTGGAGAAGGTTCTGCCGTAGCATGGGGAGGAGATGCGGCTGGAGGAGAGTCCGAGTCTTCCTCCATGATGGCCTGGCACTGAAAAAAAAGAAAAGTGGTTAGTCAAAAAAGACAGCAAAAGTACTGAATAATGGAATAATGGGAGAGTATTTCTAACCCGGCATTGATCTGGAAGTCCTCGGGTGTGCTAACACCATCCGAGGAGGAATCTGATAAACGAGATGGTTTAGCAACCGGATCTTGCCAGCTAAAGGGTACTTTTTGCTGGGCGTCTTCTGGATGGATTTGGCCCAGCTTGATAAAGAGCGTTGAGGGATACCTGGGCTCAGGGTAACGTGGCTCGCAGAAGATCGGGTTCGGCGCCTCTTGTTCGCCTCAGCCTCCTTCTCAGCTTCTGTTTCCTGTGTTTTTGCTTGGGTTTGAGATGAGTTCATCATATAAATTGAGAAACGAGAGTACGGCACCTTAGCAATGGCGGCCCGGGTCCTCTTTTGAGTAGGAGGTCCAGCAGTTTGGGGACCCGGCAGTACGTCAGAAGCCGGGTCAGTAGGGCCTGGAATAAGATTTGCCGGGTTATCAGTAGAAGAGTCCCCTTGAGATATTTCGTTGTTAATTAGGTCGAGGAAGAGCCGGCCTAGGGAGTCAGGCTCACCTTCTTCTTCTTCTTCTTCTTCTTCGCTGGATTCAGTGTCTTCTCCATCAGGAGAGGATGTGGGAGTAAAATCCACGCTCCACCACTTGGAGTCCTGGGAAAAGAAGTTAAACCAGTAAGATGTTATGGATGAAATTACCGGGTTACGGTTAGCAGAAATGATGAGGATTAGTTTCTACCGTGGAGGGTTTGTTCTTAGCACTAAATGGGGCAAGCCCGTTCAGTGCAATGGCAGCTTTGTTTTCGCCAAGGAGTTTCTTGGCATTCTTCACAACTTGGTCGACAGTTAGCGTCATCTCAGAGTAACGCATGTTATCAGTGGTTTCACCAGTGTATTGGCAAAACAGCCGGGTCCTGATGCTGAGTGGTTGAATGAACCAACCAATCCAGCACTTGACAAGGTCTGTTCCTTTGAGGCCGTGGGCGAGTAAAGCTCTGGCCCGGCGAAGCGTGGGCTCGAGCTTGACTCGGTCGCATCATCAGCATAACTGTTCATTTAGCCTCATACGTCAGGCCCGAGTTCCGGAAAGCCGGGTAACGAGCGTCGTCTGACTCGGGTGAGGTGTCTTTGCAATAAAAGTAGGTGTTTTGCCACCCCTTAGGGTGACTGGCTAAAGCGAGAGCCGGGAAATCGCATTCCCTGCGGCGCTGGATCGCAACTCCACCGTACGGGATCACTTGGTCCTTGCGAGATGGATTGCAATAGAAAAACTCGAGGAAAAGATCAAGGCTAGGAGCCATTTGCAGTAATCCTCACAGAAGACAACAAAGTTACTGATGTTGAGTATGGAGTTGGGGCCTATGTCCTGGGGCCTAAGGCCGTAGTATTTGAGAACCCGGCGGAAAAATAGGGAACCCGGGGGCGGAGACCACGCTGAACATGATCAAGGAAAACGACGACCTCACCGTCTTTGGGGTTGGGGCGGATCTCTCTCCAGCAGCACGCCAGTGGATCTCATCTTTGGGGGGAAGCTCGCCGCAGTTCACATATTCTTGCAGCATGAGGTTTGTCACTGTGGACCTGGTCCAGTTGACCTGAGCAGCAGCGGGGGCGGCGGAGCCAGATGCACCAGCGTGGGAGCTGGGAGGTTTCTTCGCGAGTTTCTTCGCGGCACGGGGACCCCCAGCCTTCACCTTCTCCTTCACCATGATTGCGGAGCTTCGAGGTTTCCTGGCTGCAACAATGGCGATGAGGAACCCTAGCTGTAGATGCGGATGTGCGGAGAGGAAAGTACGAAGTAAATTTGGGCGCGATTCGGAGCGGAATCGAATGCGAAGTGCGGATGCGAGAAAGAATCGTACCTGCGGATCTTTACGCGGAGATTTGGAGGCTCGATCTGAGAAGGGATCTGCAGTTGCTACAGTGCGGGCGCGAGGAGGATGACGAAGATGAACGGAATGGGGAAAAAGACTGCGCGTCTCGTGGTCTTCTATTTATAACCGTGGTGAAAACCCTAGGGGTATTGAGGTAAAAAGTGAGTGGATAAGATAAGTATCTTCTCCTGGGAGTTAATATCGAGCCGAGAGGCAAAAGGAATATTCCTTGGCCACATTTATAACTGGAAACAGGCCCGCAACAGAGTTGCGATTTTCGCTAAGTGTCGAAAGTGAAACCCGGTGTATTTGAACCGGGTTACGTCCTAGGTCGCCAAGAGGGCTGGCCAAGCTCAGGAGAAAAGTGATGTAACCTGGTATTTAATTTGTTGTATATTATTTTGTGTTTCAGGTGGTTAACCCGGCTGACCAAGATAACAGTTCAGCTTAAAGAAGCAACATTCAAGAATAGAAGCAGAACATGTCAACCTGGCAACCAGGTTAACCTGGGGGCTACTGATGGGGGATAATAACCCGGTAGGCTCATGAAGAGGGAAGCGTGACCCGCCAGGCAGGAGGCCCGGCCAGGCCAGCTAACCATCAGCATGGGCCGGGTTATGTCGCTGGGCCAGTTGGTTTGGTGGTAACCCGGTTCAGGAAGGAAAGGTTCTAGAAGACCAGAGGCGGTTCAGGACTTGGAGGACACGAAGGCCAGAAGTGCTAGAGTAGGACTCCGAGTCTGGGTAGAACCCGGATTCATCTTGTAAAGTGCCAGGAGACCCGGTCGTCTATATAAACCGGTCCCTGCGCCCTAGAGAGAGAGAATTTGATGATCCAAGCTTAGGCGAGAGAATCATCGAGAGAAACCTACGCTACCAAGCGAACTTTGTAACCTAGATCGAGATCCGGCTCTGTTGTCGTAGCCGGGTTATCGAGATCGAGATCAATAATAAGATAGCAGGAAGTAGGTCTTATCTCCAATGGAGAGGCCGAACCTGGGTAAACCCTTTGTCCCTGCAATGCTAAACAATCTCCCAGATACCAGAGTCGCCTTGCCCATCAACTCAAGCTACCCCAAGGTAGCATCTGCCGTGTTATCTACCCCACGACAGGAAGGTAGGTTCGAAAAACTTTGGTGGGGAAGGCGGAGTTGTCTGCTCAAGTGGCCGTATGTAGGCACTTTTTACACATCATCGGTATGCAAAGTAATAATAAGCTACTAGGGATATTAGCGCGCCAATGCCGCGCATGTTTGGTGGAATCGAAATTTGAAAATGTCGACATTTAAAAGTTGTGGAGATTTGAAAAAATTTGAAATGCGAAGAAAATTTATGTTTAAGAATTGTTTAGCTTTTGGAAGTTGATCATATTGGGAAGTTATTCGGATTTGAATTCTTTTTACGCGGCTAAGGCAATTGGGAATGTCGACATTTAAAAGCTATGCAAATTTGAGAATCGTTCGAATGCAAAGAGAGTGTACGTTTTAAAATTGTCTAGAGTTCGAAAACTGTTCAAATTGGAAAGTTACTTAGATCTGAATTATTTTTACGTTTGTAAAATGGTTAGATTTGAAATGCATCCAAAATTGCGAAGTATTCAAATTTGTATGCCGCGTTGTTGTGGTAAAATTCAAACTTGGAAAATGTCCAAATTCTGAAAGTGTGCAGATTTGAAAATAGGTAAAATGCAGAGAAATTTTCCGGCTAAAAATTGTTCAGGTTTCGAAAATTGTTCAAATTGGAAAGTCTTTCAGATTCGATTTCTTTCACGTTTGAGAAATGATCAGATTTGGGAGACGTTGAAAATTTTAAAATATTGAAATTTGAAGTTTGATCGTATGCCGTAAATAACCAGCATTTGTTTTTTTTTTTGATCTTTGTGATACATTTTTCGTATGTTTATGATGGATATAGCTGAAGTTACTGATCTCGCAACATTTAGTAATTCTTGGAAATTGTTTAAGCACCCTAGAACATGTTTTAA
The DNA here is from genome assembly GCA_947311845.1 of Poa pratensis. Taxonomy (NCBI): domain Eukaryota; kingdom Viridiplantae; phylum Streptophyta; class Magnoliopsida; order Poales; family Poaceae; genus Poa; species Poa pratensis. The sequence goes on from CAMZMU010000039.1 coordinate 48,156,277, forward strand.
ATTACTTGAAGCATGTTCTGTTTTAATTTTATCTTTTGATTCAATTATATTTATTTGGACAATAGGTGTAAACCAACTATTTATTGATATCTACATTTGTAGTATTCTTATTTTGATGTCTTGAAGCCTTGTTTTAAATTTTGAAAAGTTTAAAATATTGAAATTTGAAGTTTGATCGTATGCCGTAAATAACCAGCATTTGTTTTTTTTATCTTTGTGATACATTTTTCGTATGTTTATGATGGATATAGCTGAAGTTATTGATCTTGCATCATTTAGTAATTCTTGGAAATTGTTTAAGCACCCTAGAACATGTTTTAAATTACTTGAAGCATGTTCTGTTTTAAATTTTATCTTTTGATTCAATTATATTTATTTGGACAATAGGTGTAAACCAACTATTTATTGATATCTACATTTGTAGTATTCTTATTTTGATGTCTTGAAGCCCTGTTTTAAATTTTGGTTTTTGTATCAATTATATTTATTTGGACAATAGGTGTAAACCAGCTATTTGCTGGTATCTACGTTTGCGGTATTCTTATTTTGATGTTTTGAAGCCCATGATATAAATGGGTAGTTGTGTTTAAAAGATTTACCAAACTCTATTTAAATAAGATGTTTCGTACCAAATTATTTTATTGGTTTATCATATTGAATGCTACTACTGATATTATATTTCTGGATTTTATTTGAGAAAATTATGAAATCCATATTTTGTGAAATGACGTCAAGGTTTGAAATGAGCCTCTATGTATTTTTTGAACGTTTGAATTTTTCAAATAATTTGGAAAAGATCCCAAATTATTCAAAATGGATATTTTCTTTTTTACAAATTTTTGAAAATTGTTCTGAATTGATTTGGAGCTGTGTTTGGAAAGTTACAAAAGTTTTGGAAAAAAAAACAAAACAGAAAGAACAAAAAAAAATAAGCAGGCCGAACCAGCCCACCAAGCGGCCTATCTGGCAGCCCAGGCCCACGGTGACATCACGTTGACGTCACCAGTGGCCGGAGTCGCCGCGGCGGCGTCGAGCTCGCCGCCGGCGCGCGACGGCGTTCGAATACGCGCGGGTTAGCGCGAAGGACGCGGCTCGTCGCGGCGCACCCGCACGTGGCGGCGCCGCCACCGTTTGATTCAATTATATTTATTTGGACAATAGGTGTAAACCAACTATTTATTGATATCTACATTTGTAGTATTCTTATTTTGATGTCTTGAAGCCCTGCTTTAAATTTTGGTTTTTGATTCAATTATATTTATTTGGACAATAGGTGTAAACCAGCTATTTGCTGGTATCTACGTTTGCGGTATTCTTATTTTGATGTTTTGAATCCCATGATATAAATGGGTAGTTGTGTTTAAAAGATTTACCAAACTCTATTTAAATAAGATGTTTTGTACCAAATTATTTTATTGGTTTATCATATTGAATGCTACTACTGATATTATATTTCTGGATTTTATTTGAGAAAATTATGAAATCCATATTTTGTGAAATGACGTCAAGGTTTGAAATGAGCCTCTATGTATTTTTTGAACGTTTTAATTTTTCAAATAATTTGGAAAAGATCCCAAAGTATTCAAAATGGATATTTTCTTTTTTAGAAATTTTTGAAAATTGTTCTGAATTGATTTGGAGCTGTGTTTGGAAAGTTACAAAAGTTTTGGAAAAAAAAACAAAACAGAAAGAACAAAAAAAAAAAAGCAGGCCGAACCAGTGGCGGCCCAGCCCACCAAGCGGCCTATCTGGCAGCCCAGGCCCACGGTGACATCACGTTGACGTCACCAGTGGCCGGAGTCGCCGCGGCGGCGTCGAGCTCGCCGCCGGCGCGCGACGGCGTTCGAAGATGCGCGGTTTAGCGCGAAGGACGCGACTCGTCGCGGCGCACCCGCACGTGGCGGCGCCGCCACCGTTTGGTCGCCGGAGCATCCGCGGCGACGCGCGGACACGACGGCGGCCGCCGAGGGCGCAGCGGCGATTCCGCAGCGCGCGCGGCGCCCCGGCGAGGATGCAGAGGCGAGCACGGCGGATCCGCCCATGGCCTTCGATCTGAACGGCGTGGAGTAGCGCGGCGGCGCGAGGCGCCGGCGCCGGCGGCGAACTCGGCGGCCGCGCGGGAGAGAGAGGGAGAGGGGGGGGTCTGCGGACGGTTTCTCACAGAGGCCCCTGGAGTTTCATTAATTTGCCGTAAGGTCCTTCGCGGGTGTTTTTTGTAAAGTGGCGAGGGTTTTTCTGTAAAGTTGCGCGCCAAAAATCGTGCGGGGCGACGTGTCGTCGTCTGATTGGTAGAAATTGTCGTGCTACAGTAACACTGTCGCGCTACAGTGTTCTGCGGGTTTCTGGGCGATCTGGGACGTCCGCGAGCTCGATCGGACGACCAGGAAAATCCGGGTGACGTGGATGCTCATTTGGAGGGTGAATCCATCCAACTTTTATATATAGTAGGGATAGGGATAGGGATGGATCACAAGCTGGGCGTGGTGCCGTATTAATATCTGCGCATGCAGGGCCCGCCCATGTAGACATGCCGAACTTGCACGTAAAGTGGCGGATGAAGAAATCTTGGAACATAACACTTATTCAAACACGAAAAAGGTTGAAAGGCGGAGAGACACCTCGCCTGCTGGCACTGACACTGGTTTGTGGTGGCGCCTAGCTAGACAAAGGTCGCTTGGATCCAAAAAATAGACGTGAGAAAGCAAGACGAGTAAATTAGATTAAATCAGATCGACCGGGGGTGCTCGCTCGCTGTCGAGCCACAGGAAGAAGCGCCTGCTAACATGCGTGTAAGCTATTGGCATGCAGATTTGACAGAAACCATCCCACGTACGCACGTACTACTACGAATTACCCGCGCCGCTCGATCTATAAATTTTGTTCTCGGTCGATGCAAAATGTTCTAGTACTACAAGTCTGCAAACCGTGAATCTATCGACGATCCTCAGTGCAAAACAAGCACTAGTCGCCAAAGGCAAACACGCGTAGTACGTATCCGAAGATCAGACACTGTGATCTACTGTAGTAATGACAATTGACAAGTACTTACTACAAAGATCGGGGAGCCACAGGCAGGCAGGGCGGCACAGTGTCGCGTTGAAGAGCAAAAGTAAATGAGGAAAGCTACAGCTCCACCGCGTGGATGTCAAGCAGCTTCCTTTCCTTTCCGTTCCGAACCCTGGAGATAAGGCCAGAGGGCGTCCGCTGTGTTGGCTTCCCAGGTGGCGGCAAAAAGAAGACTAGCGAACTGTAGCCATATCCGAGAAGAAGCTGATTCCAAGCTGGCCCGGTCGGGCGAGCTAGATCCACTCTAGAGTATTTGCTGATTTGCTGGTGGTGGTGGTCAGTGGTGACTTGGTGAGTGAGCCTCTTCCCCGCGGGTTCAGCTGCAGGCCAACACCAACTCCATTCTAGCGCGATAAATCTGCCTCCCATTCGCTAGCTACCCTGCTCCCCCTGTTTACGGAAGGAAGGAGAGCCTCCGGAGAAGGAAGGAAGGACAGCAAAAGGCTACTGCCAAGCAAGTACAGCCGTAGCTTTCGTGTTCTTGGGCGAAGCAACAACCGCCGCCTGCGGGAACGCGGGAAGGAATGGCGGCCAAGTACTCCCACCCGCCCAGGCGGGCCGCGACGGCTCCCCGCCCATTGTCTCGGCTCGGGGAGTCGGAGATGACCAGCCTCCCCGCAGCTTTTCCCCCGGAGGCGCAGCGCAAGGCCAGGAAGCAGAACCATGTGTGTGTGTGTGCGCTCCCGCGTGGAGACGCTTTGTTTGGTCGGAATTCGGTATTTCAGCCGGTTATTCAATTGCTATAGTTTGTGACTGTAACTGTTGTGTGCAGGTGTGCGCAAGACGGTGCTGCGCAAGTGGCTCAACATCAGGTCGCCGGACTCCGACTTCAGCGCCGACGAGGGCGACACGGCCGAGGAAGCCGACAGCGATTCCGAGTATGAAGGTGCATCATCCAGCCCCCCTCCTAGCTTCTGATCTCCTAGTAGTTGAATTCTAATCCAGACTGTTTCTTTCTGGCAATTCATCCTTTTCCCCCAATTAGTTTTCTTTTGGGAAAAAGAACTCTGTGTGGATCAGTGGTTCTTTTAGCACCACCCGACCCGTTTAATTCAGCGATGAATTCCTTAATTTTAGCCCAAATAACAAAACAATACGAGCTGGAGGGGGTCAGTTGGGAGGAATTGCCAGCTGCCATTCCTCTTCTACTTCTTTTATTTTCTTCATTGCGCTGCTGTGTTACTAAATCCTAAGCAGACCATCTTGTTTCAGTATATTCCTCTTTTTTCTTGAACACGCCGAAAGCGACGGCTCTTCCATTATCTGAAGATAAAGTTTGAGCAGATTCAGTGTTTTTCCTAGTGAAGTTCCAATGATAAGCTCTGCCATTATATTATATAAGCGGGTATATTCTACCTTTTCAAGTAAAAAAGGAATAAGATAAGAAAGCTCTATATTCGCATTGCAAGAAATATAGTTGCAACACGTGGCTGGTTACAAAAAGAAAACAACTTGGAAAACACTTTGTTGTCTACGCCTCTTAATTTGGCCGCTTTCCTTTTGAAAAGCATTACTTCGTTCTAGCAAATTACCTCAGTTTCTTGACTCCAAGTTTGCATCTTGATATGATCACCATAAGTCAAATAGTTTCCTCTTTTCAATTCGATTTGTGCAGAGATGTGCGGATGGAGCGGCTGGAATATGATCAGGACAGGAGGATACGTGGATTGGGTGCCCAGACAACTGGTAAGTTGATGTGTTTCATTTTTTTTATGGAGTTTCATAAATTATTTTGTCTGCCGGCATATGGACTTCATTGCCAGACGAACTATTTGAAGTACAGAAGAAGTATGCATGTTAGTTGTACCAACGAGCTGTGCACATGAAAATTAGGTTTCTATCAAATATGTGACCTTAATGATTCAAAGCTGCTAACTTGATTGTTCTTGAATCTCCCTTTGTTTGTGACTGTTTTGTTCTGGAATCTTGATACCAACTGTCATCCTTTTTTATATATTTCCTTTAGATTTTCCGTAGTGTGCATTTCAAGCCTGCCCGTCTCTGTTAGTTTGGTTATTATTTTATATATCTTACTTGTGACGCTGTGACTACTTTCAGCCCATTTTATTATTTTGTCGTAGGCTAAAAAACTAGATCCACTTGTTAGGATGAATGGCAGCTGACTGGGCATACAACTCGGCCCTGTACTTTTAGAGGCATACCTAATAATGTCAAATCCCCTTGAACTTCATCAGCTTTAGTCCAATTAATTAAATTGTGTCAATTGTGCCGAACAGGTGCGGCTAGCTGCACCACACTGCTCCTGCACCTTATCGGAAACGAGCTAGTACGAACCTAAGTTGTCCACCTAGTCAGCTTCCACCTCTTCCTAACACATGGGTCTGCATTGTTAATTTGGGGAAATTAATAAAACAGGGTAAAAGACGTCACAAGGTTACAACTAAGGGGGAAAATGCGGCAAACACATATTTAATGGGGTAAATGCATAATATCACAATTAGGTGGTAAAAACTAGAACTTACTCGTGAATTAAAGTACTACTACTGTTAAAGTGGTTCGGTTATTTGTCCCTGGAATATCATTGGTGGTGCTCTTGCCGATGTTGCTTGATTAATTTAATGGCTACGTGCGTGCACAAAGCCTTGGCATTGCGGCTCAAAATTAAAAGGGGAGAACCTTCGTTGGTATTCACAGGTCTGTGGTTTGGTGTATTCGGCGTTGTTCTAGGGCTGCCTTCAGAAAAGTACAAGATTGTGTCATGGAAGAAGAAAGGACTTGAAGATCTCATAGATTTACTCGTCTCTTTTAGTATTGTTTTTGTAATCAATGTAATCGTGTACTCTTTGTTGGTTTAATATATATGGTAAAATTCAAAAAAAAAAGTACTACTACTGTTGACAAAGTAAGAGATATACTTGTCAGCTCTTTCACCAATTTTTAGTCAGATTTTTCTCTGAACCACGTCTGGAACAGTCTTCTTCGTGAGAAGGCATACTTACCTTTTCTTATGTGGTGACACGACCAATGAATATTGCAGATAGCCAAATTGGGGGTGTTCCATACGGCCTTCATCGAAGGCGCAAGTCAGAGACTCTCCGTGCTCAATATATTGACGTCAACGAACTCAGGTATGCATCCTGTCTCCCGATTTTTTTTGTATTTTCTCGAGCTCAACTTGTTAACTGTTTATTTCTTGTGTTAATTTAAGTCAAGTTAAATAACTGCACTTTATTCCTTCAGATATTTGTCTTTATTTGCAAGAGGACTTAACTGAATAAAATTTACCATGTTTGTTCTTTTACTGTATTTTTTATGAACTGTTTGTTTAATATTCAGGGTCTGCGTAGGAACATGGAATGTTGCAGGAAAAGTTCCACCTCAGGATTTGGATATTCAAGAATGGTTGGATATGAAGGAGCCGGCTGATATATATGTTCTTGGGTAATTTTTTCCTCCCATTATCTTTTTTGAGTACAGAATCTCCCATGCAAATGCATACATAAAACATCAAGCCACGAGCTATCGCTTCATTTATTTTACGTCCAAATGTTGCGTGTGCCTATGATTTTGATCACCTGCTCTTTATTGTCATAATGTTCCTTCCTTCTCAATGTTATAAGACTTAGCAAAACTTTGTTTCATTTTATTCCAGATTTCAAGAAGTTGTTCCATTAAATGCTGGGAATATATTTGGTGCCGAAGACAACCGTCCCGTTTCAATGTGGGAACATATCATTCGTGAAACATTGAATAAGATTAGTCCAGATAAACCAAAATATAAATGTCACAGTGATCCTCCATCTCCATCAAGGTTTAAGCCATCTGATGACACTCTTGCGATGGAAGATGAGTTTCATAGCGATTCTGACAGCGAAATTGGCGGGGAAGTGCACCCATGGAACGAACAAGATTTAGTTGTTGTTGATGATGGTATTCATAGCAACACACACGAACACTCCACTTCTGCTCCTGATGAAATTGGCGGGGAAGTGCACCCATGGAACGAACAAGATTTAGTTGTTGTTGATGATGGTATTCATAGCAACACACACGAACACTCCACTTCTGCTCCTGATGAAACTATTCTACGAGACGACAACTTCAGCAGGTTGTCTTCAATGAAGACTTTCAATAGATCCCACAACATAAGTTTTAAAGATTACACATCTCAGTTCGAAGATCCTGTCAACCAAAAGATGTTAACCAAAGCACTGAGTCACTCAGAGAGGCTTGGAATGATTTGGCCAGAACCACCATTGGATATGTTGGCTCAGTGTCTTCCAGACAGCACACAGTCACCTACTTCAGGGAAGGTCCTAAAAGCACATTTGTCTTTCAAATCAGTTAATGGAGATGCATGTGCTTTTCCAGAGGATAGTGTACTTCATGGCTTAAACATTGACAGTGTCGTAGCTAAAGGAAAAAGACCATACTTTGTAAGGATAATAAGCAAGCAGATGGTTGGAGTATTTCTTACAATATGGGTACGGAGGAGCCTGCGAAAGCGCATACAGAATGTGAAAGTATCAACTGTAGGTGTAGGTGCTATGGGCTACATTGGGAACAAGGTAAGTTTCTATGGATCACAGCACTCTCACTACGTTGTTACATAATCTGGGTTCCAAAATGCATACACATATGGCACACAATTAGATGCAGGTTCGAGAGAAAAAAATCCATGTAGGTGTTGGGACATTTCTATTCCTTCACTGATTCTATGGTTTCTACCACCTACCCAAATACTGTGAGGAAAGGAGTGCATTTTTGTTTAACGCCGAATGCATATCACCTTGGCCAGTTCTTGTATTGATAATGAAGTACCGTGCTAATTTTTCTTATTTCAACATGCTCCAGGGATCAATAGCCGTAAGCATGTCGATATATCAGACACGGTTTTGCTTTATTTGTTGTCACCTGACCTCTGGAGAAAAGGATGGTGATGAACAAAAAAGGAATGCTGATGTGCAAGAGATCCATCGGAGGACAATATTTAATCCAATTTCCAGAGTGGGCACGCCTAAGACAATATATGACCACGAGTAAGTTAAAAAAATCTTGTCTTTCAAGAATTATATGCCACCCTCCAAATTCCTGATGTTCCCTATGCGAACCTGAACTGGTTGTCAGCCATAGCATGGTGGTGATTTTCTCGAATGATTTAGTACATACAGATCAAGATGTTCTCTTAAATATACTAGAGATATCTAATATTTTGTATTGTTTCAGAAGGATTTTCTGGTTAGGGGATCTCAACTATAGGATAAACTTACCATACGAAAAAACACATGAATTCATCTCCAACCATGACTGGAGTGGGTTGTTCGAGAACGACCAGGTAAGCTTCAGCAGCATATTCTTCAATACTAATCCATAATTTGTAGCTCACCTTTTTCCCTCACTATGACAGCTAAGAGAAGAACTGAGGAAAGGACGTGTATTTGATGGGTGGACCGAAGGAGTTATCAGCTTTGCTCCAACATACAAGTACAAGTTTAAGTCGAAGAAGTACACAAGTGATGAGCCAAGATCTGGGAGGAGGACACCTTCATGGTATGCAGTCTGATCACCATATATGAAATTGCACTGCCGTAAAACATGGATTAACTGCACTTGGATAACTAAGCTACTCGGTAGTATTTGTGTGCTATCTAACATCAAACTTTCTCATCTACCTCTGTAGGTGTGACCGAATTCTTTACTATGGCAAGGAAATAAGGCTGTTGTCCTACGAGACGGTTGATATGAGGCTATCTGATCACCGCCCCGTTAAAGCCGTGTACACAGTGGATATCGAGGTCTTCAGCCACAAGAAGTTGCAGAGAGCTCTGACCTTCACCGACGCAGAGGTTGAGGATCGACTGTCCTCTGAGGACGAATGCATCGCCGGAATCTACAGCCTTGGACTGTCATAGGTCCACGGTTAACATATGAGCCATTTGTGTAGTGATGAAGAGGGTCCACGTTTATAGTCCCCCCAACCCGAAGATACAGAGTCTAGCTGCTGCTTAACCCTTGTCCAGCCATGGCCTCTCCGCTATCTGCAGAGACCATTAGCAGATCAGCTGGGGTTAGGTAGGTAGTCCCGTATGCATGCTCTGACCATATTTTGAAACCAGAGTATGCAGCTATGAGAAGTAATGTTCAGGCCCTCTGTAACGATCTGCTCCAGTTGTAATAGACAGTTGAACACTATAAATTGCGAGGCAGGCTGATTGTACAGTTCAGGTTTCCTTGATTCTATCTCGGCCTAATTTTCAGTTCTTTGAAGCGAATGCTGACTAGGCAAGTCAAATTGCATCCTAGGACCGTCTTGATATAATATCCTCCTCGATAGACCATCCCACTTATGCTATGCGCCTGATAACAGGCAAGACTCGCGCGCTAAAGGCGAGATCCGACGCCGATGAACGATCGCACTCGCATGGCAGGCCATGGTGGGGATTGGGGGGGGGGGGGGGTTCGTACGTGGTCGAAGATTTCGGTGCGCGTGCTCTATCTAACCATGCCGCGCTTGCTCGATAACACTCGGACGGAAGTTTCTTGGTAGCGGAGGGAAGCACGCACGGCGGCACGGGCGATTCGTGTGGTGGATCCCGCCATCCCGGTGACCTGCCTTAGATGTAGCGGCAGGGCAGAGGGACAGGCAAGGAAAAAAATAGCGCGCTACAGAAAAATAACGTCGGCCTTAAAATATGCTATTAGCGTGCTATATCGCGCTATAACGTACTATTAGCGAGACATTTTACACGATTTATTTAGCAAGACAATTTTTAAAACGCTATAGCGTGCTATTAGCGTCGCTATATCGCGTTTTTTGTCCATGGACAGGACAAATCCTATTCTATGCATACCGCGCGAGTGAATAGCTCCCGCTCAGGCATGGCGCTGGTTTTTAGGCCGGGCCCAAAACATACCTTTGAGGTCACTCATAGCTTCAAGAAAAATCGTTCATATAACATAAAAATGTCCATATTAAAAATCGTTCAAATAAAATGAATGCTATTTTTGAGAAATCGTTCAAATAACTAAATGCTCATACTTGAAAATCGTTCAAATAACAGAAACATTCATATTGAAAAGCCGTTCAAATAAATTAAACGTACCTTGTTATTATTATTTTTACATATGTGAATATTTTATTTTTTAAACGAATGTTTTATTTCCTTCCTTTTGAAATGTGAACATGTTATTTACTACAAAAAAAATAAAAAAATAAAAATTGTACATGTTACTGGGCCACATTCGGAGCAGCCCATGAGGGAAGCACTTTCAGGCGGGAGTGAAACGCTCCCGCGTAGGTCGGGAAATAGGCTCTCTCGAGGGATAGGGGTCCACCGATTAGAAGTTCGAATGGGATCTGATTTTCAAGTCTTGGCCGGCACCGTCATCGCGGCTCGGTCCAATTTACTTTCTCTATCAGGACATGGTCTTAGGGAGGACAGACCATGGGCTATTGTTTTAGCCGTGCTATGTTGTCATGCCGATAGAGCGTGAGAATTTTCCCTTTTGTTGGTGCTTTTTCTTATCAATTTGGCAAAAGAGTATGTACATAATAGGAAATAAGAGCTAGCTAAAAGGAAACTTGATAGAAATTCTCCACCCAAGATTTTCAACGCATACATGCAAAGTGCAAGAGAAGAAGAATGTGATCTCTATATTCTAGCCTGCATGAGCCACACATCATGCAATAATAATGTGGCAAATATAAGTTTTTCTTTTGAAACCACTCTTGGTGTTTAGTCTATTCTGCAACACTAAACAAAAGAAAACTTTGTGTTTTTTCAGTATGAGTCCCAATTCCATTGAAAGGAGGAAGGAACATGGGTCTCTCCCAAAATAGGGCTACAAGCTTTTGAAACTAAGATTTTTGTTCCCGAGGAGTATGTCCATATTTGTAGCCGGTAATTCATCTCCATTTATTGAATAAATTGCAGAAATTAAGTGCATTCCTCAAATGGCTATTCGTGCATAGGAAGATGGAAAAAATTGTGCAGAGACTGCTCTATGAGAACACAATTAACTGAAGTACTTTCTTTTGGCACAAATGAATAAAGGTCTGTCCCTGGAGTTTTAGGATCAAAATCTCCCATTTGTTGTGCCATAACACAATAAGTATAATCCTAAACCTCACAACTTTTGAAATTAGGAATGAACTTTCCGCAATCTCTCCACCAGAAAGAAGATTATGTTGATAATATATCTCTGAAAGCAAGTTTACCCCAAGGAAGATTCTAGTGATTAGAGAACTTGCGTCTATGCATTTATTCTGCAAATAAAGATTGATGATCCAAAATCCTTCAAGCTTTTTGGGTTTGCAGGCCAAGTCCCAAGTTGCAAGAGGGACTTTTTTCTTAGTGGTGTCACTATATCACCATAATCAATGTATTTTGCATTTATGAATCTTATCTATAATACTCTTGTAAACCATCGAGGAACTCAAATACACAACTGGGGGAGATGATAAAACAAAATTAATCATTTGCAATGTTCACGTCAAAACTCAAAGTAAACAAATCAATATTTTTCGAATCCCTTGGATCAGAGGTATGAGATGCTCCATCTTAGGTTTAGTGGTGCCCAAGGGAAGCCCTAAGTAAGTGAAGGCATAATAAGAGAGTATTTAATTCTAGAAAATCTGGGCATGGCAAGATGGGTTGAGGCATAATAATAGAAGCATCGAATTACTAGAAAATGGGCGAAGGCCTTTGAAGGTGAATTGAGTGCATTGCAACATTTATTATTGAAAACAAGAGATCTGCAACTTGAACAACGAGAAGGTGAGATAGGGGATGTCGCTACCTAACTCCCCTTTTGCACTTGAAGTTGTTACTTGGAACACAATTCAAAAGGACATATGAGGATTATACTGAAAAGTTGAGATATCCAAGTAGAACATTTTTCACTAAAGCCTTTCGCATCGGGATTTCTAAAATCGTTGAGCGCTCCACCTTGTCAAAAATCCTTCTCAAAATCTAGCTTTACAATCACAATTTCCTGCATTGATTTATGAACTTGATGCATCCATTCACATGCCCATGCCAAATAGTTTTGAATGGTCTTAATTTTAATAAATCCATACTGGCTTAAATGAACCAACAGCATGATCATTGTCTACAATATATTTGCTATTCCTATTGTCATGATTTTTTCTATGCTGTTCAAGGGAATTGGGTCTGAAATCATTAATTGTAGGGTTGCATCTTTTTTTTGGGAATAAAAAAAAATGTTGCCAACGGGGAAATGATCCCTCCCTTGGTCATACGTTGGTAGGTAGGTGAGACACCCGTTTATTCGAGCACACACAGCTGGGACTCGATTTCCTCGAGCACGCGCAACTGGGACTCGAACCCGGATCGGCTGGGCGCACACTCGCTGCCACTGCCACTGAGCTAGCACTCAGTTCTCTTTTTTGGGAATAAGAGCAATGAGAGAATTGTTTATGCTTTTCAGAGATGCAAACCTTGGTGGAATTGCTAAAAAGGTCGTAGAAACCTTGCTTGATAAAAATGCCAACAGTTCTTATTAAATTCATAGTTAAATCCATTGTGCCCCGGGGATGTTATTGGTTCGCTTAGAAGAAATTAGCTCATGAATTTCTTTGTGAATGAAAGGAGCCTCATGAAAAGAAAGATTACTATGTGCAGGCTGCAGGCGTCGATTGATCTAAATCAAATTGCTGCACATCATCAGATTTACCAAGTCAAGAAATAATGTCTAACTCTGTATGGAGTGCTAGCAACACCGTCTTATTCTCGAAAACCATATTGAGAGTACATGGTGTTTCAGCAGAAGTTAAGTCATGCATACAGTACAATACAACAATTAATGGAGGTGCTTTCTCGATGCACCAATAAATCCAGATGTCCATTATACATTTATACGTATATTGTCCATCAAGTATAATATATATGTAAACTGAACGTATACAAAATGCAACTCTGAGGCTTTATCCTAGTTGCGTTGAGGCTATAAAATACCAAGCAGAGCCCCATAGACAGCTTCCTTTCTGAAGCTAAACCTTGTGGGATTCCGGAACGAGAATTCCTGATCATGAAACGGGCTTCTACTTCTTTGTCATCTTATTCATTCACATCCTTCCCATCATCTCCCCAGTCAGTAGTTCAGCGCAGGCCATCAGGGTGTTCATGAAGCCATGGGTTTATTCATGAAGTTAGAACCACAGGCTTCTTTTGCCAGTACTGATCGAATCTCTGCCTTGCGTACTCCTGGTAATCGAAGTCGATATCGTTGACATGATCCTGTGAGAACGTGGAAGTTAGAAGGTCCCCAGAGGATGTGCTTATACAATTACACTGACACAATCAGGGAACCGGATTATGGACTCACAGATATTATTCCCCAGAGGCCCCAAACAAGATGACTGGCGAGTGTGTATTTCTCAATGCTCTGGAGCAGATTCTCCACCTCTTCCGCTTCGGGTTCCTCACCTGCTCAACAAAATTGTGTTAATTAGTTTCAGAGAAATCATCAGACACCCAAACCAAATAAATCGACTTTATACTCACTAGAAGTGCTGAGGTAGTTCTTCACGAAACGCCTCTGCTCATCAACATCTGTCAATGCATAAAATTGGAGATAAGCTATGCTGCAGGCTGAACCAATATACAAGCAATATTACGTGCATAGATAATTTTGCAGCAATTGGGAAATGCAGTACCTGGATATTTACTGTAGTCCAGTATATGAGGCTTTTCTGAATGGTAGTCCGCCGCCATCTCGCAGAAATGGTTGGCAATGTCATATGCAACTGGGTTGAAGCTTGCGTACTCGTAGTCCTGTAACCACACGGGAGGAGACAAAATAAGCTAGACCCAACTTGTCATTTACATTCAGGATATCTGTGGTCGGTTACAAGGTGGGATAAAACTTCAGATTTCCTTAAGAAACTGTCATCACTCATGACAGGTTTGTACATAGCAGAAGCAACAAGAAAGGGAAGCATCGATTCTTCATGTTGAACGTAGCCTCCAAGACTGAAACTCTGTTTTTAGTAGAGGCGTGACACCTTAGAATGTCGACGAGCAAGGGAACAAAACTAAGGGAAGGTTATATGTATGGGAGTATGGGACGGCAAACTTAGAATTTGTACCCACCAACGTGCAAGAGATTCCCGAATGGCATATTTGTACATAGTTGCCACACGCCACGCAAGAATGTTTCTATTACTAGCTAGGAAATAATTAACATTATAAGGAATTATTAGTGAATGCATAGGACTCACAATGATGGTCAGCATGTTGGTCTCTTCATCTATCATGATGTTGCCATACTGAAGATCGTTGTGGCAGAAACCTATCCAGTGGTGGTAATCCCCTGAAAATTCTTTCTCCAGTGCGCTGATGTCGTTCTCCAGGCTATCCAAGCGTAGTTCGTTGGCTTGATCAGCTGGGCACAGATTCTTGGCAGTTTTGAGCCAGTTCCTTGACAAAATGCAAGCAGGTTCAGTCCCATACTTTCAAGTTATAAGATCGATGGAGAAATCATTTTGACAACAGCAAATTTTTTTTTGCTTACTTCAGTCTGTCCCAAAGGAGCACATGCTTCGGACCAGGCATATCAAGGCTGTGGAATTCCCTCAGTTTTGTAGCAACCAGAGCTGAAATTTCAGGATCGCGTAGGTCGGGAGCTGACAGTGTCTGAAAGAAACAATTGCGTTAGCCAGTGTTTACAAAAGCATAACAGATGGATACTTTGGCCACCTTGATAACAATATCCTTTTCCATAAAAAGCTCTAGCGAAAAAGTTCTGATAGGAATGAACCGTATTCCCTTCTCATCCCTTTTGATTCACCCCAGAAAACAGCATAAGATACTCCCTTTTTTGAGAGCGGCACAAATAATGACAAGTGAACTGAAGAATCTATAAGACTAGAACCTGCTACGGCGCATCCTCTGGCTATGACTCGCATTTTAATGGTACTTAGAAAGGGAATTAGACCATACATACTGCCTACGCTACTTCATTCTAAACTTACTTTCTAGTTCAAAATAAATAAATTCTAAACTAGCTCTCGACTAGCTAGTGTGCATGAATTCTTTTCTTTTGAATGTGTGCATCCTTAATGTCTCGACTAGCTCTTGATATTATGTTGTTGCAGAGGCTGAGTGCAATTGGTATCTGCTTGGTATTAATATATTCCCTTTACCAAAAAAATAAAATCTAAACTTACTTTACCACCAACCGTGCTAATTCTGCCACCTTAGTCATTGGTCCTACTTCCTTAAGTCCAGTCAATTGCTTTCAGGCATGGACGGACGTAGAGGGTGGGCAGGGTGGGCAGCGGCCCACCTAGAATTTTGAGAAATTTCTTAACCCCCCAAATAATGGAGCAGATTTGGCCCATCTTGGGCTCTTCTGCTACTGTTTTTTTTCGATCGCTGAACTTCGCGGACGAGGCGAACCACTTGTTTTTGTCTATTCGCTCTTCTCTGTTCGCCCGAGTGCGCGACCATGGTGGCGACGTAGCTGCTCTGCTGGTGCGTGTTGCGCCGCCGCCGTGGATCCCCTCGATGGCTCAACACTCTGGCATTCCATACCTCCCATCCCCGACCCCCTCGCCGTCCCGCCCCACCCTCGCTCTGGGCCTCCCCCGCCGTCGGCCGCCGCCCGCTCGGCTAGGACCAGCCTCAGCTGCCGCTGCTGCCACCATCGACTGTCGACGTCGGCCGCCGAGCTGTCGAGCTCCTGTATTTCTCGGAAGGTATAAGCCATTGCCACTTTGCTAGCATCTGAACCGAATTTGTGATGGATTTTGCATTTTCACTACGGATTTGCCCCAAGTCCCCAATTGAACTGAACCGAATAAACCACAATTTGCTATGCATTGTGTAAATTGACAAGAGTGAGTGGACAAGAATACGTGGAATGGACTGAGCCTTTGAATCATTTGACTTTGTTTTCAATCTTAACTTGATGCTTGTTATTCTTGGGTGATAGCTCTTGAACAATTACTTAGTGACATTTATTGAGCGAGAAATGTTCTTGGAAGTAACTAAATATGCCATAGTTGAAGCTTTCGTGGAACACGAGACCGCAGATTAAAAAAAATGATAGTGATGTAATTTTCTATTTATGCTATATTTTGTCTTGTAAGACTTTTTTATGTGTTTGAACTATTTTGCATTTGGATCACACAAATTGGAGAAATATGTATTGGTCTACAATGTTATGAATCAATTTGTTGTTTATATTATCATTTGTCCACTTTTTTTTGGAGTGTGCCCACCCTCCAATTTTTTCCTGCGTCCGCCACTGCTTTCAGGTGATGACTTTTCTATGAGAGACGTTCCTTGTGGTCGTATGTAGACTTGGCACCACAAACTATTGACGTGACAAGAAATAATCTAAAGAACAGAGATTTCAACTGATGACATAACCACACATTTCTGGGAGATATCGCTATTACAGCAACAAAAAGTAGCTTTCCAAATAAACAATTTCTGTTAAATAGGAGTTTATTTTTGAAAAATGGGAGTTCATTGACTGATGTATTGAAGTAACATTTTCTGAACTGATGGATAAGACTGGACGTATAAGAAATATCTAAGTCTTAGAATGCCAGATTCCCACGGCAGAACATTCAACGAACGAGAACCACGCTGCAATAAATTAATCGGTGCCAAACCAGTAGAATCTCACAAAGTATCAAGAAACCAGTAGTTTAAGCCTAATTAAAATATTTAATAAGAACAAATTGCACACTCCCGGTAGGTTAACTTTAGGAAAAAAATTGTTTTCCAAATTTGTCCAAACAGCAGTGCACTAAAACCAACATAATAACATCTACTCCAGCAATGGAAAACTTGGGCAATTCACAAGTTCTGCGAAGAAACAGAGTAAACCACTCCCGCAATGGCCTCAAAAGTCAAAACCACGAAGAATCGAGATGAAGAATACAACTTGAGAACTTGAGGTCCTAGTCCAAGAAAAGGCTACGTATTATGTTTAGACGCGGTGCGTTGGTTTGACGTACCCGTGCGTGGATGAACTCCTCGACGCGGCCGTTGGGGAAGCGGCCGAGGAGGCGGGGCCCCTGGCCATGGCGGGACATGCACTCGAAGGTACGCAGCTCGTCGTCGCGGTCGAAGAAGAGCTCGACGCCGTCGCCGTATATCCGCACCAGCACCTTCCTCACCTCCCTCTCCTTGAGCGCCTCGCCGGCGGCGTCGGTGAGCCAGCGCACCTGGTACACCTCGTTGGTCATGGCGCCCTTGAGCGGCACCACCTCCAGCGCCCGGCAGTCGGCCACGTTGGGCCACGCCGCCGCCAGGTCGTGGAGGAGCCGCCGCGCCTCCTTGGGGATCCTCGCCGGCTCCGCCGGCCTCTGCACCTGCAGGCTCTGGTTCTCGATCACCACCATCCTCGCTAACCGCGTTTTCTATCGATCTCTTGTTTTCGCGCGCGGGTGGAAATGGTGGATTTCGCCCTGTTCTTTGATGCTTTTGTGTTCTTTTCTGATTTGGGTATTTTGTCTTCCTGAAGAGAGAACAAGAGAAGCGTTGCAACTGCAAAGATTTTGCCTGTCCAGCGCGTTTTGGTATGGTTTCTGGTTCGGGGTTGAAGATGGGGGCGCGTATAAATAGAGTCCGTTGCGGCGCATTTTCCAGATGCCCCCCTCTGTGGTTGCTCTTCATTCAGAACAAGGACGACGCTGGCCAGTCGCTGACTCGACTCGCTATCAACCAGCTATTCGCCACACCGCGTTCGGTCGTTGCTTAGCAGCAAAAGGGTTCCAAAATCGTGCTGCCGTTTTATATCATTTTTCAGATTGCACGTGGCACATTTTTTAGAATATTGATTGGGCCACAGTGTACGTACATAGTACAAGTTTTTTTTAGATAACCGGCAGAGTGCAAATTAATAAAGCAGCAAAGGTTTACAGACAACAAAACATACAACAGCTGAGGCGAACAGCTTAAAGGACACAAAGCAACAACTACGGGGTCAGCCTACCGATCCCGCAGGTATTTACCTATTAGGGTAAGGGTTTGTATTAAAATTTTACCCATGGGTAAGCAAATGGTTAAAAGTGTGTATCCAGTGGGTATTGTGGATGCGGGTATGGTAAAGTAGTACCCATACCCGCATACCCACATACCAATCTATTTTATTTCTGACATGTAGGTATGTGGTACATAGGGTTATTCTTGCAAAAAAAATCTCGAAATACTAATCGGGTACGTAATTCTCGCTTGTTTACCATACGCTCGGCCACTTAATTTTCACCTGTTTCACAATTCCCAGGAAGTCCTCGCCCATGCGTTTCCTCTCAAGTCTCCACTACTTATAAATCGATATGGCCATCAACCTCTTTGCTCCTCGTCATCGCCCTGCCCTTCCCCCAACCAGGCAGCCACCGGCCTCCACCGTTCGTCATTCCGCCATTTCTGTACACACTCCCATGGACGCGAAAGCCCGCTCGGCCACGCCTGCGGCCACTCGCCATTGACACTGGCGGAAGCGAGCTCCGCGTAGATGAATGAGTTGTTTTGTTGCTCATTTTCATATATATTTTGTTATTTTATTGTTTATTTTCATATATGTGTGACATTTGCCGAATATGTGTATGAATTAGCATACATTTTGATAGTTTTCTTATATATTTGTGGATGAATGACTTGTTTGGTGGGTTTACCCGCGGATATTTACCCACGCGGGTGTGGGTATGGTACAAAATCCATACCCAGACACGGGTATAAGTATGAGCGTGGTTAAAATAATAAGACGTAGGTGCGGGTTTGGTTAACCTCGGGTGCCATCAGTAGCTCGGCCTCCTCCGAACAGACCGAAACAGGAGCAGCAACGCAAGCGCTCAAGAACTTGCTCTAAGCTCGGAGTAGATCACCCTTAGCGCGCCTGCCAACTCCAGGAGCTTCTCCTTGTCGCCTAGTACAAGTTTACATGCTAGTATATTTACACTGGGCAAATCTAGTGCAATTGTATGACTGCAAGCATCGTACATAGAAAAAGGCATGCTCAGTACTTGACATTTATGGGGATTAACCATAATTTCCCGGACATTGCAGTCAGGAACTCAGGATGATGGAAAATGGAGCTAAAACCTTTTTTCTCTGAAGATGTTTGGGTGAATGGTTCACCTATGACAACTTAGTTCCTAACGCTTTGTTTACAAAGAAAATAATCGTTAAGCTTGTCAAATGATGAAACTTCAGATTTAGATGAACTCTATGTGGTGAGACTGCAGTCTGCAGAGCAATGAGATGGAGTTGAAGGGATATGGTTGATGCCGTTACACTAAGGTTGTGTTTGGTTCATCTGTGTATTTCAGAAAAGCTGTTGTGAATAGTGAGCTGTGTAAAATCCGCTATGAGTTGGGAACTGTGGCAAAACAGAAAGTTGTTTGGCTGAAACAACTATGACTTTGGATTTTGTGTGAATCATTTGTAATACCCCCGAGACCCTCGGAGCACTGCCGGCCGGTCGCCTAGCCCCGCCGGACCACTACGCCGGATCACCTCGCCATACCTCCACCATGGCTGAAAGCCCGGAACACCTCGCCCGAGAATGACACAAGACACTTGATGCCCCATGCGTGGTTTTGGTAATTAATGACAATCCATATGGACTAATGGTTGCATTGAGATATACTTGTAGAGCTTGTCCATAGGAAAAGATTGGAATTCATATGTTGGACTCTAGAAGATTACATGATAACCAAGGTTCCATCCAAGGATTTATATGAAGAATGGTCATGTGAAGAGTTGAGCTTATTACAAGCATGGCTTGGAATAGAAGATTGAGTGAACTTCATGTTTATCTCCAATCCATCATCTATATCAAGAGAAGAATTTGAAGCGCAAGTGGATACATGAAGACGGAGCTAAGCGAGGCTCTCCCATAATGGTTTATGGGGGAGTATTTGGGAAGTCTTTATCAAGCATGTGCTAGAAGCACAATAAAGAAAGGTGTTCCAACTTGAGAGAGTCAAGATCGTCATCATCGAGCTCAAGTGGAATGCGCAAGACAAATGTATGATCTTGATAGGTTTTCTATTTTACCGGTCTCATGGTGTGGGAGACCGGGTTATAGGATAGACGGCGTTCTATCAAGAGGGGCTCTCAAGTGAGTAACTTGATCGCATCTTTGTGGAGAGCTCAAACCTTTGCATACTTGGCATATCATCTTTCTTGTTTCTTATTTGGTTCTTCTCCTTGTTGGGTTTTGGTGCTTGTTGTGATCCTCATGACAAGCCCAAGTTCTTCGAAAATGGATTTTGGATGGAAAACTTGTTGCGCTCTCGGTGTTGAAAATATTACCATCCTCCTCGAGATAAGGTCCACACCTCTCATGTGTGATATCTCCTCTACCTTTCCAACCTCGTTGGTTTCATCTCATTTGAAGCATCCTTGCAAAAGTTATTGCATATCAGGATTTACCGGTTGTTCTTATTTAGAGAAGGTTTACCTTTCTACATTTGGTTTTATCCTCACATGATGGACTATGATGTTGCTCTGCAATCTTGAAGGGCTCTTCGTTGCGATTCCAACGAGCCCAAGAACATTGAAAACGGGGTCCGGATGATCAAGATATGTTCGTTTTTGTATTGGGCGTTTTTGAAGTTGTTGTCGGCCGGCCCCCAGCCCGGCCCAGGCCGGTTGCATCGGCCACCCCGCCGGCCCCCCATCCGGTCCATGCCGGCCTGAGTGCCGGACGTCTCGGCCACCCGGCCGGTTCCCCAGCCGGTCAAGGCCGGCCTCAAGGCCGGTTTCGCTCGACCGCGTGGCTGGCTTCCCACGCAGCCAGGCCGGACCTCCTGCCGGTCTATGCCAGCCCAGAGGCCGGTTCCCTCGGGTGGAAGGCCGGCCCTCCAGCCGGTTTATGCCGGCCCCAAGACCGGATCCTCCCTGCACTGCACAACGGTCATTTTTTAGGGGAACCTATTTAAGGGGCTTTCTTCCCCAACGGTTCCTTAACCTTTGGAGCTCGTTTTTCCCCTCTCTCACCTCCATTGTTGACCTTTGGAAAAGCTTGCCTTCCTCTCAATCCCTCCCATGATTCTTGCATATCTTTGAGGGAAAGTGAGAGGAGATCTAGATCAACATTTCCACCAATCCATTCCTCCTCTAAGTGAGGGGAAACTAGTTGATCTTGATCTTGGAGTTCTTGGTGTTTCTCCTTCATTGTTCTTCCTCTCTTATTCCCCCATAAGCATTTGTTTCTTTGTTGGAATTTGAGAGTGAAGGATTTGAGCACTTGTGCTCTTGCCTTTTGCATTTGGTGCATCGGTGTGCTCTCCACGAAGATTCGTGGAAGTTGAAAGCTTGTGAACTTGTTACTCTTGGGTCTTTGGACCCTAGACGCCCGTGTGGTGGTTGAGACCCTTGTGTGGTCACTTGTAGCTGTTCGGGAGCCCCCAATCCCGTTGTGGGTTGTGCCCCGGATCGTTGTTGAAAGGCTCCGGATTTCCGCCTCGAAGGATTCCGATAGTGGAAGGTGAACCAAACCTTTGTGGTGCGGTTCATCGGAGAAGAAAGTGAAACCTTTGTGGTTGTTGAACCATTGTGTTGGTTCACACCTCTCCAACGAGACATACTCCCTTAACAAGGAGGAACTCGCGAATACATCCTCGTCTCCACGTGCCTCGGTTATTTCTATACCCGAGCTTTTTACTTATGCACTTTACATTGTGATAGCCTTCGTGCTTGAAGTATTCTATATTGCTATCACCTTGTTGCTTGTCTTGCTTAGCATAAGTTGTTGGTGCACATAGGTGAGCTAGTTTATTTTGGTTGTTGGCTTGTTAATTTAAACACATAGTTTTATTCCGCAATTATCAAGCCTAAACCGGAAAAGTTTTAAATCGCCTATTCACCCCCCTCTAGGCGACATCCTTGTCCTTTCAATTGGTATCAGAGCCTGGGCTCTCTTTTTGGGCTTTACCGCCTAGAGAGTAAAGATGTCGTTTAGAGAATTAGTGCACAATCCCATTTTTAAAATCGATGGCACAAATTATGATGTTTGGAAAATTCGCGTGCTTAACCTTCTTCGGGATATAGACCCACATGTTAAGAGAATTGTAGATATGAGTTTTTCTTCTCCAAAGGAGGATGAGGAAAACTCTTATCTCGATACTCTTGTATCTAATGGTCTTATATGTGTTTTGAGCGATGTAGTTCTTGCTTCAATCATGCCTTTTCGGAACGCTCATGAGCTTTGGACCAAGCTTCAAGATATATATGAAGTGTCCAATATTATTGAGGATGATTGTTTTCCCTCTACCTCCGGCCATGACAAGTTCACAACTTCTTCCACTTCACCAACATGTGATTTGTCACAAGGTAATGATATGGTGAGTGGTGATAGAAATTGCTTTGTTGATGGTGAATATTCTATTGACTATACTTCATCTCTATCACATTGCAATGTTCTATCTTTGGACTTAAACAATTCTAGCACTTCAAATGTCTTACATGCTAGTGTTGATAGTCCTTGCATATCATGTAATATTTGCTTAACTAAATCTCATGATGATATGCTTCATTTGTCTTGTTGCCATGAAATCAATACTTCCATATCCTCTATTTCTTGTGTGGCTAACAATGTAGAGGAATCCCAACATTTGTTGGAACAAGACGTGGATCTCAATGGTGCTTCAAGTATCTCTTCACCATTTTTGCCCACTACTCATTTTTGCCTTATGGCTATGGATTCAAAGGTTTCTCCACCATTGGAACCCTCTACATCTTGTGATGATGTGGATGAGGATTCTCATGGAGAACTTATGGATGTTGAATCCATAACAAAGAAGGGTAAGATGGTTTTCGGTGCTCTCCCCAAAGATAGCAAAGCTATCCCTCCTCTAAGTGAAATCATTGTTTATGCTATTAAGAGTAGGGAAATCATTGAGGACTTGGAAACTCAATTTCTCGAGAAATTTCAAATTGAGAAAGAGGATGCCGATGAAAAGGCATCCTTAATGAATGCCCTTGAGGAAGAGCAAGAGCTTCGAGTGTCTCTTGAAGAGAAACTTGAATCTCTTGATGAATCAAATGATCTTATTATTGCTAAAATCATTAAGGAAAGCGATCATGCTATTGCTAAATATAAAGTGCTTAAAAAGGAAAAAGTTGAATTTGGTGTTGGCAATGCTAGACTAATTGAGGATATAGAGAAACTTGACAAAGCCCACAAGGCTTTAGAAAGTGAACACTCTCTCCTTATCAAGTCTCATGATCAATTCCAAACTCAACTATCTAAAAATGATGAGCTTGCCAAGTTGTCTTCTTCCATTTCTAATATTGATGATGCGTGTGCTACTAACTCCACTTCTTGTGAAGCATCTATTTTGAAGGAGAATGTTGAGCTGAGGGCTCAACTTGAGTTGCTAACTAGCAAGTATGGGAAATTGGAAGAAATTCATGAAAAGCTCTCTAGCTCTAATGAGGATCTTCTAGCATCCCATGTTAGGCTAAAGTTAGCTCATGAGCTATTATGTCAAAGGTAACATCTTGTGAGCCTCATGTGGACAATGGCACAACTCCTACTAGAAATGCTATATTGCCATGTGCTAGTCCTAGTAATTCATCCACTCACAATGTTGCTCCATCTTGTGATGAATTACTTTCCATGCCTTGTTGCTCTAACAATGAAGCTTCTACTTCCTCTAGTATTTGTGTTGATACTAACCATGTAGAAGAATTAAATGAGCTCAAGGCCCAAGTCACTTCTTTGAAGAAAGACATGGAAAAGCGTCATGTTGGGGATTCTACACTTGACAATATGTTGAGTGTTCAAAGACGCCCAAAGGACAAGAGTGGACTTGGATTCAACTCCAATATCAAGAACAAGTCCAAGTTCAACAAGAAGAAAAAGGGCCAAGAACAAGTTAAAGATTTGGCCAAGATTGTTTGCTTCAAGTGCAAAGTTGAAGGGCACCATGTAAGATCTTGCCCTTTGAAGAAGAAGCCTCTTAGTGAGAAGCAACAAGGGAAGAAGTCTCAAGTTCAAACACAAGTTTCTCAAGTTGAAGAACGGCCTCTTCCCAAGAAGAATCAAGCTACCCCTCCTCAAGTTAAGACTCCATCTAAGAAGAGAGGAGGAAGTAGATGTTGCTACCTATGCCGTGAGAAGGGTCACGTTGCTTCTTCATGCACAAATGGTACCTTATCCAACCCCATTATTATTGATGATGATTATTCTCTTCGGAAGGATAAGGTTGGCAATGTGTTTGCCAAATATTTTGGTACTCAAAGTGGTGTCAAGAAAAGAACCATTTGGGTTGCCAAACCTATTGTGACTAACCTCTTAGGACCTTGATACGTCTCAAACGTATCTATAATTTTTGATATTCCATGCTTGTTTTATACCAATTGCTACATGTTTTGCATCTACTTTATATCACTTTTATACATTTTTTGGGACTAACCTATTAACAAGATGCCGAAGTGTCAGTTCCTGTTTTCTGCTGTTTTTGTATTCCAGAAAAGCTAGTCTGGAAATATTCTCGGAATTGGACGAAACTTCACGGGGATCCCTATTTTACTAGAACTCACCTGACGGACCAAAGGAGCAGCAGAGGAGGGCCCCACACGCCACTAGGGCGTGGGGCCCCCCTCTGCCGCGCCCTAGGGTGGTGTGGGCCCCTCGGGGTCGTCAGCCGCCGCCCTTTCGCCTACTTATTCCCCCGACGCGAAAACCCTAAGTGCCTGAGCAAATATCCACGAAAAGTTCCAGAGACGCCGCCGCCGTCAACCCTAGATCGGGAGGGTCCAGAACCTCTTCCCGGCACCCTGCCGGAGAGGGGAATCGTCACCGGAGGCTTCTACATCGCGATGCCTGCCTCCGGAGTGATGCGTGAGTAGTTCATCCTTGGACTACGGGTCCATAGCAGTAGCTAGATGGTTGTCTCTCCAATTTGTGCCATCATGTTTAGATCTTGTGAGCCGCCCTACATGATCAAGATCATATTATTGTAATGCTACATGTTGTGTTTGTTAGGATCCGATGAATATTGAATACTATGTCAAGTTGATTATCAATCTATGCCCTATGTTATTTAAGATCTTGCATGCTTTCCGTTACTCGTAGATGCTTTGGCCAAGTAGATGCTTGTAACTCCAAGAGAGAGTATTTATGCTAGATAGTGGGTTCATGCCTCCGGTAATCTGGGAGAGTGACAGCAACTTTAAGGTTGCGGATGTGCTGTTGCCACTAGGGATAACCTAACAATGCTATGTCCACGGTCATATGTATTTGTTTACATTACGCACTTTACTTAATGCAATTATCCGTTGCTTGCAACTTAATACCAACAGGGGACTCGGATGACAACCCGGCGGTGGATTATTAGTCATAGACGCTGTTGGATGACGGTCTATGTATTATGTCGTAATGCCCAATTAAATATCATAGTAATCATCATGTCATGTATATGCATTGTCATGCGCTCACTATTTGTCAATTGCCCAGCTGTAATTTGTTCACCCAACATGTTAGTTATCTTTTATGGAGAGACACCACTAGTGAACTGTGGACCCCGGTCCATTCTTTTACACTGATTAAACAACCACAAACTGCAAACTGTTCCTTTTTCATTCTCTGCAATTTAATACTCATTTTCCACACCATACGTTTAATCCTTTGTTTTCAGCAAGCCGGTGAGATTGACAACCTCACTGTTTCGTTGGGGCAAAGTAGTTTGATTGTGTTGTGTGCAGATTCCACGTTGGTGATCGTATTGCGCCGTGCGAGCCACCAACAACCTTCTGAAGAGTTGCTGCTCCTACTGGTTCGATAACCTTGGTTTCTTTCTGAGGGAAAACTTGCTGCTGAACTGCATCATACCTTCCTCTTGGGGTCTCCCAACGAGCGTGTGATTCACGCCATCAAGCTCTTTTTCTGGCGCCGTTGCCGAGGAAGTACTCATCATCACCATCATCATCATCCACAAATACTCTCCCGTCAACCACGCCAGCATCTTTTTCTGGCGCCGTTGCCGGGGAGACAGCAGTCTTCTGCAAGGGGAGTTTCACGCTTCCAATCTCTTTACTTTGTTTTTGTCTTGCTTAGTTTATTTTATTTTATCTTGTTTGCTTTAATTATCAAAAACACAAAAAAATTAGTTTCTTGCATTTAGTTTATTTCGGTTTGTTATTATGTCTAGTTGTTTATTTGCTATCAATGGCTTATCTCTATGAAACTAGATCTTGTTGGCAAGGTGGGTCCACGGAAGATGAACGAAGATATTATAGGAATTACCGCTTGTCACAAAAAGGGATGTACTTATGGAAATTGTTAAATCAACTAGAGGAATATGCTAGAAATTTATGCTATATATTTGGCAAATCTTTTTGCTTTAATGAATCTGATTGTCATAGGAAGTCTAAACACTTTCCTTTCCAATGTGCTTGTAATGAAAATGAAACCTTAGCTTCTTATGTTAAAGGTTACTATAATGCTTATGAGGTAGAAAGGATGGAAGAATTTATTGTCTTTAAGGGTGCACTTGAAATTAGTTCTTATCTTGAGCATAAAATTGATGCCCCTTATAAATCTGAAAGTCTTGCTATACTTAAATATTGTTTTGATAACTATAAGGATGAAAATTCTTATATTACTGAACATGTCAAGAGGATTTTTCCTCATAAAGAAGAGACTAATGCCTTGCAGGAAAATGTGGAAGAAGAAATTGCTGAAGCTGAAAGCTCATTTGATGAAAAAGAGGAAGAGAGTGATGAACAAAAGGAGGATCTACCTTCTAATGACAGTAACTCTTTAACTCTTACATTATATAATTACCCTCCATGCCTACCTAAGGAGGAAGAATGCTATATTGTTGAATGTCATGATTCTATTGAAATATCTTTTTTGATAAATTTGAAGTAACATCCTCCTTGACTCAAGTAAAAGAGGAAATTGCAGAAAGTAAAAATGTGCTCCCTAATGTTATATATGATAATGCTCTTGATGATGGTCCTATATTGCCTAATGATATTAATTATACTACTATTGTCAAAAGTGGGTTTGATAACCCTACTGTTTTTTAGCTTAATAAAAATTATGTGTTTGTAGATCATGAAAAGCATGCTTTATGTGATAGTTATATTATTGAGTTTGTTCATGATGCTACTGAAAGTTATTATGAGAGAGGAAAATATGGTTGTAAAAGTTTTCAAGTTACTAAAACACCTCTCTTTATGTTGAAAGTTTTGAAGCTATATTTGTTTCATCTTTCTATGCTAGTTGCTTTATGCTTCAATAATTTATTTTGTTACAAGATTCCTTTGCATAGGAAGTGGGTTAGACTTAAATGTGTTTGATATTTGCCTCTTGATGCTCTCTTTTGTTTTTCAACTCTTATTCTTATGAGAGCATCATTAAAATCTTCTAGCCTAGCTAAAAGGCATTAAAAGAAAGCGCTTTTGGGAGGCAACCCATTATCTTTTATTTTCAGTATTAGTCAAGGAGGATGTTTACTTCTGTAGCAACTCCTTTGTATCTTTATTTTCTCGCATTGTTGTGCCAAGAGTAGCCTCTAATGTTAAGACGATGCTTAATTTTGATTGCTGCGCAGAAACAGATTTTTGCTGTTCACTGTACGAAATTCCTAAAATCACCAGATTGTTAATTAAATCTGAAATTTTTGTGCGTAATCTTTATGAATGTCTGAATCTTTCATTAGTTCAAGTTTTTCGATCTGAGCGTCGTAAGTGCCTTGAAAAAATTCGTCTTTGCGGACTGTTCTGTTTTAGACAGATTATGCCTTTTTATTTTGCATTCTCTCTTTTACTAGTGTTGAGTGAAATTCTTTTTTGGGTGGAAGAGCTTCACATAACATCAGTGGCTGTAGCTAATGTTTAAAGTAACAAATCATATTGCGTCTTATAGAACATGTGAGTTTTTGATTATGCACTAACCCTCTAATGAGATCTACTTTGAGTTTGGTGTGACGGAAGTTTTCAAGGGTCAAGAGAGAAGGATGATATAATAGGATCAAGAAGAGTGAAGAGCTTAAGCTTGGGGAGGCTCCCATGGATCTCCCCAGCATATTTCAAGAAGACTCAAGCGTCTAAGCTTGGGGATGCCCAAGGCATCCCCTTCTTCATCGTCAAAATTATCAGGTCATCTCTAGTGAAACTATATTTTAATTCTTTCACATCATATGTGCTTTTCTTGGAGCGTCTGTGTGCTTTTATTTTCAGTATTGCACTTTTATTTTCAATAAAGCTTGACTGGACCCTAGCATTCTTGATTGGGAGAGAGACACGCTCCGCTTTTTCATGAGAATACTCCTATTCTTCACTTATATTTGTTGAGTATTCATATCTAGCGCTGTTCAGCTTTTAGCTCTTGTTTTCATGTATCTCTTGTCAGAGCTATTAGCTTTCTTTTGTAGAAAGTACTCTCTTGCTTCACTTATATTTGTTTGGAGAGTTGATTAAATAAATTGATTGGTGTTTGGTTGGTTCAGAAAATGTTGCATGTGGTAATTGGTATAAGGAAAAACTTGCTTAATCTTGTAGATCACTAATGGATAACTTGATGCTTGTCAATTGTTTTGAGTTAACAAGTAGATCATGATTAAATTGTGCATCACATGAGTTAAGCCTATTAGTGAAGAACTACCGTAAAGCTTGTTGAAAATTTGGTTTGCATCGGTGGTATCTCTAAGGTCTAGATATTTTCTAATAACAGGGTTTGGTTAACAAGGAAGACGGTATGAAGTCTTATAACGTTTGCAATATGTTTGTCATATAAAACTTGGTGTACGGGTTGATATTCTTGTTTGCTTACATAACCTTGCTAGCCTAAACTCTGTACTGAGAGGGAATGCTTCTCGTGCATCCAAATCCTTGAGCCAAAATCCATGCCATTTGTGTCCACCATAACTACCTATATGTGGTATTTCCTTGCCACTCCAAGTAAATTTTTCATGTGCTACCTTTAAATTATTCAAAATGTTATTATTCCCTTTTTGTGTCAATGTTTACTAGCTCATGAGGAATTAGTGTGGTTATTCTTTATTCTATTTGTTGAATGGACTTTTACACCTGGACTAGTGGCATATACATCCGCTTATCCAATAATTGCAAAAAGAGCTGGCAACGGGGTGCCCAGTCCCAATTAATTACAACTTTAACCAATTAATTCTCTTCACACTTTTGCCCTGATTCATCAGTAAGCAATGACAAACAGTGAAATACCTGAATGTGTGTAAACCAAAGAGAAAGAGGGATGATCTGCCTTGCTGGTAGAAATAACGTCCTTCATGGGAGCCGCTCTTAAAAGTCCGTTTGACAGGTAGAATACTGTTCTCACCCGCTACCATTCGTTGACAATTAACAAACACCTCTCAAAAATAGATACTCCTCCATGGTATGTGATTGATGGAAGGCACCCGAGGATTCGGTTAGCCATGGCTTGTGTTAGCAAGGTTGGGAGGAGTATCAAATATTTTATGCAATCTCTATATGCTTTCAAAAACCTAAAAGCTCTAGCACATGACTTAATCCCTGCTTCCCTCTGCGAAGGGCCTTTCTTTTACTTTTATGTTGAGTCAGTTTTCCTATTCTTTCTGTCTTCCACAAGCAAACACTAGTGTCAACTTTGTTACAACATGCGTTATATGCAATGTATTGGACTTGTTATACTACTTTGTGTTGACAATATCCATGAGATAAATATGTTGAAAGTTGAAGCAAATGCTGAAACTAAATTCTTCCTTTGTGTTGATTGAATACCTTTTATTAGAAACTATTGCTTTATGAGTTAACACTTATGCAAAACTGTTTGATGCTTGTCTCGAAAGTACTATTCATGAAAACGTTTAGCTTGTGTGATTCATTGTTTACTCATTATCTATTTGGTAGCAAATTATAGACCATTGACTTGGATCACTTCATTCATTTACATGTGCCTTGCAATATTATATGATCAAGATTATGATGGTAGCATGTCACCTCAAAAATTATTTTGTTTTTATCGTTTACCTACTCGAGGACGAGTAGGAACTAAGCTTGGGGATGCTGATACGTCTCAAACGTATCTATAATTTTTGATGTTCCATGCTTGTTTTATACCAATTGCTACATGTTTTGCATCTACTTTATATCACTTTTATACATTTTTTGGGACTAACCTATTAACAAGATGCCGAAGTGCCAGTTCCTGTTTTCTGCTGTTTTTGTATTCCAGAAAAGCTAGTCTGGAAATATTCTCGGAATTGGACGAAACTACACGGGGTCCCTATTTTACCAGAACCACCTGACGGACGAAGGAGCAGCAGAGGAGGGCCACCAGGGCCCCACACGCCACTAGGGCGCGGGCCCCCCTCTGCCGCGCCCTAGGGTGGTGTGGGCCCCTCGGGGGTCGTCAGCCGCCGCCCTTTCGCCTACTTATTCCCCCCGACGCGAAAACCCTAAGTGCCTGAGCAAATATCCACGAAAAGTTCCAGAGACGCCGCCGCCGTCAACCCTAGCTCGGGAGGGTTCAGAACCTCTTCCCGGCACCCTGCCGGAGAGGGGAATCGTCACCGGAGGCTTCTACATCGCCATGCCTGCCTCCGGAGTGATGCGTGAGTAGTTCATCCTTGGACTACGGGTCCATAGCAGTAGCTAGATGGTTGTCTCTCCACTTTGTGCCATCATGTTTAGATCTTGTGAGCTGCCCTACATGATCAAGATCATATTATTGTAATGCTACATGTTGTGTTTGCTGGGATCCGATGAATATTGAATACTATGTCAAGTTGATTATCAATCTATCTATGTTATTTAAGATCTTGCATGCTTTCCGTTACTCGTAGATGCTTTGGCCAAGTAGATGCTTGTAACTCCAAGAGAGAGTATTTATGCTAGATAGTGGGTTCATGCCTCCGTTTAATCTGGGGAGTGACAGAAAGTTCTAAGGTTGTGGATGTGCTGTTGCCACTAGGGATAACCTAACGATGCTATGTCCACGGCATATGTGTTTGTTTACATTACGCACTTTACTTAATGCAATTATCCGTTGCTTGCAACTTAATACCAACGGGGGACTCGGATGACAACCCGGCGGTGGATTATTAGTCATAGATGCTGTTGGATAACGGTCTATGTATTATGTCGTAATGCCCAATTAAATATCATAGTAGTATCATGTCATGTATATGCATTGTCATGCGCTCACTATTTGTCAATTGCCCAGCTGTAATTTGTTCACCCAACATGTTAGTTATCTTTTATGGAGAGACACCACTAGTGAACTGTGGACCCCGGTCCATTCTTTTACACTGATTAAACAACCACAAACTGCAAACTGTTCCTTTTTCATTCTCTGCAATTTAATACTCATTTTCCACACCATACGTTTAATCCTTTGTTTTCAGCAAGCCGTGAGATTGACAACCTCACTGTTTCGTTGGGGCAAAGTAGTTTGATTGTGTTGTGTGCAGATTCCACGTTGGTGATCGTATTGCGCTGTGCGAGCCACAACAACCTTCTGAAGAGTTGCTGCTCCTACTGGTTCGATAACCTTGGTTTCTTTCTGAGGGAAAACTTGCTGCTGAACTGCATCATACCTTCCTCTTGGGGT
This sequence comes from Poa pratensis, assembly GCA_947311845.1. NCBI lineage: Eukaryota > Viridiplantae > Streptophyta > Magnoliopsida > Poales > Poaceae > Poa > Poa pratensis. The sequence continues at coordinate 48,187,855 of CAMZMU010000039.1, forward strand.
CTCCCAACGAGCGTGTGATTCACGCCATCAGGACCCAACTTGGTTGGGGACCAACAAGGTAAAACTTGATCAATAGGTGTTGTTGGAGGGCATTGGAGACTTGGCTACTTCATGAAGAATTAAGGGATCTTCATCAATTATATTATCTCAAGCCAAGTTATTTGGATTATATTGTTCTATCTCATATCCAATGTTCCTCCTTGCGGTAACTTTTATTTAAATCATATATATTGAAAGTTGCTTGCACCCTTGCATGTGTTAGGTTTTGTACCTTGCTAGTGTTTGTATGTGGTGTGCTCTCTATTTACTTATCTTGAGTAATCAAGTATGTGTATGTTGGTTTGCACACCATTTACTTGTGTTGAGCCTTATTGATTTTATTTGATATCTTATCTTGTTGGCTCTCTTTTTGAGAGATTAATGGAGTATCCTATTTTGGGGGAGTGATATGCTCCGTGCACTTCGCAATTCTAAAATTGTGTATACATGAGGAATACCACTTAGTGTTGACATATTAATATTATCTATTCTCTATGTGGTATGTCATGCTCATGAGAAATTCAAATTCTATAATGTCCATTAATTTCTCGAGTTGGTTTTGTTTGCCTCTTGTTTTAAAATAAATGGATTATCACATTATGGGGAGTAATAAGCTATGTGCATATTACAAGCCTAGAAAATGTGAACATGTGATGTATTGTCACCTAGAATCGATATTCTTCATTATCTTATTCCTATGTGGCATGTTGCTCAAACAAGTTCCATTTTTTGGTAAAATGATTTCGGTTAATCAATCTTTTGGATCTTGTTTGTGATGGACATTCTTGGTACGTTTTCCCCAAATATGTCCGTATACCCTTTTGGGAAATCGATTGCTTCAAGCTACTCTTTGTAGTGGCTTTGCATGATCGTGTGAATACTTGAAGCTATCAAGAATATCTATCTTTTTAAGCTTTGGCCTTTAAATCTTATCTTTTGCCATATGCTTATTTGTTGTGAAATTGGTCTTCAATATCATTTCTATATACCACCGAGAAATATCTCTATATACTCCTTGTCCTTGACAAGTGATACTCATATGTGTGGTGAAATTTGTGGACCATCTTCACTTTGTCTCTTGCTTTGAATTGCCTTATTTTATTGCCAAGAATTTATTTTGATCTAACTCTCTTTGTCTTCCTTGTATCTTTTGGATCCTTGTTGCTCTACTCAAATTTGTTTTATGCCTTCTTGTGTTAGGAAAAGCAATGATCCAATTCTTGTGCATTGACATTCAAAAATCATACTTCTTGATAATGCACTATCCTTTGGGAAGCTATCCTACTTTGAGTAGAACACCGTTCTTTAATTTGGTATTGCAATCTCTTGCCTTTCTTGAACATGACTAGTGTTTGAATAATATATGTATATGGAGAAGTGATGATCTCATTTGTGTGCATTTGTATTCAAATGCAAGATCATAAATAATGCACAAATCTTGGGGAGCAATCCTATATGCTTTTGAACATTAATTGTCTTCAATTCGCCTTTTATCCCGATGACATGTCTCTTTGGAAGACAAACATGTTTCGTCTTGGTACTTTGTGCCATCATGAAAAGTGTAGAGGGTTTGGTTTATTCTTTGATGGTATTTTCATCATTTGGTATCTTGCTTTCATTTGGCATCTTTTCAAAGTGGTATCTTCAATCATGTGTTGATTTGGGTTTTTGATATAATTTGGACAATTCTCTTTCTTGTCACACTTGCGTGTGCTTTCTTGGTTTAATTGGTGTTTTGTCCAATTTGTATCTCGTTTGGCTCTTGAAAGTCTTGTGCATGCATATTTACTATATGTATATCTTATGGCATGCATAATTTCGTTGATCCAATATATAGGATAAACTCCAACAAATCCTAAATGGCTAAGATGTGCATGAAATTCAATTTCATATCAATATGCACATATTTATGTGGAGTTTGTCCTATGTATTGTAGTTGCTCTAACTACTGTGGACCCAATGAGTTTGGGTACCATTTTGTACTTGAATTTGTTTTAGGTACATTAGAGATGCATTGGAAGCTTGTCTCATTTACAAGGAAGGTGGTGTCACCATGTGCTTATTGGAGCCAAGCTCGGATGATTATGAACTCTTATCTTCTACATCACCAATGCTATCTCGGTAATAAGTATCTACCTCGTGCATTCTTTTCTAGCTTTCAACCTTGTATAGGTTGTTTCATGGCATGAATCTCTTTTGTTGCAATTCATTTGGTTCTTGCAAAACAACTTTATTGCAAATGTGGGCAAGCCGGATGATTACATATCAAGGGGAATATATATAATCATTTTCATGATTCACCAATCCCAAATATGTTAATCTAGCACTTTCTACTCTATGTCTCACATATGCAATATTGATACTTTTCAAAATCATTTGCCTTTTGCGATACTTGTTATCTGTCTCGGAGCATCTTTTTTTAAGCAATGATCCCTTGTGGATAATTTTTGTTGATGCTATGATGAGTATGTGTTGGAAGTTCATCTATATCCCTTCAAGATAAAATTGAGCTTTGTGCTATGCTTCCAACTTGAGAGAGTCAAGATCGTCATCAAGCATGTGCTAGCAATCACAATCAAGAAAGGTATTCCAACTTGAGAGAGTCAAGATCGTCATCATCTAGTTCAAGTGGAATGCGCAAGGCAAAGGTATGATCTTGATAGGTTTTCTATTTTACCGGTCTCATGGTGTGGGAGACCGGGTTATAGGATATACGGCGTTCTATCAAGAGGGGCTCTCAAGTGAGTAACTTGATCGCATCTTTGTGGAGAGCTCAAACCTTTGCATACTTGGCATATCATCTTTCTTGGTCTTATTTGGTTCTTCTCCTTGTTGGGTTTTGGTGCTTGTTGTGATCCTCATGACAAGCCCAAATTCTTCGAAAATGGATTTTGGATGGAAAACTTGTTGAGCTCTCGGTGTTGGAAATATTACCGGTCCTCCTCGAGATAAGGTCCACACCTCCCATGTGTGATATCTCCTCTACCTTTCCAACGAGCCCAAGAACATCGAAAACGGAGTCCGGATGATCAAGATATGTTCGTTTTCGTATTGGGCGTTTTTGCAGTTTTTGTCGGCCGGCCCCCAGCCCGGCCCAGGCCGGTTGTGTCGGCCACCCCGCCGGCCCCCCATCCGGTCCATGCCGGCCTGAGTGCGGGACGTCTCGGCCACCCGGCCGGTTCCCCAGCCGGTCAAGGCCGGCCTCAAGGCCGGTTTGGCTCGACCGCGTGGCTGGCTTCCCAGGCAGCCAGGCCGGACCTCCTGCCGGTCTATGCCGGCCCAGAGGCCGGTTCACTTGGGTGGCAGGCCGGCCCTCCAGCCGGTTTATGCCGGCCCCAAGACCGGATCCTCCCTGCACTGCACAACGGTCATTTTTTAGGGGAACCTATTTAAGGTGCTTTCTTCCCCAACGGTTCCTTAACCTTTGGAGCTCGTTTTTCCCCTCTCTCACCTCCATTGTTGACCTTTGGAAAAGCTTGCCTTCCTCTCAATCCCTCCCATGATTCTTGCATATCTTTGAGGGAAAGTGAGAGGAGATCTAGATCAACATTTCCACCAATCCATTCCACCTCTAAGTGAGGGGAACCTAGTTGATCTTGATCTTGGAGTTCTTGGTGTTTTCCTCCATTGTTCTTCCTCTCTTATTCCCCCATAAGCATTTGTTGATTTGTTGGAATTTGAGAGTGAAGGATTTGAGCACGTGTGCTCTTGCCTTTTGCATTTGGTGCATCGGTGTGCTCTCCACGAAGATTCGTGGAAGTTGAAGACTTGTGAACTTGTTACTCTTGTGACTTTGGACCCTAAACGCCCGTGTAGTGGTTGAGACCCTTGTGTGGTCACTTGTAGCTGTTCGGGAGCCCCAATCCCGTTGTGGGTTGTGCTCCGGATCGTTGTTGAAAGGCTCCGGATTTCCGCCTCGAAGGATTCCGATAGTGGAAGGTGAACCAAACCTTTGTGGTGCGGTTCATCGGAGAAGAAGGCGAAACATTTGTGGTTGTTGAACCATTGTATTGGTTCACACCTCTCCAGCGAGACGTACTCCCTTAACAAGGAGGAACTCGGGAATACATCTTCGTCTCCGCGTGCCTCGGTTATTTCTATACCCGAGCTTTTTAGTTATGCACTTTACATTGTGATAGCCTTCGTACTTGAAGTATTCTATATTGCTATCACCTTGTTGCTTGTCTTGCTTAGCATAAGTTGTTGGTGCACATAGGTGAGCCTTGTTTATTTAGGTTGTTGGCTTGTTAATTTAAACACATAGTTTTATTCCGCAATTATCAAGACTAAACCGGAAAAGTTTTAAATCACCTATTCACCCCCCCCCCCCCCCTCTAGCGACATCCTTGTCCTTTCAATCCGTACCTTGCCGGAGCCACGCCAGACCTCATCCGTCCTCGCCAGAACCTCGCCGGAGATCATCAAAACCATCCGCAAACCTTTCAGCACCTCGTTGGAGCTGCTCGAACCTCGCTGGAACCCTCCGACACTCGGAAGAAGCCCCCTACTATGTTGTCCCGACCTTGATCATGTTTTCCGGCAGAGCAACGCTGCATGGGCCAGCTCATCTTTTCCTGAAGAGAGAACAAGAGAAGCGTTGCAACTGCAAAGTTTTTCTCTGGCTACCGCGTTTTGGTATGGTTGCAGGTTCAGGGTTCAAGATGGGGGCACGTATAAATAGAGTCTGTTGCGGCGCATTTTCAGATTGCCCCCTCCATGGTTTCTCTTAACAAGGACGACATTCTATTGTTGTTGAGAAACATAGTACAAATCGTGGACGTTCACAAATACACGCAGTTAGTATCTAATGAACATACACACGTACACCACTACCCGCCTACCCCTATTAACACCTGACTGAATCGCAGATGGTGTCCTGAGATTGACGAAGTTAGTACGAATGACTCGTTATAGACGGGAATATCACCTCTCGCTAAAGAATAATTCATCTTAATGCGAAACACTAATATTAAAACCTAAGTTTTAAAATCTACTCCGTAATGAGTTGCACGTATAAGGTATAACCATGCTGCTAATTGATTCTCGGCAACATACATATCCTGGTCAGTCGCTGACTCGCTATCAACCAGCTCTTCGCCAGACCGCGATCGGTTGTTGCTAAATCATGCTGCCGTTTTATATCATTTTTTTTCCAGATTGCACGTGACGCAGATGCACGGTCCTAAACGTGTGTGCGAGAATCTCACCAGCGACGAGTGAAGCCACGCACACGCACCTGTAGGCATTTCGGTGGCAACGTACATTATTTTGTTGCATTTCGCGGTTTTGGGGTTTTCTGTCGTTTTTTTCGTGCATAGTCTATGGGAAGAAAAAGGGAGGCGATTTTCTGGTTCCGCCCGTTCGCCCACCTCGCCGACGAGGATCCGGTGGCTTTCCCATCCCTCCGTCGGTCGCTTCGGCGGCGGAGGGTGGAGGAACGCCGGATCTCGCCGTGTACATAGCGTAGGGTCGAGTAGGCTTCCAGCCGGCGGCGTTGGGGAGACGGCGGCACGGTCGGAGTGGATTTTGGTGGCGGGATTCTTCCTCTCCGGCGGTGGAGCTCCTGGGAGCTTCGTCGTGGAATTCCCGCCTGGTCCTCGCTCGCAGTTCTCCGGAGCTGCCGTGCGGGGCCTCCCCTCGCCGGAGTCCGAGTTGCGGCGGCTCCGGGTTTCGCTAAGAAGAAAGTTTGATCTGCTCTGTTGCAAGGTGGTGGAGATGATGGCGCAGGGTGGAGGCTCCGGTGGAGCCAAGCTTCGTCGACTTCCCAGCCATGGAGGGGCTCCTTCTGTTCCAAGGCGTCAGCGAGGGCGAGGAAGGAGTGGTGGCGGCGCGCCGGCGATACGGTCTGTGTTTCGTCTTCGACACCGGGATCCTGTGGGCCTTGATGTAATTTTCTTGTTTTGCTGGATCTCTCTGTAAAAGAGCCTTGTACTTTGTCAGTTGAACTTTCCCGCAAAAAAAAAAGAAAAAAGAAAAAGGGAGGCGCTTTGTCAAATCAAATCCACGTCATGCATGTACGTCTGCCAACCTTATCGCATCAGCAAAGAAAACAAACGGAAGGCCGGCGTTAATTGTCCATGGCCTGTAGCATTAGCTCTGCCTCTCGGCTAGCAACATTTGGACCACCACAACAAACATTTTGTACACACTGCGAAGCCAGATAATGAGCAATGGGTTCATCTCTAGTACTCCCTCCGTCCAGGTTTATTAGGCTCTAGTGAAAATCAGTCTGTCCTGATTCATTAGGCCCTAATTTGGGTTTAATTACGGTATTTAATAGCCCCGGTGACCCTCAATCTCCATCGCATGCGCTGGATTTTCCAACTTTTCAAGTCGATCTAGTGCTGACCTGTTGTAGCAGAAAGATCAGCGTGTGGCAAAAATGAAAACATTTTTTTGACGAAAATAAAAAATATCATAGTGCTGACCCAGCGCGTGTCGCCCGACGTCAACGCAGTCAAGCGAGTACGAAGGCTGCATGCCACTTTACAAGCCTCCGAAACGAAGGAAGGTCCTCGTGGCTCCGGTTTGGGATTGGAGTGCTGCTCCATACGAAACACCTTTGACAACTCAGATCCTGACGCGTATAAAGTGTGTACAAAATTAAATTTCGACTCTCTTTGTTCAAAAAAAATCTCAACTCTCGACACAAGGACACAAGCCTTAGAGCATCTCTAGCAGAGCCTGCAAAACGCGGACCCGCAAAACTGTTTTGCGGGTCGCGGAACGCGCATTTTTTTACTCAAAACGACGCCGGGCAGATCAAAAACCGCAAAATCAAACTGCAAAAGAGAATATGCCATAGCATATTCGCTTGTCTTCTTCCTCCCAACCTGAGAAGCAAAGTCAACTGCCTCCGTCACGGTCGTGCTAGTACGCGGATCGGATCGATCGATCGCAGCAGCCTAGCACGAAGCCCCCTGCGAAGCCCCCGTGCTGGCCGGCCGGCGGACGAGGAACCCGCGGCCGGAGCCCCCCGCGGCGGCTGGCCGGCGGACGAGGAACCTGCGGCGCGACCGGAGCCCCTCGCGGTGGCAGCGGTCGAAGCCCCACACGGCGCGGTCGAAGGCCCCCGTGGCGCGGCCGGAGCCCCCCGCCGTCCTCGCACGCACCGCAGCCGCCGTTCTCGCGGGCGCCGTCGCCGCCGTCCTCGGGGCGCGGCCGGCGTGGTTCACGGAGCGGATGCGGAGCCTCCGGCATCCAGCGACGGAGAACCCCAGGGCGCGGACGTGAAGCCGGCGAACCCCACGGCGGTCAGGTTCGGTCCGCCCCCGGCGATTCCGGCGAGTTCGACGGAGAACGAAGGGATTCCGGCGAGTTTCGTGGTGGAAGTCCATCGGCGCGTCCTGAACATTCCCTCCCGCCAACTGTTTTCGAGTATACAGGGCACCTTATATTTGGCCACGAAATCTCTAACTTTCCGGTTCCGAGGCGGAGATTCTCGGGGCCCTGCAAAAACTTTTGCGGGTTGAGCAAATTTGAGGTTTCTGTTCTCCGGCTTTTTGCGGTTTTCAATCCGCATCGGGCGGTTATTATGCGGTTTTGCCCCTTTTGCGGGTTCTGCTAGAGATGCTCTTAGGGCAACTCAATGGGCCGAGACATTTCGTCCGGACAGGTAAAGTCCAACACCTAACAGGCACCGCAAACAGACCCACGGACCGCACATGTCCGGCTCGACCCATTTCCAGCCAAAATTTAGGCAATAAAAGCGGTTCAACTGACAGTGGACGTGTTCGCCTCGGCCTCCCAACGGGCAACCCACCAATTATAAATCGGGACAATTTTAGAGGGGGCGCTGGTGCGGCAAACACTAGCTCACTCTTCCTACTCCGGCCACCTCCTCTACCAGCTCCGAAATGCTACCGCTGCAGCACCTCCTCAACCAGATCGAGTGCGCTCAGCGCCATTGCGGTAGCTTCTCTTGCCACCAAGCATCGAGCACCGCATGGCGCGGCATTCTGCCACCGTCACCTGCACGACACAGGCTGCCGAAACAAGCGAGAATGACGTTGGAGGAGGCGTACTCCAACATCCCCGACCCCGAGGAGGACGCGTACATCGCGGGTGTCGAGGGAACCGCTGCTGCTGCTACACCCTAGCTCACGAAGCAGAGGACTGCAAATGTAGCAGCAAGAAAGACGACAGGCAAGAGGAGGACACCAGCACCCGCGGCTGCAGGAGACCAAGCAACCCTCACTGTAGACACTCGACGACGACCATGCCTGTCGTGATGTGCTTGCCCATGACCTCAAGGCGAAGCAACATGCCGAGGTGGCGCAGGCGGCCCGTGTATCTCTACCGCTCGAGGGTGCGCGTGAGGTAGGCTTGGGGAGCTTCCAGTCAAGCTCTGTTAGGGTGTACTACCGGCAGCGCCGCCTACGAGTAGCCAATTTTGTAAAAATTACGGCGCCACTATACATTAAGTTGCTGTATTAACTAGTACTAGGCAACTTGGCGTGGCGCCGTTAAATCGTTTGATGTGGTTAAATATTATCGTCTGGAAATTACCATTGTAGAGGTCGGAAAACTAACGTTGATGGGAATAGGACCCCTGCGGCAATTGGTATGCCCAGGATGTTATAGCCGAGAGCCCACACATAGTTAATCATTATGCGGAAGAAGGTCTTCCTGGACAGTCGATAGGAGTGATCACGTCCTCCAAGTTGCTCTTCATGAGGACGATGTTCGCAGCTTCGATGGCGACGTTGGTGCTCGCGCCGATCGCCATGCCCACGTCGGCTGCCACCAGCTCTGGGGAGTCGTTGATTCCGTCAGCAACCATCATTACTATTCTTCCAAACAGCTGCAATAACCAAAATTCAAAGGCAATGAGTAGATGTGTGGCTGTAAGGCAGACATCATGAAAGTGGTAAGGCGAGGGTATCACAGTTTGAGAGATAAAGCAAGGATATCATAGCTAGCTCACCTGTAGTTCCTTCACCTTCTCGGCCTTCTGCTCCGGTTTTGCCTCAGCCATGATATTTTCAATGCCAACCTCTCTGCCGATGGCTTTGGCAGTTCCCCAGTTGTCCCCCACTCACCATTATACAGTCCACCTTCATTGACTTGAGGTGTGATATCACTTCATGAGTTTTTGGTTTTATTGGATCAGACACCGAGATTATGCCAATAACTTCTTGATCCATAGCCACGATGATCCCTGTCTGTGCATTATCTTCTTTTTCCATGAGGATTTCCGAATCTTCCACAGGGACATCAATGTGTAATGACAACATAAAGCTCTTGTTGCCCACAGCGACACTCTTCCCACTGATTTTTGCCTTAACACCATGTCCAGTGACTGAAAGAAAATCCCTTGCTTCAGGCTAGATATAATTTTCCTCTGAGTGAAATTTATTTGCATGCTCCACTATCGCCTTCCCAGGATGCTCACTGGTGACCTGAGAAATAATGAAATTTGAGCAAGGTATCTTCCCAAAATGCACAAACATATCTGCTGATATATATAGAGTTTAAATGCATACCTCTTGATTTCATTCCAAAAAGGAACAGCGAAGAACAGCTAGTTAAAAAAAATTCCCTGCCTAGGGTCCAAGCAGCAACGCTACTTAGAAAAAATTAAAACGATGGTTAAACTTGTCAACGAAAATCATATTTGAACAACCTGCCAATAATTTTAGTAACTAAACAGGCGTTTGCTATTAACAATTTAGCCAAAATAATATCATGTCTGCCCCATATAAGAGCCTGGGTATATTAACAAAAGGAAATTATTGATAACAAACATCAGAAGAGGCTGAAGAATTTAAACATATTTTAAATGAAGTAAAAAACGATGTTTTGGATTAGCTCAGAAAAGAGATAATTCTGCCGGTAGAGAAACCAAGGGAGAAGTTTTATAATCACCAGATCTAACAATAAACTATCAAAGAAAATGATGAATCAAACTAATAGATGTGTCTTTGGAATATTGCATCCATTTGCAGTTCACTTTCTAAATCAAATCATGATGGTGGCCTTACAGTTACAACACAAAATAAAAGAGCAACCGCATAGTCATGTGTTCTTTTGAACTTGCAAAGTTGCAACAAAGCTGCGTGTACATCAACTTTTCATCTCGACGGTTTTCCTTATTCTAGATCTTTCAAGAACCATTGTTATAGTACATAATTCTAGTTAAATTGTCTGTCCATTATTCTATAAGCACAATGACAGGTTCTCTACATGATTCTCACTCTGACACATTCTCACTTCTCCATCTCCAGATCAGACATAGTTTTCAAAAAAGAACTCGAATCAAATTTCTAGATCAGCATTCATAAACTATTATCGTACTGCCTAATAACCCTGAACCATTGGCAACCAGGGCACAAGACCTCGTAAAGGCCTACAGCCACAACGACCACATACATATGCTCTGGCGAGTATGTTTGAAACAAATTTTGAAGCCAATGTACAGCTATTAGAACACATACTATTTGCATCTTTTTCTGTTTACAAATAATTGTTAGGACAGTCCCGTAGTAATATTTGGCAGCCACAAACTTACGTTTGGAGTACACCACATGAGCTGCATGATTTTGTTCCAATAGCACCATCCGAAAAGAGATTCAGCACTGTGAAAGCAAGTGCTGACAAAAGGACCTACAGGAGACTGAAAATGTAAGATCAGTCTGATGTAACATTCCAAAATCTGATATGGTAGTCAATTATCAATGGCAAATAAATGTGTTAGAAACAAAAGTGGTTCAGTTTCAGTCAAGTAACATAGTTCAGAAAGCGTAACTTGTAATGATTTATATGCAGCGATAATCTCTAAAGTACTCTAAAACACTAATCATGTTCCGAATTCTGTCGGTGGTAAAAGTAATCTAAATCACACTGAATAATCTCTAAAGCATGCTGAATAATCTCTCCTTTAAAACATTACAAATCAATTGGTGGGATTGGTATACAATTGTGCAGTGAAAAAAAGCAGTGAGCTCTGACGCGCTGTGTTGTGCCTACGAACAGGGAACAGTCGCGTTCTTGTATGTCTACGAACAGGGAACAACCGCGTTCTTGTATGTCTGAATGTGATCAAAATTTTGGCTGAACTTCAAGGTCTAACTTGCTAGGAAGACATTCCCAGACCTGATTTCAGCTACCAAAATGAGGAATTATATCTCTGCAGATCAATCATCAAACATGAACATAAATTAGGACAAAATATAAACATGAAATTTCAGACAAGGTCGGAGGAAAAGAAGGGAAGAAAGAGAACTGATTGGAGATGGCCAGCTCGCCGCCCTTCCCCTTCGGCAGCTGCTAATCCCGCCGTCCTTCCCATCCCCGGTCGATCTAGGGTTAGGTCGCCGGGAGGGGCACGGGAGGGGGACGAACGAGTCCCGCACCAGCGAGGGGACGTCGGGGAAGAGGACAGGCCAGAGGACGGTGGGGAAAGAAGGAGGTTGAGAGGAGGGCGGGATTTACCGGGGCAGCCACCGGCGCTGTTTGCTGGGCAAGCTCCTTCCCGAGCGGGCGAGCGAGGCAGCGAACAGGTAGCCCGGCCGCCAGCGACCGGCCGAGGCACGCCAGCCAGCCATGGAGGGCCGGGGGGGGGGGGGGGGGGGAAGGAGAAGAGGTGGTGCGCCGGGCTGGGGCTCGGGGTGGAGAAAGAGAAGAAGGGCGAGCACGTCTAGTGCTTCTTGGCGCCGGGCGTGGCGGGCGCGGAGGACCCCGGCAGCGGCGGCGTGGTGCGGGTTCGGCCGCAGTTGGGGAAGACTGCCCCATACGACACCATCGAAGCCTCCCGGCACGCGAGACTCCTCGAGGAGGAGGAGGGCGGCGCGGCGGAGGTCGGTCCGGCCTCGATCTTGCCCGGGATGGCCGGAGACGGCACGGCGGCGGCGAGGTCGTAGCGTGGCGGCCGGGAGCAAGGCCGCGTCGGGGAGGAGCTGGGATGGGGGGAAATGGCTAGGGTTAGTTTTTACAGGAAAGGACGGTTTCGTATTTCTGGATAAACGCGAGGTTTTTTGTGCAAAACGGCCGCGCGAACCGTCGGATCTGGATCGGACAGCGCGGAAGCGGGCGACGGGTGACCGGGTGCGCAGAGGCGGGCGACGTGGCACGATGTGATTGGCTAAAATTCGACAGTGAACAGTTCGGCGTTTTGGGGGCGACGTGGCCGCATCTCAGCCGTCCGTCGCGACGATCCGACGGCCAGCGTAAAGCGGCCGACGTGGACGCGCGGAACGGGCGTGGTTTGGTCGCGCTTTTATATATAGTACCTATGTTTTAAATTGTCCATCGGGGACACATATCGTCGGAAATTTTCCGACTCTTGGGAGAGGCGACCTCCACCAGTCCTGTTGGGGGAAAGATAACCCGGTAGGCCCAAGGACAGTGAAGCTACGACCCGCCAGGAGGAAAGACTGGCGAGGCCCACCAGATCATCTTGGGCCGGGCTACAGGTGGACCAAAGAGTTTGTCGGTAACCCGGTGTAAACAAGGGAGGTTCTAGAAGACCCGGAGGCGGTATGCGAGACTTGGAGGCCAAGTAGATGAGTTAGACTTTGGTTAGGACTCCGAGTTCGGGCGTGACCCGGCCTTACCTTGTAATCGACCAGGAGACCCGGGTGTCTATATAAACCGGCTCCTGGGATAGAACAGGACGAACTTTAGAGAGACTTTAGACATACAAGCTTATAGCGAGAGAACCCTTGTAACCTAGACTCGGAACCCGCCGGTGTTGTTATCCGCCGGGTGATCGAGATCGATATGAGAATAGAGAAACACCAGGCTGGAAGTAGGTCTTTATCTCCTATGGAGAGGCTGAACCAGGATACATCTTTTTCCCTAGCGACTAAACAATCTCCCGAACGCTATGACTGCCTTGCCTCCAATCTCAAGTTACCACCCGGTAACACCTGCCGTGACAAAACCACGACAGTTGGCGCCCACGTGGGGCAAGCGTCAAAAAGCGTTATCATCACGGGAGAAGCTTTGCGAGGCATGCAGAACCTGGCCATCGGCCGGGTCATGATCAATCTACAAGGAGAGCACGTCGTGGACGATTCCGGGTGGAGCCTGGAGTCAGATTCACTGGAGACCGGCTCAGTCGTTCCGATCGGGCGGATCAACGTCTTCGTGGGATGATAGGTACATCAAACCCGCCCTGCAATTTTCTGACTCTGTATCTGAGGCAGGAACCACCGTTCACTCGGATGGAGAGGAATCAGTTGGGACGACGGAGATCGAGTCAGGAAACGCCACGCAGGGAGCCGGGTCAGAAAAGCAGGCTTGGGCTCCACGTGGCCAGATCAATGATGATACAGAATCAATCTTGGAATTGTTTGAGGATCGCTATGGATACGAGGTAGAAGAGGAAGAGTACGAGTCAGAACCGGGTCCGGTGCGCCGGGCTGCGGTCTACACCGCTCCAGCAATCAACACAGAACCAGTCCCAACAACAGCTTTGGCGGTAGTAACCCAGCCGGGTCAAGCGGCCGGGTTTGGCGATCAGAGAACCAGTTATCCAGGAGCAACAGCAGGTCGGGGTAGATGGAGAACGTGCATCAGTTAGTGCCGAGTCAGAAACTACAGCGGCATACAGAAACACGTTTGGATTTTGGCGAACAGGGCGACGGGTCAAGGAACATCAGCTTTACCTAACCGCCCCCACCGCGATTCCTTAGTGACCTGCCAAGTCTCCAGCAGCAACAGCAAATCTGTGACCCCAGCAGTGGCAGCAGCGCAAGTCAGGGCGACAGACCCGGCTCGCATCGCTTACGAGCAGCAGATGGCATCGTTACAACGGCGTTTTGATCAGCAAGCGGCGCTGCAGCGGCAGTTGGATCAGCAGGACGAGTTTTTACGGCAAGCGGCAACAGCATTAGAAAATAGATCCAGAGAACAGCAACAGAGACAACAAAGTTTGATTGGCCGTGGTGGTCACATTAACCCGGCTAATCTATTCCAGACGCCGCAGGATCAGTTGATTGGAGGAACACCTGCAGTTCAAGCTACAGGACAGATGGTGGCTAACCCGCCGGCTCCAGCGCAAGCCGGGTCACCAGTTGTACCAACCGGAGGAGCCGGCAGAGATATTGAAGCCATGCCACCACCACAACCCAGATTTCACACGCCAGCGGGTCATTACAGTAACCCGGCTGACAATGTATATGCAGCTACAGTTGCACTAGATCGTATTCCATTGGGCGATTCACCTGCAGAATAGAAGCAAGACGTGCCATTGATATGCTACGAACGGCCGTAGCCCAGCAAGCAAATTACACGCATCGGAAAAGCGCGTTGCATTCAACAACTTTTCACAGCCGTCGTACCAGGAGTCGTCATGGCGAGTCACCAAGGCCAGCCGGGTTAGCAGCCGCAGGGCAGCAGGATCCGGCGGGTCAGCAAAATCAAGTACCACAGCAACAACCGAGACAGGTGGCTCCAGCAGCATCAAGAGCTCAGGCCATAGTTGATAGCTCCAGGGCGAGGCGCGCAGCAAATGTACAACCCGCCGTGGTACCTGCCGGAGGAGCCGGAGAAATCCCACGGGCGGGTTCAGTATCTAATCAGCAAGTAGCAAGGGCAGGACACGTTGAAGTAGCATCAACAATGGCGGGTCCCAAGTGCCTCATCGATTCCATCAGATCAGAGCCATATCCAGATAAGTTCAAAGAACCTAGTAAAATTTCAAATTATGATCCTAGCATAGATCCTGAGACATGGATAAATAGTTATGAGATGGCTATGAGTATTCGTAATGCATCTGAAAATATTTGTGCTAAGTTTATGTATCTAATGATGAGTGAAGGTGCAGCGAAGCTATGGTTCAACACTATACCAGAGAAATCTATCAGTTCCTGGAGTCAGCTCAGGGCGGCTTTCATCAAGAACTTCCATGGGACGTGCAAGAGGTTATACACAATTGAGGACCTGGATCGGTGTGTACACAGGAAGGGCGAGTCAGCACGCAATGGATGCGCCGGATTACAGAGATCCTCCACTCTTCCACTAATATTTTGCCAACAGCGCGATGTCAACGTTGGAGAAAAATTGCAGATATGACCCGTTGTTCAGAAAATGAGTCGCATGAGGAACAGCCCAGGAGCAAATGATATAACCATGGGAGAAGTGTTGGACGCAGCCAACAAGCATGCTTACACAGATAAAACCAAGGATGAAACTGAGGAAGATAAAGGAAAGGGTAATGTGAACAATGGAGGAAGAAACAACAACAACACAACAACAACTATCACAAGAGGCCACACGCAGAGGACAATTCAGATCTAGTCGCAAACACAAATACCGGGTCAGCGAGACCCAGAACAGATGGAAATTTCAGAGGAAACAACTACAATGGAGGTAACAACAACCGTGGGCCACCGCGTCCCCCGGGTCACTTTGATCCGATGAAGATGCCGTGCCCGCGTCACAGTCGAGATGGCAGACCCGCCAATCACTCCTTGGAGCAGTGCGTGGATCTGCAGAGATGGAAGAACATGGAAATCCAGAGGGTAATGCGCGGCGCAGGAAACGGTGGAGGACCCGGCCGTGGAGGTAACCCGGCTAATGGTCCGTGCCCAATGCTAATCCAGAAGCCGGCAACCCTGACAACAACCAGAACAGAGAAAATCAAGGGGGTTATCAGGAAAACCCGAAGCGACTTGGCGGGTATCATGTTCACGCTCAATACATCAAAGAGAGAGAAAAAGTTGATTCAGCGTTCAGTTAATATGGTTTCATCGGCAGTACCGAAATATTTGAAGTACTCAGAAGTTCCAGTAACATGGAGTAGAGAGGATCACCCGCCCAATATTGAATCACGGGTCTCCTTGCCTTGGTGGTCGCACCTCAGGTGGCGGGTTATGTTCTGAACAAAGTTTTGATGGATGGAGGCAGTGCTATCAACATCTTGTACTACGAGACGTTCCTGCGTATGAATCTCAAAAAGTCACAGTTGCAGCCGACCAACACCATATTTCATGGGATAGTACCGGGGAAGTCACATAGCCCGGAGGGAAAAATAACACTTGATGTTGCGTTTGGTGAGTCCAAGCACAAGTTTCGTATGGAGAAAATTACTTTCGAAGTTGTGAAGTTGGAGAGCCCGTATCATGCTCTCTTGGAAGACCGGCCTTTGCCAAATTCATGGCCAGGCCCTGTTACGTGTATCTACAGTTGAAAATCCCAAGCTCAAATGGAGTTATCACTATTCATGGAAGCCGGGATATGGCGGCTGAGTGTGACAATGGCGATGCAGCTTTGGCAGAACGAGCATGTGCAAAGGAGGAGCTGCGGTACTACACGTCTCAGGTAGACCCGGCTGATAGAACCGTGTTACAGAGAACCACGGCTGAAGAGAAAGAAAAGTTCAAACCCGCCCAAGATACTAAGATGGTTGATTTCACACCCGGCGATTCTTCCAAGCAGTTCGCGTGGGGTCCAATTTACTGACAAATAGGAAAGCGCGCTCATCGAGTTCATCCGTGAGAACAGGGACGTTTTTGCATGGACACCTAGTGACATGCCTGGCGTACCTGCTGAACTCGCTGAGCACAAGTTACATGTTAACCCGGGTGCAAAACCCGTCAAGCAGGGTTTGCGCAGATTGAATGAGGAAAGAAGAAAGATTGTGGGAAAAGAAGTAGCCCGGCTCTTGGCCGGGCTTTATCATGGAGGTTTTCCATCCCAAGTGGTTGGCTAACCCGGTACTTGTGTTGAAGAAAAATAATGAATGGCGGATGTGCATAGACTACACCAGTTTGAATAAGGTTTGTCCCAAAGATCCTTTTGCGTTACCTCGTATTGATCAGATTATAGATGCAGTTGCAGGCAGCGAGCTCTTGTGTTTTTTGGATGCATATTCGGGTTACAATCAATCAAGCTCAATGAGGAGGATTGGGAAAAGACAGCTTTCATAACCCCTTTTGGGGCGTATTGTTACAAAAATATGACCTTTGGGTTGAAGAACGCAGGGGCCACTTACCAGAGGTGCATCCAGAATTGTTTTGCGAAGCAGATTGGCCGCAACGTGCATGCTTATGTTGATGATGTAGTAATCAAGTCAGAGAAAGCCGGGTCACTCATTGATGACCTGAGGGAAACTTTTGCTAATCTGAGGAAGTATAAGATGAAGCTCAATCCCACCAAGTGTGTGTTTGGAGTTCCAGCGGGGATGCTGCTCGGTTACATTGTGTCACAGCGTGGAATCGAGGCTAACCCGGCAAAAATCAAAGCTATACAGAGTTTGAAGAAGCCAGAGGAGCTGGCTGATGTTCAGAAGCTTACGGGATGCATTGCAGCCCTAAGCCGGTTTATTTCGAGGTTAGGAGAGAAAGCAATACCACTTTACCGGCTCTTGAAAAAATCAGACAAGTTGTGTGGGACAAAGAAGCGGATGATGCTTTTGAGTTGTTGAAGCAAACATTGGCAGAGGCGCCAATCTTGGCGGCTCCTGCTCCAAAGGAACCTTTGTTGTTATACATACAGCAGGACCACGTGCAGTGAGTGCCGTGGTGGTAGTAGAAAGAAAAGAGGAAGGAAAAGAACACCCGGTCCAGAGGCCGGTTTACTATGTTAGTGAAGTGCTTTCAGAAACCAAGCAGAGGTATCCACATTGGCAGAAACTTGTTTTGGTGTCTTTATGGCGACCCGGAAATTGAAGCATTACTTTTTGGAGCATCCATTCAGAGTTGTTAGTTCGATCCCGCTAGCAGAAATTATCAGAAATTCAGATGCAACGGGAGGGTCGCCAAGTGGGCGATAGAGATGGGTGATTATCACATCAGTTATGAGCCACGCACGCTATCAAGTCTCAGGCCTTGGTAGATTTTGTTAATGATTGGACAGAGTTAAGCATGCCACAGCAAACACCCAGCACCAAAAACTGGGTCATGCATTTTGACGGGTCAAAGCAGCTCGAAGGATCAGGAGCCGGCGTGGTGCTCACATCACCAAGAGGTGAAAAGTTGAAGTATGTTTTGCAAATTCACTTTGATTGCTCCAACAATGTGGCAGAGTATGAGGCCCTACTTCACGGGTTACGTATGGCAAAGGAGATGAACATCAAGCGCATTCATTGTTTTGGAGACTCGGACCTCGTTTCCCAGCAGGTGTCTGGAACTTGGGACCGAAAAGATGCAAATATGGCGGCTTACAGAAGAGAAGTAGACAAGGTAGCCGGGTTCTTTTCTGGCTATCAGGTGGATCACATCGATCGCAGGAAAAATGAGGCAGCAGATGCTTTGTCGAGACTCGGCTCACGCAGAGACCGGTTCCACCAAATGTTTTCTTGGATGAGCTATGGAACCCATCAGTCAAAATAGAAGCAGAAGATCTGGGATGCCCGGATCAAGTTTCAGATTTAGTTGCTCATGTGCATGAAAGACCAGAGTGGACCGAGCCATACATTGCTTATCTCCTGCGAGGCGAGTTACCAGTGCAAGAAGTCATAGCCCGGCAAATTGTGCCGGGCCAAGTCATATGTGGTTATTGGCACAGAGCTGTTTAAGAGAAGTCCTTCAGGGGTGTTTCAACGTTGCGTTTTCCCCTGAGGAGGGACAGAATTCTCAGAGAAATACATGAGGGAGACTGCGGTCATCACGCTTCGACCCGGTCTTTGGTAGCAAAAGCTTTCAGACACGGATTTTTCTGGTTAACGCCCTGGCAGACGCGGAATATTTGGTCCAGAGATGTGATGGATGTCAAAGATATGCCAGGCAAGCTCATGTGCCGGCTCAGGAGTTGAGAACAATACCAATCACATGGCCTTTTGCAGTATGGGGTCTTGATATGGTGGGTCCCTTTCAGATGTCTCCATGTAAGAAAACACACCTCTTAGTCGCCATAGATAAATTCACCAAGTGGGTTGAGGTTATGCCAGTTACAAATTGCGAGGCAATCACAGTGGTGAAATTCTTGGAGGAATCATATACCGCTTTGGCTACCCACATAGTATCATCACAGATAAATGGGACAAACATGTCCCTTGCGAGACAGAGATATT